>CM042155.1:23622486-23694986 GCA_023376005.1 Doryteuthis pealeii | reverse complement strand
ATTATTAAGAAATATCTTAAATCTTAAAATATTTTCAAGCTTATTATCTGCACTTCCCCTGAAGATAGTTCCTTAAATAATAAATATGAAAATGGAGAATTAGGAAAAATAAATTCCCATTTACATATTTCCCCAACGACTCCGCACGAGTAGGATGTGACACAAGGTCAGTTTCTTAAGCGGAATTTAACAGGTTTGAGAGTTTTCCTTCTCCTAGACTGGTTACCTAGCCAAGGTTAAAGAGACCAGTCTACCCTACTAATTACACATAGCTGGAAGGAGAGTAATTGGATGCATACTGTTCCTAAGGGTATTAGCGCTATGTGAAATACAAACATTTCCGTCCAGGATTTGAACTCGGGTCAACGGGGTCCCTTTCCTACAACTCTAACCATTACACCATCCACTTCCAACTTTCCGTTGGAACATTTAAAAAAAAAGCCCTGTACTAAGATCAAACAATAATTTTCTAGAGAAGAATTTTAGGTGGAATCCGGTGGCGGTATTTATGTTTACTCTTTATTTTATGTTGCTAAGGACCAAATTAGCGACTGTGTTAGAGACACAGTCAACAGAACTTGGTAAGAAACGGACAGTTATAAACCATTGTTGACTGTGTCTACACTATTAACATTTAGATCTACACATGTTCTATAACCGATATCGATCGCTCTTTCTTTCTGAATATAACACATCACACACACACACACACACACACACATATATATATATATATATATATATATATTTATATAAATATTGAGATTGAATCTGTATTTACAAAGATAGAAATGAACAATAAATGGAACGTTAATTTTTTCAGAATACAAGGTGTGTCAGAAAGTACAAAATTTCTCGATACTTTTTGACACACATTATATATATATATATATATATATAAGGTGTGTCAGAAAGTATCGAGAAATTTTGTACTTTCTGACACACCTAGTATTCTGAAAAAATTAGTTCCTAGGTTCGATACCGGTCCTCGCCAACTCAGCGTATGAGTAGCATAGGGATCTGTGCGGTAAAGTAAGGAGCTGGTGGTAGGTGTGGCGCTCCACCTCAGATGCTAAAAAAATCCCCTTGGTCTAGCGCTATTGAAAAGGGGATAGACTCCCTCGCTGACTGGCTGATACCGACTTTAGGCCGCCCCGTCGGCTTTACTTACTTTACTTTATATATATATTATATATATATATATATATATATATATATAATATATATATATATTCTATCCTTTTGTGGTTTAATCTTAAGGATTTTGATTGATTTAAACGGCATGACAATTAACATAGAGTTATTTTATGCGTAGAGGTTAGGAATTGTACGTTCCATATTTACATTTTTTGTATGGTTTCTCAGATTATTTGCAGATAGCCTTATCAAATAGGAATAATTTTTGAAACAGATCTATTTGGTACATAGACTGAATCATAACAGGTACTACCACTCCGGGTCAGAGTGGACCTGAGAGTAATACCAATAAAATGATTCTTCCCACTACCCAGATATTCAGAACAGGTGACTCAGTTTATGATCAAGTTTAGTGACATACCCAGGGCACCCTTCCTCGTTTTGGTGGGGTATTGGCCCTCTGCAAGTGATACCACATTGTAAGGCTCGGTCGACAGGGCGGATCAAGATTCTGGTAGATATCTTCTTCGGCTTATCTTAGTTGGGATTATTCCTTTCGGGAAAGTCTTTATGGATCAAGGGAGTTTCCCCTTTAGTTATCCATTTCGGTATTTTTGTCTCTTTTAGGTATTTACGTAGTTGCTAAGCTAATATTTCGTGGATAGATACAATTTATTTTTAAAACCAGAATCCATGTATCCCAAAATGATGATGTGCCTTGCAGTTTTCAACTCTCCCGAGTGTTTTTTCCTAATCAATCTATATATAATTACTCTGAATTTTTGAGCTGAGGCTTGATAATTAGGATTATTAGAATTATTGGGACTATTGTCCTCATCTTTATTGTTATCTGTATCTGAAAAAGGGCACATCGATATGGTAATACCATATTGTAAGCCCTGGTCAACAGGGTGGATCAGTTATGTTATGGGTTAGTTGGTTGGTTGGTTTGTTGGTTGTTTTTTGGCAAATCTATCTCAACTAGATCTTAATGGAGACGTTGTTAATAAATCAGATGTTAATTAAAATAAAATGATGATTATTTAATTAACATTGAGAATATAAACCAAATAATTAAGTGAATTGTAATGTTGGTTGTGACGTAGTTTCGGTTACAGACAGACAGGCAAATAATCGCCATTATAATAAGATATGAAGATTAAACTAAAAGTGATCTTTCTAATAAACAATTCGATTATAACTTCTTCCCTGTCACACTTACAGAAAGACACACACGTGCATATATATATATATATATATATATATATATATATATATAATATATATATATATATAGAGAGAGAGAGAGAGAGAGAGAGACGAATAGAAAAGAACACACATACACATGGAGGGAGGGACGAATCTTAACAGATAATTATTTTCAATTTTTAGGGTTTTAAGTTACTATATCTACATGATCAACTCTGAAAATCAGTTATGACAATCAGCAGAAATAAAAGAAAAAGAAAGACAAGTATTTCCTGTACACATTAGAAATGAAAAATATTATAATTGTTTAACAACTAAGATATCTGTCCAAATAAATGTTGAATAATGTTGAAAAAAAAGTATCGAATTTGGTGACCAAGTTCAAAACACTTCGGACAGTTTTTGTTTGGTTCCTTTGACCATTGTAGATATATAATGTTTTCTATGAAATTATTATGCGACACGTTTTCAAAAAGCTCCTATGTCGTAAGGAAGATTTCTTCTCCAGAATTTTAATTATATATATATATATTATATATAATATATATATATATATATATATATATATATATATATATATATATATATAAGTTTTGTTGAATTGTACAGACAATTTTTGTCGGACAAGTTTTTGGTTGATCCTTTCTAATTATTGGGCCATCTTTTTGGTGTCGGGGTGAAACTGGTGTAACAGTCTACCAAAGGATTCAAAACGAGCGCTTTCGGCAATACAGTTTGCCATCATCAGGTAGGAAACGATGGTACGGTTTCGTGTCTCGTTTTTTAACGAGAAAGAGTAGTAGCAAGGAATTAGAAGTGGGAGGTAATAACAATTGGTAGTGGGAGGTTGTAGGAATGGTAGTGGTTCGAGCGAACGATGCAGTAGTGATATATATATATATATATATATATATATATATATATATATAAACATTATATGTACGTATATATTTTATATATACGTATATATTAGCATTATACACTCATATATTGGTAGGTGGGGCGCTCCACCTCATACGCAAAAACAATCTCTATATTCAAGGTGTGTCCTAAAAGTATCGAGATTGAAGCAGTATTTACCAAGATAGAAATGAACAATTAATGAAACATTTTTTTAGAATACAAGGTGTGTCATAAAAGTGCCGAGTTTGAAGCTGTATTTACCAAGATAGAAATGATCAATGAATGAAAAATTATTTTTTTTCATAATACAAGGTATATCATAAAAGTGCCGTGTTTGAAGCTGTATTTACCAAGATAAAATGAATGGAACGTTAATTTTTTCCTGAAAATACATGTGTCAAAAAGTACAAAAAATCTCGATACTTTTTTACATTGTATATATAATGTTTTCCATGAGATTATTTTCGGTAATACCCTGTAGTAGACTTCTTTTACGTATTCGATTTCTTAAAACGGCTCTACTGTCGAAAAAAAAGTATCGACTTTAGTGACCAATGTAGAGCTGGTCGATGTGTCGTGGTTGTTAAGGAATATACTTTTCAGCGACCCACGCTTGCATTGGATCAGATAACTATGGTGTAACTTTACAGAAACATGTAACAGTCGTTTCTGAAGAAGATGTTAGAATAAAGCTGAAAGGAGAGGGCAGCCTATTTATACGTGTTGTTCAACTACCTCACCTCCCTCCAGCTTCCGTCAGGAGATTATGAAATATTATTCCTTCCCGGCCTCGTGTTCTCAGTATCCACAGCCGCCAGAGACTTCTTCGACCGAACCAGCCACTCCCCGGTAAGTCACCAGTCCACTCACCCTTTTTCACAATAATGAACATTTTAAATCTCATTTCTTCCGACAATTCTAAATAGTAAACTGCGTATTTGAAATAAGTGTTCCACTCTGTATAATCGATTTTTAGATATGGTTCAGTGGTAAAGTATCGGGTTAAAATCCATCAAATATGAAGGTTAAGTCTTTTATTTTTCTGTGACGTGCGATTCCAAAAAGAGTAAAAAAAAACAAAAAAACAACAGTATGATAAAGACACTCCCTCCTCACAAAAAGGAACACACAACTCCATTGGATAAAAATTTATCTTTTACCAAAAATTGTGTTTACAAGAGTTTCAGCCACAATGTTCTCTTAGGCGGATTTAACCATAATAAGGAGTACCTCCCAACCAACAAAAAAAAAAAAAAAAAATAAATAAATAAATAAATAAAAAAATAGATAAATAAAAAACAACAAATAAAAAACAAAAACAAATTAAGAGCAAAACAAAAAACAAAGAAAGAAATTAAACAAAAAAAAAAAAAACAATTTTTAATGAGAAGATAAAAATGGATATATGAAGCTAAACGTGTTTAGTTGGTTGTTGCTCACGTCTTTTCTGATCAACTTTTTAATTGGACAGGATTATCACGGGACAAGTTTGACTTCTTTCTCAATGTGTACGAAATGTTAATCATCCGTATAGAGGGGTGGGGGTAATTGATGCAAAACTAGACCCCAAACCAGAAACATATATTGCCTGGAGAGTGCTTAACATATTTAGAACTATTTAAATAAATGTTATCTAATTTGTGCTTTTAAAAGTTGGCTGAACAGAAGAAACATTTTCTGCTCAACAGATGGCGTTAATTATGACCCAGGGGAGATAACTCTGAAGATTACTTGTTATTCTAGTCCACTTATCTACAAAAGTTGTTAAAAGTTTGGAAACTTCATTCTGCGTTGGAGTTCATTAAAAACTTATGTAAGGAAAAATATTTAATAAACCATGTTACATCGTTACTGTCGGTTGACTTGAAGGTTCGAAATAAGGAAAATCTACCTATAGGTGTTACGAGAAGAAACGAATGCACAAAAATTAGTAAAAAAAAATAAAATTAGTGAAATAGAGCATTAATTAGGATTGATCTTATTCTAGTAGTGACCACCCCAAGTGGATTTAACAGGTTTGAATTCAGAGTTTTCCTTCTCTTAGACTGGTTGCCTAACCAAGGTTAAAGGTGAAAATAAGTTTTAGTTTATTTCTCTGAATGTTTGAGACGAGGCTTGATAATTAGTATTATCTGCGTTATTCGGACTATTGTCCTAATCTTCATTGTTATCTGTACAACGTTTTGGCCGATATGCCCTCCGGCCTTCTTCAGGTATTTCTTGTCGGAATCGGGATCCTTTTTTTCGAACTCGGGAACCTTCTTCAGCTATGGTTAGCGGAATGAAAACAGGATACCCCCGTGGACTGAATAAAGGTTAGGCTCAAAGTTCCGTGATAGCTCCCGATTACAACAAGAAGGTTCCCGATTACGACAAGAAGGTTCCCGAGTTGAAAAGAAGGTTCACGCGTCGGAAAAAAGGTTCCTGAGTCCGACAAAAAATACCTGAAGAAGACCGGAAGGCACATCGGCCGAAACGTTGTACAGATAACAATGATGATGAAGACAATGTTCCGAACAGCACGGATAATACTAAGTTTTAGTTTAGTTAGTCAGATGGAAGGATTTTTCCATCATTTTTTCCTTTTCTCTCTGTATTCTACTGGAACTTGAAAATCCATAAGATGACAGGTTATTTTCTTGTTGATTAAAAGTAGATTTCTTCTTCTTTCCGGGATTTGCCGAGCCTTTTGTATCTCAAAGTGTATAATTCAGTTACATCTTTGCAATAAGAAATAGAAGAGGCGATAGTGAGCCTGCATGTAAGATACATCTTAGATTTTTCATTCTGCTGGGATTCGTTCTCCTGCTGTAAATTCTAATCTTTAGCATTCCAAAGCTCTCATGATTATGTTAACATCTTTTCCTGATATCTTCAACTTTTTTAGACATTCTATTATCTACGTTTGTAGGATCATGTCCTATGATTTTTTTGTAGTGTATCTATGTCATGATTACAATTTTCCTCCTTGTCTATACATCCTTCAGAATATTTTAGTCTATAGAACTGTTACGATTTTTGTGGCCATCCTTTAGGTTTCAAGCAAGAGAGATCCTTTGTGTTAAGTTCGAATTAACCGGGTTTTTGTCCAGGATTTGGGCTATAACTCACAGACTTTTATGCGTTTTATTTTTAAGGACATATTCGAGTTTGTGGATATACTATTTTCAGTATGTTGAAATTTCAGTTTCTTGCGCAAATCCAAATGGATCACTTTCCCCACTCAGTAGTATCTGTTCTTGTATTCCTTTTGTGCAAGTTTTCTGTACTTTCTTATGTACCTAACTATTTCATCACTGTCACCACATAACCAACACTTGCTATTCTCCTGCTTATTATCAATTTTTGCTTTTATATAATTAGTCTTTATGGCATTATAATGGCCAAAAAAGAATAAGTACTGCTTTCCTTTGCTGCTGAGATAAATGACTTTGCCTCCCGTGAAACCGGACCTGGCAAAAAGAGGTTCGCTGATTGGTCTGTTTGAACAACAAATTAGAAACAAGCCACGGCAATATAAACACAGTGTCACCTGAGAAAAAGATCGGAGTCTGACCTCGAAGCAAGACGGTGCTAATAACAAGTAGAACGTTTTAAAGAATATCCAGGGAAAATTGTGTTGCTTCCAAAACCGATAATTGTTTATTATTCACATACAATTTTTCATTGGATGGATGTATTCAGATTCTGTCACATTTTAAACTAAACCTCGAATCTATGGAGAATTCTCCTTGAACCATAAGTGTATTAAAAACAACTTTTGGTACATCCTAATAATTATGCTTAGTGGCCGAATCCCCATACCGTAAGGATCATTAAGAATCTAGAATTTTTGAATAGAATTTGTCTCCTAGCAGATTCCAATTTATTTTCAATTCCTTGTATTGATAGAAATCTCCAGGTTTATATTCATCGAGAACACGGAATAATAATAGCAGTAGCCTGAGGTTTAATATCGTTTTATCATGCGTTGCTGAAATTGCTTACAGAATAAAAATCTATATTCATCCAAAATCCAAAACCCCAGGCATTGCATCCATGAGTAAAAAAAAAAAAAAAAAAAAAAAAGTCTTGTAAAATTCTATATTATAGATCAGAACTGTCCAACCTCTTTCTGCCCTTCAGCCATATTTATTTCTGGGTTTTAAAATATGATAATTTTTACGATATAAAATTTTCATCTCTTACGTTACAACTAAAAGGAGTCAGCCTTATCTTCTTACTTCATTTTAATTGTAAGACGAATTCTGTAAAAATGTCCTAAATTCTATTATAATTCAAATGAATAAAATGTCAAAATTTATCGAAAAAATAATAAAGATAACAATGTTTGAAGTTTATTGAGTAAAATACTAAAAAATGATTAAGTATACGATAAGAATATATTTCAAAACAAAAATTAGAAAATAAAAACACAAGATTGATTTTAACGGCATGTCAACCCGTCTAGGATTATTTCATGCCTAGAGTCCAAGGAATTGCTGTCATTGCACGTTCATATTTTCATTTCTGTGTTTGTTGTTGTTTAAGAGTCTTTTTCTTACACACAATCCTATCGGATACATATAATTTTTAAACGGATCTATTTAAGTTCAGTCGGTAGAGCATTCGGCTAGAAACCACATGGTTCCTAGTTCGATACCGGCCCTCGACAACTCAGCGTATGAGTAGCACAGATATCGCGGTAAATTAAGGAGCTGATGGTAGGTGTGGCGCTCACTGCAGACGCCAAAACAATCTCCTTGGTCTAGCGCTATTGAAAAGACGATAGGCTCCATCGCTGTCTGGCTGATACCGACATTAGGCCACCCCGTTCCCTTTACTTTACTTATTTAATGAGTTATTTTATTATATTTCTAAAAAGGTAAATCTTTTCCTACGAATTTATTAAATGAGAACAATTATTAATTTTAGTCTTAGAAAGTTCATATTAATGATCATCAATTCTCCAACCATCGACAAGTAACAGAAATAGGATCGTCTTTCAATAAATTTGAGAAATGTTTACTATTTAAAACAAGCACTGATTCCACATATTTAGGAAAATCAACTCTCCAACCATCGACAAGTAACAGAAATAGGATCGTCTTTCAATAAATTTGAGAAATGTTTACTATTTAAAACAAGCACTGATTCCACATATCTAGGAAAATCAATCATTCTGTGTTAAATTGATTTTTCAGAACTCTAACTGAACATAACTAGTTATTTGATTTTTTAATATTTCCTTAAATAGAATTATAAATCAAATCTCTATTAATTTTGCTCAAAACCAAGCCCTGGTAATATTTAATGTGTATATATATTTATTTTGTCGTTAATTGTTTTATTTTCTAAGTTTCCTCTGGACATACAGATTCACGCCACTGCCCTTTATATATGTACTAGAAGCGGCCGCCCAGCATCGCCAGGGTAGAAGCGGTTTTTTAAAAAGTTAGTCCCGCGGATCCATTATTACTCAATCGTGAGTTGGATCCTCGTCGGATGTCCCATTAAAATCCCCATGTAAAAAAAGGACCATGTATTGATCCAACCCCTCTGAGAATAAACGTTAATGTCTACTATTCAAAATATTAAATGCAAAAAAATATTCCATTCTGTTAACATTTAAATTTTATTTTTTAATCCTTTTCACAAATATAAATCAAATCTTTATTATTTTTGAGTGAAGCAATTTAAATTATTTAATAATAAAATTATATTTGCAAGAAGAAGAAAAAAGATCTTATTCAGAAACTAGATAAGATATTGAATATTCTTTGTTGTTTAAAACTGTGAAAAAAAAAGGGTGGATGGACTGGTGACCTACCGGGGAGCGGCTGATTGGGTCAAGGAAGTCCCTGACGGCGTATGGGTACTGAGAACGCGAGGGGGGGGGAAAGGGCCAAACTTATAATCTCCTGACGGAAGTTGGAGGGGGTGAGGTAGTTAATCAACACATATAAATAGGATGCCCTCCCCATTCAGCCGTGTTATCTACCACAGAACCAACTGTTACCTGTTTTCAGAATGTTACACCTTAGTTATCTGACCCAAAGCAGGAGTGGGTCGCTAAAGACGTATATTTTTTGGCGATTCCGACTCGTCGGACAGCTCTACCTTGGTCACCCGATTCGTTTGTTTTTGTTTTTCTCTCGATAAAACAGCTAGAGGATATGATGTTGAAAAGACCCCAATACCCCAATGAACTAAAGAACATTACTGAGAATGCATCCAACTGCATATTAGAGATGTATTTTGCAAAAGAAAATGGTTGCTACCTTCCTTAAATAAATACTTTCATAGGCATTACTAATTTTTCAAAGCTACTTAGTCAATTCACTGTACGAGGCATTGTAGCAAAAAATTAGCAAAGCTTACAACAAAACAGTCATTTGTTAGCTGAGAGCGATGGAGAAAGTGCTGACAAATAACAACATTGGTTGTAGGCTGAGACGTGATCAATCTCGGTCGGGTCACTTTAGCGGGGGGGGGGTATGATGTCGAAAAAAAACCCAAATGAACAAAAGAACATTACTGATAATGCATCCAACCGCATCTTAGATATGTATTTTGCAAAAAAAAAAAAAAAAGAAAGATAGATAGATTTGAACAGACTGAGATAGATAGATAGATAGATATGAACAGAGATAGATAGATAGATAGATATGAACAGACTGAGATAGATAGATAAATAGATAGATAGAAATGAACAGACTGAGATAGATAGATAGATAGATATGAACAGAGATAGATAGATAGATAGATATGAACTGAGATAGATAGATAGATAGATAGATGGATAGATAGATAGAGACGTATAATAATTAATACTGGATCGCAGGTGCTTGTATTAATATTCTTGAGTACATGATACCATCGATAAACTCATTTATACTTTATAAGACAAACTAGAAAAATAGCCTGACTTGTAAAGGTTTATGAAGATCATGTTCGAGGGACGTTCAATAAGTAATACCCCTGACCCAATATGAATACATCCATAATCATTACTAATTTTTAGAAGCTACTTCGTCAATTCACCGTACGAGGCATTGGATAGGAAAAACTAGCAGAAGGCCTTCAATCTTGCTTGAAGGCATCGAATCAAATTACATCTTTACGTGAAATAATATTTGTAATTACCCATCTCTTCCGTCACAATCAGGATGCGACAAAATGTCAATTTTTAAGCGAAGTTGATCGGATTTTGTATCAGATTTTTTTCCCTTCTAGACTGGTTGCTTAACAAAGTCTAAAGAAATCAGTATCTCCTATATGTAGTTGGGAGGGGAAAGAACATATAGATTTATGCCTTTCCCGAGGGGGCGTTAGTGGGAAGTGACATGCCAAGGGCAAGATTGCCGAGCCCCTTTCCTGCGCCGATAATCGTTACGCTAAACACACACACACACACACACACATATATATATATATATATATATATATATATATATATATATATGAGGAAAAAATGAGCAAAGAAAAGAAATGTAGATGGATAAAAATGAATTTTATCGATATCAATTTTAATCGATATCACTTACACATGTGTTTCGGTCTGTTTATCATAATGTATACGGATTTACGTTATTATTATTATTGAAATAATCAGATGGAGTGGAAATAATGATATATATATATATATATATTATAATATATATATATATATATATATATATATATATGTGTGTGAGGTATGTTTGGCATAACGATATATGGGTAAGAGGATTGGCGAACGAAAGTTCATTCGGGTCTCGAATCCGGCCAGAGATAGCTGTTAAACGGTATAACCACACTGATGAGAGGTGATACCTCGAAACACGTGTCTGTGGATTACTTTATTATATGCTCCCAAATTTGGTTGAGCACTTTAATTAGAAGGGATTTAATTGGGCTTTGTTTACATAAAGTTTGAGGCCTCTAGTGAATTTCATTTCCGCTTAGAAATGTAGCGATTAAATAGTCTCCTATACTTGACAGCTGCCTGTGGCCGTACGGGTAAGAGGATTGGCGATCGAAAGTATATATATATATGTATTATGGAAAAGACGACTTACCGGTGAATATGGTCACAATGGTTAATTGATGCAAAATTCACAAAGGTAAGGCAGCGATATAACAATTAAAAAGTGCTCAATACGTTAGTAGAGAAAATTTATTGTAATACAGATACAAGTGATAACCTACTCGAGTTTCACCATAAGGATCTTCAGGGTTAAATCCACTGGATTAATCACTGAAATTATATATACATATATTATATATATATATATATATAATATATATATATATATATATATATATGTAATACACGTACAAGTGATAACCTACTCGAGTTTCATCATAAGGATCTTCAGTGTTAAATCCATGCGAAAAACACACACGTGTAATCGACTGCAATTAATCAATATATTGATTAATCCAGTGGATTTAATCCTGAAGATCCTTATGGTGAGACTCCAGTAGATTATCACTTGTACGTGTATTACAATATATATATATATATATATATATATATATATATATATATAGTTCAAAATGTAAGTAAGAATAACGGAAATTAATCAAAACAGGGTGTTCTGCGCGTGAACATGGTGTGGTACAGAAAGCATCAGTTTCTAACATTCCCAGTTTAAATTCCAAATGCTGGAAGATTATTTTACTTGCCTGAAGAAATCTGATAACATCAAATGATTGAAGCAAAACTGAAATAGTTTCACTCTCACGCTGAATCGTACACTTAAAAATCTCAAATAATTTACAGGGATGGCGGGGGGGGGTTACCTTTGAGCAATCACCAACAGCTGATCTCAAAATTCCATAGCATAATCTAACACGTTACACTACACAGCAGAAGATTCCATATCCTTAAACCTCTTAATCTGTATTAACTGTTTCTACCAGGGAATCAACTGCAGGGGAACTCTTCAAACCATTTGCCAACACTAAAACCTATGGGATTAAATCTATCACAGGATCCTGCATCAACGATTTGGAATACACTAACAAAAAAATTCCAAACATTAATTTCACCAAAATGTTTGCTCACCAAATCAAATTATTTATCAAAATATAAATTTTTAATACGTATAAGTAGACTTATAATCAACTTTCAAACTAAGTAAAAAAAAAAACACAATAACAAAAAACAACTGAGGTTGTCACTACTAGAATAGACTCAGCCCTAACTAGTGACCTGACGCAACACCATGAAGCCACGAGGCCCAGAAGAAAGCAGCGGCAACAAAGCCCGGCACATCAACATCTTCAGGGACAGCCTTCACATGCGACATCTGTGGTCGAGAATGTTTTCAACATCGACTTCACAGTCACAGAGGCGCTGTAACTTCAGGGGCACAAAAACTTTATTATAGTCTTCCGAGACTGAAATGCCAATAAAATTAGTGATCATCCTCCACACATTACTACAACTACCAGCATTACTTTTTTTGTTTTTGTTTTGTTTTGTTTTATGTGACATTGTTTATATTGTGTAATGTGTGAAAATAAACCATTGTTTTGTTTTGTCTGGTTTTGTTTATTATGAATAATATTACACCAAGGTCTCCAACGATATGCGATAGGACTGTGTGCAAAAGCAAACATAAGAAACTACACAAACATGTAAATATGATCTTACAAGGAATGCGATTCCCAAACCTCTATGAATTAAATAATTAGTCTAATTGATATTTCGTTAAAATCAATCAATCAATTGACAAAGAAAATAAAAGTTGGACTGAATAGCAAATCTAACATCTATTTGACCATTCAGTTGGTAGAGCATCCGGCTCGGAACCACAAAGTTCCGGGTTCATACCAGCCCTCGCCAACTCAGCGTATGAGGAACTGTGTGGTAAAGTGGGGAGCTGATGATAGGTGTGGCGCTCCATTCTGGCTCCAAAACAATCTCCTTGATCTAGCGCTAGTGAAAAGAGGATAGACTCTCTCGCTGTCTGGTTGATACCGACAATAGACAACTCCGTCGACTTACTTTTACTTATAAAAACAGGAGGAAGATATTGATAATTAGATGTGAAATATTAATGATAAAAATGATTAAATTTGGCCGATTATTTGATAAAGACATACAAAAATTGAAAAGTTGCGTGATGGCTCCCGATTACGACAAGAAGGTTCCCGAGTTTAACAAGAAGGTACCTGAGTTCGACAAGAATGTTCCCGAGTTCGAGAAGGCTCCCGAGTCCGACAATAAATGCCTGAAGAAGCCCGGAGGGCTCATCGACCGAAACGTTGTACAGATTACAGTTAGGATGAGGACAGTAATCCGAATAATCCAAATAATACTAGAAAAAATGATCTTTCAGATCCTTTTATTTTTGTACATCCGGCTGAAATATTTAACAAAAGCTGCAAGTTAAAAAGACTGTCTTAATATGACTGAATATCCATTTCCAGTAATGACACCCAGCTGTTTTGTATTCTAGCTAAACACTTAAGGCAGCCAAGAGTTCACCGAACTCGGTAAAAAAACTGAACAAATAATGTTGCTTCTGATTTAATAATAAATGAATTGAATTCAATCCGAACTGTTTCTTCGCTCAAGACCTTTTCAATCTCATTCAACCACAATTCGTTGATTCCAAGGGGAATTCGGGTCGATAACAGATTCATTCATTCATTCATGCCGTGTCGACTTTAGGCCAATGAAAAAAAAAAGTGTCACGAAAGAGATTGTCATATCAGATTTTTATCAAACTTGTTATACAATGAAATCTCAGAATAAAGAATTGTCTAAACTCATCAGTTTGAAAAGAATAAAGAATTTGTATGTCAATGCAAAGCCTCAATATTACTGACCCCCAATGAGGATCGAAATTCTCATTAGTAATGCATCAGGAGGTATATCAGTTATCATTATAGCGAAAAAATCGGTGATCTTAGTTCAAATCCCGGACGAGGCAGTTTGCGTTTCCCTTCACACTAATGTGCTTAGAAGAGAATATGTATGTCAATGCAAAGCAACAATATTAGAGACCCCCAATGAGGATCGAACATCATGAGGTGTGTGAGTTATCATTATAGACATAACAGGGAAACAATTGGTGTTCTGAGTTCAAATCTGGGACGAGGAGAGACATGAATCCATTTATTCTCTTCCAAGGTATGGGTAAATTGTAGGTCAGACTGGGTTCTTTAGCTTTGGCAAGGCATAGAGTTTAGGAGAAAGAAAACTCTGAATTCAAACCATTTGTGCTCTTCTCTAAATAACCTTGTGTCATATTTGAGCGTTGCGGAGGGGTTGGGTAAATACAAACATAGAATTAGCGAACAAAGTTCAAAATATGAGATATTTTGTATTCACTTCGCGCTAAAAAAAAGTATAAATCTATCTTTACTCTAGCTAAAAATACATTGAAAAACTACTTTTTAGCCATGCTTGTCAGCCAGTCTAGGAAACGGACAATGTGGTTCCAAATCAGAAAGTGGAAAACAAATTTCAACTTCCAGTTGATCAGTGTCATTCCATTGTTTACAAAGATACACGACGGTTGTTCAAAAAGTTCTAAGCCTATCCTAGAAGGAGTCAGTTTGGTTTGGTTTGGTTTGTTTTGTTTTACGGCATATCAACCTCAGTGGGTCATTTAAAGTTTTTGAAATAAATTCATTCTTAATGGATACTCAATTTTTTCATAAATACATTTTCTAATTAACCCATAGATGGGATCCTTCAGGTACTATCACACAGGGTCAGAGTGGACCAGGGAGCAATGGTGATGAAGGGGTGCTCCACATTCCCCAAACCTCCAGAACTGGAACCTCACCATCAGATAGAGTTTAACGTCATTCCCAGGACATGTAGACCCTCAACCACTGCCTTCTAGCACCTATATGATAAAATGGGATTGGGGCTTGCCATAAGGGCAATAGAGTTGGGGCAATCATATAGGTGCTAGGGCTTGACTTGACTAGCCGATTGATCGGATAATTGGATACTTGACGCGGGTGGCCCTCTAACGGTTCGAGTGAAAATACGTTTATAAGAAAACGTTTATAAAACAAAAGTTTAATTGTACAAATGATTCCGGAAAAACCAAACACTTCGGCACCTATGAGCCGTCAGTTTCTTTTAAGGGGTGACCTCCGAGTAACACGTGTTCGAAAGTTCCAGAACCTGTTAGGATTTGATAGAAAGCCATGGAAGCTGAAAGAAGGTTCCAGAACGGTCTTATTCTAGAGAATTCTTATCCAGAGGATAAGCACCTGGCCTGGATTGAGTGAGTCAGTTGAGGTCAAGAATTGGACGAAAGCAGTCGGGTTGCAGTAAACGGATTAGAACGGGGTTTGGTGTCGCTGACACGTAGAAAGTCGAACTTAATATGTTGACCTTATCGACTGGACGAACTAAATTAATTATACACGAAGAAGATTAATTAAGCCGAAAATTAAAGAAACATACAATAAGACCTTATCCCCCCTCTCTCTCCCTGTCAAAGAAGCTGAAAAACAAAGAAGTCTTTGTTACTATCATTTTTTCACTACGAAAAACCCATACGATGAGATTTTATGAATGAACGTGGCCCAGCCACTAAACGTAAACAAATAATAGAATTCCAAACCAAGACAAAAGCGATACACAAAGATAACCTGTTGATCTAAGGCAATTGGCTGTGATGGTGCGCGTGGCTTTGAACATACTCGCCCCTACCACGGTCACGTGATATTGCTGACCACGCAAAGAGGAAGAATCTCTGTCTTTGGGTTGTAGGCTGACTGAAGACCGCTGCTAGAAGTTCGTGTTGATAAACAGACCTCAGAGTTTGGGTGTCGCGCCCGTACGAAGAAACGAACGAGCGTGACGCCTCTCGTACCCTGGTATATATATTTACCAATCCCTCCGCGCGAGCAGGATGTGACACAAGGTCAATTTATTAAGCAGAGTTTTCCTTCTCCTAGACCAGTTGCCTAACCAAGGTTAAAGAGCCCAGTCTGCCTACTATTTATCCATAGTTGGAAGGAGAGTAGGATTCATACCTTTCCCAAGGGTATTAGCGCTAAGTGAAATGCAATTACCACGTCCAGAATTTGAACTCGGGGCGACGATCCATTTCCCATGACTTTAACCATTACACCACGCGCTTCCTACTTACCCTGGTATACGTTTGCGTTACGTATTGCTGTCTTCTGAGTGCACTGCATCTTCATCTTGTACAGACACTACGTAACAGCTGGTCACATCAAGCCCTAGCACCTATATGATTGTCCAAACCATTTTGCCCTTATGGCAAGCCCCATCCTTTTTATCATATATGTGCTGGGAATGACTTTAAAATCTTTCTCACGGTGAGGTTCCAGTTCTGGAGGTCTGAGGAATGTGGAGCACCTCTTCATCATCATTAATCCCTGTTTCACCCTGACCCGGAGTGGTAGTACCTGTTAGGGTTAAATCTATGGGCTAAATAGAAAAATGTGTTTATAAAAAAAAATTGAGTATCCATTTGGAATTGATTTATTTCAAAACTATATCGGCATTAAATGACCCACTGAGGTTGATATGCCGTAAAACCAAACCAAACCAAACCAAAACCTAAAAAATATTCTAAAACTTTGTCGGCATTAAATAACCCACCGAAGTTGATTCAAAACAAAGGAAACCATCGGTATAGCCTAGTCTGTTTATGGTCATAATAATAAGGAACCTTGAGTAGATAGAATTAACCAATTAAAAAATATCTGCGAGATTATTTTTCAAAAATCATAGCTCTCAGTCATTCTAAAACCACTTGTATGCATTTTTGATTCGCAGTCATCTTTAGCCGAGACCAGTGATATACCCGTTACCCAGAGCCATTTCTTTCTTTTTACAAAGAAAAAAATTTTCCATGGAAAAACATGTAAATTAATGTCTTCGCTTTCTGGTCCTTCTCGAATGTTTATGCGACAATCACCCGCTCTTGACGGGAAAACAAATCGATTATGAGAAACGACCAATCCTAACAACCATAAAAAAATCATCCACTTGATAAACATAATTGAAGAAAAAATTGTCTTTTTGTGCCAGGAGAATTCTAAGTGAAGGTCATGTTGAAAATTCTAACTTCCAAAACAGGTGGATACTTCTCGAAGACATTGGTGTGTTGCAGGATTATTTCTATTTGGTAAATAATGTAGTTATGTACTTGTAAAATCAGCAATATTCTCACAATCTCTCTCTCTCTCTCTCTCTCTCTTTCTCTCTCTCTCTCTCTCTATCTATGTATATATATTTTTTGGGGAGAATATGTGCTTAATTGAAGTCGTACCTAATTTTGAAATTTAATTGATTAATAATTAATTAGGCGGGCATACCTATTTAAATGCAAGGCTAAACAAATCGAAAAAAATCAATCTCTGTATATACATTTGGGCCTATTAGGCCTCATCAGCAGAGCTATAGATAGGAAGACCGCCTTGTGCGTGATTCGAAACCCGACTGTCAAGCTGACAGGCAAGCATCGTAACCCCTACACCAACCGGACTTTCTAAGATTTTTCGTTTTGTTTAGAAGTAGGTTTGTATTCCTCTTATAGTGACTTCTTGTACACGACACTATGAGAAGTAAATAAACAAATTAAGCACATATTCTCCCAAAAATTGTCGGCTAAAAAAGCCATATCATAAACACACAGCGTGTGTATTTACTTCTCATATATATATATATATATATATATATATAGTCGGTAGAGCATTCGGCTAGAAACCACAAGGTTCCTGGTTCGATACCGGCCCTCACCAACTCAGCGTATGAGTAGCACAGGAATCTGTGCGGTAAAGTGAGGAGCTCCACCCCAGACGCAAAAAACATCTCCTGGTCTAGTGCTAGTGAAAAGACGATAGATTCCCTCGCTGATTGGCTGACACCGACTTTAGGCCACCTGACGACTTTACTTTTGTACTTTGCATAATGTGTTTTTCAAATTATTATCAAGTTTCCAAGCCTCGCTGGTATTGAGAAGAAAAGGTTTGTTTTTTAAAACACCAGTTCAGTCCATTTTTAGTTTCTTTAATTAGACTCATTGTCATTCATTTTGTGCGAACAATTTAAATGGCCTCTATCCATTCTATTTTCAGTAAAGTAACAAGAAGATACCAGTGATAAGACAAATAGAAATATTTCTTTTTAGTTACTTTCTTTTCTAATTGTTTTCATCAAGTTTCGACCTTAGTTCATCATCAGGAGAATTTTTTAAATGAAAAAAAAAAAAATGAATAGGTTTTAAAATAGTCGGCAAAGAAAAATGAACTGTTAGCGGAGCATATCCATTCGTCAAATTGAAATTATATTTTGGTTTCAGTGTTTTTAAACTGACCATATCTGCTATCGTGAACACCTGACAGTGAGATCCACACGTGGAATATATTTTTTAGGGTAGATAGGTATGTTTCAAATTATCCGTAAATCCTTTAGTTAAATATCTAACTTAGGTATTTGTTTATCTAGATATTTATGTGGCAACTCATATGTCCATTCTATTTCAAAGTGATGTTTTGAGGATAGTTTAGTTTGATATTAAAGCCATTTAAGGTCAGTGTTTAGAGATATTTTATCCATCCATATTCGTGTATATCTATTATCGTCGTGAAGTTGTCCAATGCATTTTTTTCTATTCTTTCTATGATTGTGATTTTTGTGTCTTTAAAGTCATGACCTTTTGAGCGGAAATGTTGTTCTAAAATTATTAGTTGGTTGTAATCCGTAGATTTGATTATGTATCTGTAATTGTTTTATCTGAAATAAATGGCCATTTTGACTTTTCAATGTGTTGCTTTCGGCGGCGTGTGCAGTCCAGTAAGTAAATTAGATTTTTGCTACTGCAATTTTATTAGACACGTGAAAAACTTAAAGTTGTTTCACGTGTGAAGTTAAGGAATGAGTTGGGTAATTTGAGGTATTTAAGCATAGGGTGTTCTTAAAATTACATGCTTGACAAAACTTAAGGAATTTTATTGTGGGTTTCCTATGGATTGAAAATTAGTAAATTAAAAAAATTTAGTAAAATAGATCACTAATAAAGACGGAGACAATTCTAGTAGTGACCACCCAAGCGGAGTTTAATAGGTTTGAATTCAGAGTTTTCCTTCTCCTAGACTGTTTGCCTAAACAAATTTAAGGAACCCTTTTTGCTTTACTGTTGGAGGGAGAGTATTTGGATTCATACATTTCTCAAGGTTATTAGCTATATGTTAATTGTAGTTCCATCCAGGATTTGAACTCTGGACGACGAGTCCATTTCCTACAACGCTAACCATTACACCACGGTCTCCAACTTGTACCGCGGCCTCCATCAATTGCATATTATTGAGTATATTTTTGCTTCCTTGAATTTTTCTGAGCTTAGTCGACGATAGGCATGGTTCTTGAAAAATATTTATTATTTTATATAAATATATTATAAGTATATTTAAAATCATTTATGTGCCAAATATTATATTATATTATAACATATTATATTATAGAAAAAATAAAAATATATAACATTTATATTATAGAAAAATAGAAATATATAACATTTATATTATAGAAAAAATAAAAATATATAACATATTATATTATAGAAAAAATAAAAATATATATCATTTATATTATAGAAAAAATATAACATTATATTATAGAAAAAATAAAAATATATAACATTCATATTATAGAAAAAATAAAAACGTATAACATTTATATTATAGAAAAAATAAAAATATATAACATTTATATTATAGAAAAAATAAAAATATATAACATTTATATAAATATATTTATTTTATGTTCTTTACTATATACATATATCATATAAAATATATAACCCTTTTATATATCGATTTGGGATTTACTCTCAATATCGACCAAGAGTTTTTAATTATTTTAGCTAGTGGTGAGAGAGTGTTGTTAAATATTGTTTGGCAGAATCTCATCCTTCAAGCTTGTAGTTTTAAGGTATCCTTCCTTGAGGAAGAGGAAATGACTTTTTATGGATTTCAATTAAAGTTTGGAAGTGTCGTTGAACTGTTTTATTTTATCACTCTCTTTTCAGATCGTTATTATATGTGCAGATTCTTCTTCGTCACCCCTCACACATACATATATATATATATATATATATATATATATATATATATATTCCCTATCCCTGTTGGGTTGAGTTCACCGAGAAGAGAAATTTGCTGGCGGCTGCGAATTACACTAAAAACGGTAGAGCTCTCTAGCACCATTTAATGTATGTATATACTTATATATGTATGTATATACTTATGTACTTGTATCAGTAAAAATTCCCTTCCTTAAAGTGGGTTTTGCTGACGGCTCGGTTGCTAGAGATTTTGATTGGCGAAAAATCGGTCGAGTTTTAATCCCCACCCCAGGCAGCCTGGAATACCTAACCACACTAAAGAGCTGTAATATGGCTAAATTTTGTCAGATTGAGCGAAGACGGCTGTAATATTGTTGCAGGTGGAAAGACTTTGTCAGTGGACTTTTGCTGTTGGGAAATCGATTACACTAAAATGGATAGATGACACACACACACACACACACACACACACACACACACACATATATATATATATATATATATATATATATGTGTGTGTGTGTAGTATAATAAAAAAATTGAAAAAACACAGGTTTAAATGAGTTAAGTGGTGAGTTTGTTGGCCGACGCTGCAGTGTTTCGATCTATTAATTAGATCATCTTCAGGGCTTTTGTTGGTATGTGGAAGGGGATACATTTTTAAAAATCTCAGAATAAGGAGAAAGGCGAGTAATAGTCCTTGTTTATCGTCTGTTTAAAACAGACCGATAAACAAGGACTATTACTCGCCTTGTTATTCTGAGATAAAAATTTTTATCACCTTCCCATAAAAAACAAACCCCTGAAGATGATCTAATTAATAGATCGAAACACTGCAGCGTCGGCCAATAAACTCACCACTAAACTCATTTAAACCTGTCTTTTTCAATTTTTTATTATACTACATACCGTCGGATTCACTTCCTTTTATTCACACACACACACACACACACACACAACACATATATATATATATATATATATATGTGTGTGTGTGTGTGTGTGTGTGTGTCTGTGTCTGTGTGTGTGAGTTCTGTTTAAAGATTGTAGTAAGACTGCTCGCTCGATATTTGGAATGGAAGATATGTAGAAAATGCAATACAGAAATCTAAACCTTCTATTTCTTATTTATGGTCTAATATTTATACGATTATCAGGCAATACAAGATTCTGAAGAACTCCAGCCCTACAAGTAGGACGAGACGCTGAGATTCTTCAGAATGAAATATTTCTTGATAATCGTATAAATATGAAACCATTAATAAAAAATAAGTGGTTTTGATTTCTACTTGTGCGTGCGTATGTATGTATATAGACACACATAGAGTGAATCAAGACATACTGATGAATATTTATGAATTTTTTGATCTGAAGTTTTCACAATATGATATTCGATCAAATGTAGATAACTTTCACCATTGAATTAGATGCATTAAAAAAAAAAAAAGAAAAAAGAAAAAAAGAAAAGAAAATGAAAAATGTTTTCCTCATGTGACCAGGGGATTACTGATTTACCACACACACACACACACACACATATATATATATTTATATATATATACATACATACCAGTGCATTGGCACATGCGCGCACCCACACACACACTGATATATATATAGTTGAAAATGGAAATTAATCCGACAATATGTTGAAAGGATAAATAAAAAAAGGAAAGAAAATGTTGAATGGATAAGAATTGTCTAATTTTTATTACAAAAATAATAATAAATTGAATACAATGTGTACATGGACAAATCTCAGCCGAAACACGTGTTGGCATTTTATTAAACTATTATATATAAGCGCCATTGACTTTATGTCTAAGCTCCCCAAACTTTTATATATATATATATATATATATATATATATATATATATATATATATCTCAGTGTGAGTGTGGGTGCGCGTATGTGCCAATGCACTGGTATGTATGTACGTATTTAAAAATATATACGAAAACATATGAATATGTAGCGGTCCAACAATAATAAAAAAAGTCATCTGGGTGTCCTAAACTTGGTATCAGAGAGCGAGGAGTCTATCCCTTTTCTAGACCAAGGATATTATTTTTTGCGTCTGAGTTGGAGCGCCACGCATAGCATCATATCTTAACTTTACCACACAGATCCCTTTCCTACGCTGAGTTGGCGAGGGCTAGGTATCAAACCAGAAACCTTGTAGCTCCTAGTCTGACACTCTAACGACTGAGCTAAACCGGCTCTAATACACTTCAAAACATTTTTTTCTATAAACAAAGACCAAACAATGAAGAGTTTACATTCATGAAAAAATTCTGAAAAGAATGTATTTTTCTTTTTTTTTCTCTGATTTATTGAACGAACCTTCTATTGAATAATTAAGTAAAACAGAAAAAAAAAAGTTTGATTAGAATTTGAAATTTTTTGTGTGAAGTGCGACCGCAAGCAACCACGGTAATCGATTTCCCAATCGCAAAAGTCACTGACAAATTCTTTCCACCTGCAATAATATTACAGCAGTCTTCGCTCAATCCGCCAAAGTTCACTTGTTTCTTGTCCAACACACGCCTCTGTTCACGTTAGGAAGATTAAACACCACTGCCCCGCGGTGTGGGAAGGTAGGCCTTGAATAATGAATAACTGCCCTCCCCTAGATCTTACATCCGGGCCAATCAAGCTCAGCGCTGTCTGACCCGTGGGAAATTCGCATATCTAACAGGGTTGACAGTAGTCTGACTACGAGCAATCTCTCACGACGAGGAGGTTGTGAGTTCAATCTCTGTAGTCACTCGCTACACCCACCCCACCTCGCACAGGCCAGACATATACGGACACACTTCGTTCTTGGAGGTAAGGAATCTTTTCGTCGACAAAACTTTGATAAATAAATGAAGTTTTGTCAGCGTGCAATAAATTTTTTTCCGAAAAGAAGTTTTTCCAGAGAAAATATTTCAGTAGAAAGATGAAAAATAACTTTCTGAGAATAACTGACTCAGCAAACTCTCTGTTTTACTACGGAATTAATTACGACAAAGTTTACAAATTTAACTGCAATTAAGTGAGAATTATAGTAAGCTTCATCTTCAAGAATTTAATTCAAGGCTATCATCAGTAAAATTCGATTAACAAGTTGGAAGCTTAAAAAATTATCTGTTTATAGATCACTATGTTTATATCAGTCTCTCTCTCTCTCTCCCTCTCTCTCTATATCTTTATATATATATATATATATATATATATATATATATATATATATATAAGGTGTGTCACAAAAGTATCGCGATTTTTTGTACTTTTTGACACACCTTGTATTCTGAAAAAAAAAAACGTTCCATTCATTCTTCACTTCTATCTCGGTAAATACAGCTTTAAACTTGCTCTTTTATGACACAACTCGTATTCTGAAAATAAAATAAATAAATGGAATGTTATATTTTTTAGAATACAACGTGTGCCAAAAAGTACAAAAAACTCGATACTTTTTTGACACACCTTGTATATATACAGAGTATGTCCCATAAATTTCCATACATATGATTTTTATTGTATTTTCTTTTCATATTTCAGACACCCTTTAAGATGCGTTTGAATAAAGAGCAATGAATCATCCTGAGGGCCGGTTCTGAAAGCAGTCGTATGACTGCAAACACATTTAACAGAAAACACGGAACGAACATCATACACGACATAGTGTCAAAACCCATTGAAAAGTTAAAAAGACAGGAAGTGTAGCTGATTAAGTGCAATGCCGTCGAAGACATATAACCAGCGATGAAAGTACAACAGCTACGACACACGAAGTCCCACAAAAAGTATACGACGGTTGTCCGTAGAAACTGGTGTCAGAAAATCGAGTGTCAGTCGCACTTTGAAAGAAAACCAGATTAGTCATCTCAAGCAATGTATCATCAACGCCATTAGAGACCTAAATTCAGATGTGTTTAAACATGTTCTTTAGCATGTTCGTCATCATCTGCGAAAGGCGCCTACGGTGGCCTGGTCATGTCAGGAGGATGGACAAAGGCCGTGTAGGGAATTATCTTCCCCTGCCTGGAAGAGTTATCTTCCCGCTGTGTTGCCGTTTGTTCCTACTAGGGGACCTCTGGTATATAAGCGGCTGATTCAAATGCTTCTGCCTCTCTTTCCTTACTGCCTCTGAACGATCACATGGGTTAGACTTATGTCTACCCCCTTCTCGGTGGGGCTTTGGCCCCCCTTATATTACTGTAAGTCTTTTATACAGCATGGACTATCCTTTTGTTCCATGTCTGTAACATTTATATTTTATGTACATTTGGGTATCTCGTTTATACCTAAATATTGTATCTTGTATTTACCATTCATGAATGTGTCCTTTTATCTCTACTCTTATATCTTATTTGTATCTTATGTATCTATGTACTTTATGTATCTTATCATTACCATGTGCTGTACACCTATTAAATGTTTTGTCTCACAACATGTCGGAGCTGTTATTCAATTACCAACTTTGAATCTTACAGCCGCATCCCCAAAGCCGTACTGAATGGTGAATTAATAGAAGGCTCCAGGTCGGTAGAGAGACCACGCCTACGCTTCAAAGACGTCCACAAGAAGGATATGAAGACATGCCACATCAACAGCAACACATGGGAGGTTGGAGGAGAAAACAGAGCGGTCTGGCGCCTCCTGGTCAAACAAGGCACGGAAAGGAGTGAAGAAGAGAGGAAAAAGCCGCCACAGAAAACAGAACCAGAAGGAAGGAGAGACAACGGTAACTCCAGCAAGCATCACTGTTTGTTTGCAGCCACTGCACCAAAGATTGTCATTCAAACTTGGCCTGTTCAGCCACTCGCACAGATGCAGTTAAAAATTGGACACTATGCTATCGTCTTTAGCAGTGGGAAGGCTGCTAACACATCAGAGGAGAACACGCATTGAAATGTTTTCAACGCAATGGCTGTCATGTAGACCATATTTTATAAATAAAAATAAGATCACCAATAAAAATGTTTATTTTTCCTATTTTGGAAACTTATGGGACACCATATATATATATATATATATATATATATATATATATATATTATTGTGTGTGTGTGTGTGTGTGTGTGTGTGTAAAATGAAATTGGAAGTGAATCCGACGGTATGTTGAAAAAATGAATAAAGGAAAGAAAAGTATATAATGGATAATATAGGATATTTTAATCAATATTACTTACACGTGTTTCGGTCAGTAGTTTATCCATGTGTACAGATTTTGACGCGGGAGAAGTTTTGTGGAATTTTGTGGAATTCTAAATTCATGGGGATTTTATTTATTTATTTATTTATATATATATTATTTATTATTTAAATATATATTTATATGTTTATTCATTTATACATGTATTTATATATTCATTTATCTATATATATATTTATATATATTTATATATTTATTCATTTATATATATATTTGTATATTTATTTATTTATATATATATTTAAATACTTATACATATATTTATATATCTATATATCTATATCTATCTATCTATCTATCTATCTATCTATCTATATATATATATATATATATATATATATATATTATTTATTTATTTATTTATTTAATTTATTTTTTATACAGAAATTATACGCATGTATGATTTGTTGGTGGTTAATTTATTGATTTGTTATTAAAGTCATTATAGTGATTTTCTAGATAAAATTGTTGTTTTAGTCAAATTAAAATGAGTATTTAAATATGTTAGAGAATATAAACCAATTTGCTATTTCATAATAATAGAAGGAGAGTAAAAACAATATTATGCAAGGATGAGGTCGATGATAACGACGGTGGCAAGAGAAAAAAAGAACAATGTAATTTACTATAGATAGGGGAAATTTTATATATATATATATATATATATATATATATATATATATATAAAATATATATATATATATATATATATATATATATATATATATATATATATATATATAATCTCCATCTATGTGTTGGTATCAGTTCCTACCAATAAGAATACTAGCAGGCAAGAATCTAATTTTAAAGTAGGGTAATACTCATCATCATCATCATCATCATCATCATCATCATGTCACGCAATTAGCACGGATAGCATGACTATCTCTCGTCAACCTTCTCTATCATTCATTGTACTGGGGATGTCCTCCGTGTGGCATCCAGTATCAATGGTGGGCGGCACACACTAGTACGTCCATGTGTTGGCTTCCACTGGAGAACGTCGCTTATGAGCTCGTCCTTGCTTCTCCAGCAGTCTCAAGCATGCCTTTTCCGTCTCACTCGTATGGTTTGTGAGATGGGTGTCAGGTGACCATACAGCTGCTTCCTTGTGGGGTGTTGTTTCCACGACTTGTTCAAGACCGCACGCAGCATTGTTCCGCCCTGTCGGCTGAGGCGTTAGAATGCACCGACTGCACCTCTGCAGAGGGGTAAGACTCCCCCAATGGGGCCATTTGTTGGCCGTGGTTGGCGACCCGTGATGCTTAAGGATAGAACCAGGTGGATGAGCAGTTCATGACTTGCAATACTCCACTTTGGCCCTATCTTGGGCTAGACGGGTGGTTGAGAGGCCCCCTCGGATCAATCGGCTGATCACGTCAAGCCCTAGCACCTATATGATTTTCCCAACCCTATTGTCCTTATGGCAAGCCCCAACCCCTTTTTATCATTGGGTGCTAGAAGGCGGTGACTGAGGGTCTACATATCCTGGGAATTACGTTAAACTCTATCTGATGGTGAGGTTTGTGTCACATCCTGCTCGTGCGGAGGGGTTGGTAAATACATATATTAGAAAATATTCCTACAGTAAGAACCTCGACAATCAGACAAGGCCTGCTATATTTCGAGTTGGTACTCCAAGCCATAGAAGCAAATTCGGCGAGCAGCACATGGAGAATATCAAACGAGCTCAGCACTTCCCCAGTCCAGTTTGGTTCGTCTCCTTCACAGCCTCGGTAAAAGCATCCGGAGAAGCAATATTGGGCCGCACGTTATCAAAGTATCGCAAAACGTTTGGGTACAAATGCAGAATAGCGCGCAAGAGATAATATCATTAGAATTGCATTTTACGTATAAATAGCATTAGATTACGGAAACTCCCGATGTAGCCTTAATATTAACCCTAAAATTATCAGTATCCTTTACCTATTGGCTCAAAGGTTTCAGGTATTTCCGTGAAATGTAATGCTTTCTATAGGTAATCCAATATATTATTTCTTGCGTGTTATTCTGGATTAGTACCAATGCTTTTTACGTAGAGAGTCGTCGGGGTGGCCTAAAGTCGGTATCAGCCAATCTACGAGGGAGTCTATCCCCATTTCCCTAGCACTAGACCAAGGAAATTGTTTCTGTGTCTGAGGTAGAGCGCCACACCTACCATCAGCTCCTTACTTTACAGCACAGACCCCTGTGCTACTCATACGCTGAGTTGGCGAGGGCCAGTATCGAACTAGGAACCTTGTGGTAATCTAATTATAATATCACATGCGTGCTATTCTGCATTAGTACCAATGATCTTTATACGTAACATAATGATATTATCTCTTACGAGCTAGTGTGCATTAGTATCAACGCTTTTTATACGTAATCTAATGATATTATTCATGCGTGCTATTCTGCATTAGTACCAATGCATTTTATACGTAATCTAATTATATTATTTCTTGCGTGCTATTCAGCATTATTACAAATACTTTTTATACGTAATCTAGTGATAGTATCTCTTTTCGCGCTATTCTGCATTATTACTAAGGTTTTTTTCTACATAATCTAATGTTATTATATTCTGCATTGGTAAAATGTTTTTTTATACATAATTTAATATTATCTTTCATTAGTACCAATGCTTTTTATACGTAATCTAATGATATTATTTCTTGCGTGCTATTCTGCATTAGTAACAATGCTTTTTATACATAATTTAATTGTATCTCTTGTGTGCTATTCAGCATTATTACCAATACTTTTTCTACGTAATCTAGTGATAATATCTCTTGCGCACTATTCTACATTAGTACCAATTATTTTTATACGTTATTTAATAATAATATCTCTTGCGCGCTATTCTGCATTAGTACCAATGCTTTTTATACGTAAGTAAAGTCGTCAGGGCGGCCTAAAGAGATTATTTCAGCGTCTGAGTTGGGCGCCACACCTACCGTCAGCTCCTTACTTTACAGCACAGATCCCTGTGCTACTCATAGGCTGAGTTGGCGAGGACCAATATCAAACTAGGAACCTTGTGGTTTCTAGCCGAACGCTCTACCGACTGAGCTAACCCGACCCATAATTTCATACACAATTGCTCCGTGGTCCACTCTGACCCGGAGTGGTAGTACCTGTTAGGGTCCAGTCTATGGGTTAAATAGAAAAACATGAGTTGATAAACAAAATTGCATTATGCATTAAGAATTAATTTATTTCACAACTTTGTCGGCATTAAATGACCCACTGAGGTTGATATGCCGTAAAACAAAACAAACCAAACCAATTGTCAATTTAAACCTCTGATAGCAGGACAAAAACTAGTCAGTATGAATACATTGTTAGTTAATTTGAATTCTATAGTGTCGCCATCTTTAACATTGGAATTGGAAAAATTCTAACCTCGAGGCTGTTTGTCTGATGATCTTACTCCGAACAAAATAAAAAAAAAAGTGAAAAGAAGACTGTAAATATTTTCGCTTTGCTGAGTTTCGTCCACGTGACTTTCGTTGGCCAGATAATGAGTTAAAAATCGATAATTTATCTCAACTGGTTATTTCAGGAACTGAACGGTAATAAGACATTCGCGTGCCCGGCGTGTTCTCATCTCAAGTGTTTCACGTTAACCCCCCCTCTCACCCACCAATTTCTGCTTTCATCATTCTTATCTTGTGGATGATAATGATGATGGTGATGATGATGTTGATCATGAAGATGAAATGGTTCCGCTGTGTTCAATTTCATCTGTTGTTGATGATGATGATGATGATAATGAATGGTGATGTTATCCGTTGATGATGATGATGGTGATGTTATCTGTTGTTGATGATGATGATGATGATAATAATAATGATGGTGATGTTATCCATTGATGATGATGATGATGATGATGATGGTGATGTTATCTGTTGATGACAATGATGATGATAATGATGATGATGATGATCTTATCTGTTGTTGTTGATGATGATGATAATGAGAATGATCTTATGTGTTGCTGTTGTTGATGATGATAATGATGATGATCTTATCTGTTGTTGATGTTGATGATGATGATGATGATAATGATGATGATCTTATCTGTTGATGATGATGATGATGATGATGATAATGATGATGATGATGGTCTTATCTGTTGTTGATGATGATGATGATGATAATGATGATGATGATCTGATGATGATGATGATGATAATGACGATGATCTTATCTGTTGCTGTTGTTGTTGATGATGATGATGATCTTATCTGTTGATGATGATGATGATGATTTAATCTGTTGCTGTTGTTGCTGTTGATGATGATGATGATGATAATGATGATGTTGATCATGGAGATGAAATGGTTCCGTTGTGTTCAATGTCATCTGTTATTGATGATGATGATGATGATGATGTTATCTGTTGTTGATGATGATAATGATGATGATGATGATGATGATGATGATGATGCAATGGTCCCTTTCTGTTCAATATTATCTGTTGATGATGATAATGATAATGATGATGTGATCTGCTGTCGATGATGATGATGATAATGATGCTGATAATGATCCTTTGTGTTCAATGTAATCTGTTGATACTTGCATCGGGTGTTCTGAGGTTTGACGTATTTAAATTCAAGAATTAATTTGTGTAAATCTGGGGAAAAGCGTTACTGGAATTTGCTCTAAATACCTTGAAGTTTACATAATTGCATTCACCTAATTTCCAAACATAACAATATTGATATGAATTAACTGTTATGTAATCTCCCTATTTAAAACCCAATGTACTTTTACACACTGTATAAAATTTGTATATATTGATATATATAACCCTTGACCTTTCATGGGCGTACGTACGACTGTTATTCATTCCAAACAGGACTGGATTCAATAACCATCTCTTAATCGATACCACAAAAATATGTCACTAGAATGTCTAAGAATATATATATATATATATATATAGTAAGTAAAAGTAAAGTCGTCGGGGCGGCCTAAAGTCGGTATCAGCCAATCAGCGAGGGAGCCTATCCCATTTTCAATAGCGCTAGACCAAGGAGATTGTTTTTAGCATCTGAGGTGGAGCGCCACATCTACCATCAGCTCCTTACTTTACCACACAGATCCCTGTGCTACTCATACGCTGAGTTGGCGAGGACCGGTATCGAACTAGGAACCTTGTGGTTTCTAGCCGAACGCTCTACCGACAAATCACACATATACATATTCTGCCAAAATATAGTTATTCAATGCCTGAAGAAGATAACAAATCTGAAACACGTGTCGCACATGTAAGTAATAATAATTTAAAAAAACATAATCCTTTTTGCAAACCTTCTTTTTTATAGTATATATATATATATATATATATATATATATATATATATATATATATATATATGAGGAAGGGGGATTGGAGTAAATCCAACAGAATGTGATAGAGATATGAGAAACACAAGAACAAACGTATGTAGGAGATATATTTCGCTAAGCCTTAAGCTCAGCTTCATCATACTGACCCAACCCCACTGCCTCTACCTTCTTCTTTCACCCCCCTTTTTTCCTATGTATCAAAATTTCTCTCATCCCAACCTAAGATTGTCAACTCATCTCTCCACATCACCTTGCTTTCTCTTTCCCTTTCATCTAACCACTTCCCCTACCCCCTACACTAACTATCAAAATCTTTCCTCACAAACGCTATCCCACCCATTTGACCACTTCCCCTATCCATTCCTCTCCCGCACACTTTCCCTTCTATAAAACACTTGTATGATGCCTTAATAATCAATAAAGCGACTGATGATGCTGAGCTTAATGCTTAGCGAAATATATCTACTACATACGTTTGTCTGAGTTTTGTTCTTGTGTTCCTCATATCTCTACCACACACTCACACACACACATACCCACCCATCCACCCCCATATATATATATATATTCTATTAATGATAGAGATTCGATCTCTATTTGTCTGTAACCAAAACTACGTCACTGCTTACGTCACATTACCCGAAATCGTCATACCATAGAATAGATACACTCAAAATTTGAGCATGCGACATTAGACAATCCTCATTGTTTTTTAAAACAAGTTTTAATAGATACATCCCCGGTATTATATAGTTATATACAGTTTGTTTTATTTCAATAGATATTGAAAGTTAATAGATCTTAGTTTCGATTTCAAATTTTTTTTTACTCCTTTAATAAATTTGATGATTTGATGATTTATGGTTCAGACTCTCTGACATTTAATTTTTAACTTCCACCTCCTCAAACAATATCTTTCAAAAATCTATTTTTACATCGCCCGGGGGGTGTTTAAAAAAATACTAGTATATTATAATGGAGATTGTTTATTTGTCTGTAACCGAAACTATATCACTACTCAAGTTACAATTCCCTTTATTATATAACGTCACATTTTCCATGGTTTTGTTTTTATTTGAACCTCAATTATTAATAAAATTGTTTTATATTATTAATACTGTTGGCCATATCCACATTCTAATAACTTGCAATTGTATTTATATAAACATCAAAATAGTGGTTTCAAGTGTACATTCCTTAAGATAAAACCAAACAATTAGAAATCAATAATACCAAGTACATATTTATTAAAATCAAATTTCTAATATTAATATGCAAATTAGCCTTCCCGTTCACGCCGTAAACCGCTATTTTGTTGTATATTTAAATACAATTGCATTATCAGTATGTAGATATGATCAACAGTATTAATAATGTAAAATGATTTTATTAATAATTGAGGTTTAAATAAAATGGAATCATGGAGAATGTGACGTAAATGATTAAGGGAATAGTTACTTGAGTAGTAATATAGTTTCCGTTACAGCTGTAGACAAACACACAATCTCGATTATAATATATATATATATATATATATATATATATATATATATATATATATATATACACACACACACACATATAAATATATATATATAATATATATATATTATATATATATACTCGCTAATACTTCCGCACTAGTAGGATGTGTTAAACGGTCAATTTCTTAAGTGGTGTTTAACAGGTTTGAAATCAGCTTTCCTGTCATAGACTGTATGCCTAACCAAAGTTATAGACCTCAGTCCCCCCTAATATTTACCCATAGCTGGAGGGGGGAATAGCTGGATGCATACATTTCCCAAGGGGATTAGCGGTAAATGCAAACAGCCTCGTCCAGGATTTGAACTCGGTCATTGAGTCTATTTCCTACAACGATAATCATTTCATCATATTCCTTAACGTATATAGTTGTGTGAATAGCATTTTCTCCCCGATGCTATACTCTGGTCTGAGAAAGAGGCTGATTGATACTTCTATTTGAAGTATAGCGCAGACATAATGAGATCATAGGCAGAAATGTCAATCCGTACGTAAATAATTCTATAATTAATGGCGTGTGATATAATAACTAGATTTCAAAACCTTTCCCGACGTCTGTGATTATTGGTGACGGCAGTGTCCATAACCGTTGAAGCACTGGGAACGATTCCAAAGATTCTTTGAAAAAAAAAATTGGGAAAGATATGAAGAATACTTTGAGAGATTCAGATCATGACATTATTAAAATCGCGAAAATACTGAGTGCTAGTGATTTGAAAATCATAGCTCTTACTTAATACACAGAGGTGGTCAACAACATTGAATTTGGTCTGGGAAGGGTAAAATCTGTGAGATGTTGCGTAGGGGAGGGGGTTAAGTCAGGCTCATAATAACTGGCACCAACCTTTAAATAAAATAGATTGGGTGATGTGAAGAATTGTTCTGGGGTCTGACTGCGACAAATATTGAGACATGTGTTGTAGATTATGACCAAAAATTGTGTGTATTCCATCACATGCAGTGTGGTAAAGAATACAAAGGTGAAACATGTCGTCCACTGAAAGTAAGACTAGAAGAACATCGTAAAGCAGTAGTCTGAGGAGAAATAGAAAAATCGGGTATGGCTGACCATATATGGAATGAAAAGGGAAACCATCTGCCCTTATGGGATGAAGTTAGAATAATAGATAGAGTAAAACATTGGAAGAGAGACGCCTCAAAGAATCAGCTCATATGATAAGTTGTATTGGGCGGTTAAGTAGACCTAGCATAGAAATGAATACAACATGGGAACCCATAATTAAAAAGGCTAGATCAGATTAAAAAAAAAACATACACAATATGAGTCTAGGTAAAAAATCATACATAAAATGAATAGATACATGAAGAAGGCCGGAGAGCATATCGACCGAAACGTTGTACAGATAACAATAAAGATAAGGACAATAGTCCGAATAACACAGATAATACAAATCATCAAGCCTCATCTCAAACATTCAGAGAAATAGTATATAATCGGTATAACCCGATATAATCAGTCAATGGAAACTCCTAGAGAAACTGAATCAAAAACTGGCACGAATGTCGAACCACCTCACATTCCTATACAGATGCCGAGATCTCCAGCTAATTCCACCAGGCTTAACACTAAAACTACCAGTCAATTCCAGGAGAGCACAAGATGCAGATAGCAATAAAGATGAGGACAATAGTCCGAATAACGCAGATAACCCTAGATATCTATTGGCAATGTCAAAATATATGAAATTAGGGGACATTTAAATATAGATCAGCACGTTCTCAAGGAGGCAAAATCAAACTGGAAAGTGTATCCATTTCATGGATAGACTACAAAAGACAAATGATATTATGTAAACTTGTATAATAGAATGCCAAATGTTTCAGATACCAGCAAGTTGTTAACTTCATCAGGCGAGTTATGGGAAACTGGGGAGTGAAACTAGCAACGGGATAAATCCTTGCAGAAGAAAAATCCAAAGAGCACCTTCTAACTAGACTCATTATGGACATTAAATTATACAAGCGGGACCTGTGGATATAGTACAGATATGATTATGATTATTACAACGTGTGATGTGTTTACTTAAGAGCTTAAGAGGGGCGTTAGAATGTACTGACTGCACCTCTGCAGAGGGGTAAGACTCCAACAATGGGACCACCTGTTGGCCGTGGGTGGTGACCCGTGATGCTTAATGATAGAGCCCAGGTGGATGAGCAGTTCATGACTGCAATATTCCACTTTGGCCCTATATTGGGATAGACGGGTAGTGGGAGAGGCCCCCTCCGATCAATCGGCTGGTCACGTCAAGCCCTAGCACCTATATGATTTTCCGAACCCTATTGCCCTTATGACAAGTCCCAACCCCTTTTTATCCTATGGGTGCTAGAAGGCAGTGGCTGAAGGTCTACATGTACTGGGAATGACGTTAAACTCTATCTGATGGTAAGGTTCCAGTTCTGGAGGTTTGGGGAATGTGGAGCACCCATTCATCACCATTGCTCCTTGGTCCACACTGACCCGGAGTGGTAGTACCTGTTAGGGTCCCATCTATGGGTTAAATAGAAAAATGTTTTCATAAAAAATTTTTTATTATCCATTAAGAATTGATTTATTTCAAAACTTATCAACATTAAATGACCCACTGAGGTTGATATGCCGTAAAACCAAACCAAAACCAAACCAAAACCTAAAAATAGTTAGATATGTAAAAAGTATAATAATCTTGATGTGACCTGACAGACTACCAGTACAATTTAAATTCTACTGTACTGAGACATTAAAAAAAATGAATTAATCCTGCTTATTAACCCTTTGAATGGCGGGTATGTCAACTAGGGAATCCTCATTGCTTCTGCCTTTGAATTGTCGCAATTATTTTTTATATTATTTGTATTATTTTTTATATACACGGTGTATAAAAAAAGTATCGAGATTTTTTGTACTTTTTGACACACCCTGTATTCTGAAAAAAAAACCCTATTCATTCTTCATTTCTATCTTGGTAAATACAGCTTTAAGCTTGATACTTTTTTGACACACCTTGTATTCTGAAAAAGAGATTAATGAATGGAACGTTATATTGTTTTCAGAATACAAGGTGTGTCAAAAAGTACAAAAAATCTCGATACTATTTTGACACACCTTGTATTCTAAATTGACAATAGAATATAACTTGTTATTTAATAACCCATAACGTGGTTGAATAACAGATTACAACGTTGAACATTTTCAGCTATGTTCTCAAGCAATGAGCAGTGAGAGGCCAATGGCCATGGGGAGGGCTCAGGATTCTAATGGTTAAGATACTTTGTGCTTCGTATTAGATGAATAAAAGTCAACATTTTCAAATATAAACCAGTTCTGAATGAACAGACAAATTCTGCGGTTAAACAAAAGTCAAGAGTCAAATAAAACAATATATTTAAAGAACAAAAAGATTTGTGTATATTTTTTGCTTGTAATAAAGACAGAAAATATTGCTGGAAAAAGAAAAGATTTAAACAAATGCAGAAAAAAGATGAACGGAAGACATTTTATTTTTAGGGCGTCCTTTCGTTGGCGGGAAAACGGAAGAGTTGTCGAAAAGATTGTTAAAAGGAATGACGTTAATAACAGACGGTCCTTTTCTGAATTTAGGGACCTTTTTGAGAATCTGTCAATAACGACAATTCATTCAACATATGGTTCTAGCCTCGATGTGTCAATACGGTGCAGTTTTACAATCCGTGTGTCGTCTGCTTTATGAATTGGAAAGAGAGAAGAACAAGAAGAAAAAATGCAGTACATATTGTATTCATATGAAATAATAAAAGGAAAATACGAATCCTGCAACGTTTGATGACAGTGAATGGGTATATATATATTTGCTTTGCCATTAATTGTTTTATTTTCGTAGTTTCATCCGGACATACATACATACACACCAATTGTCCTTTATATATGTATAGTTTTGCTAAATTGGCATAGATATAATTGAAATAATTTAACAGATATAAAGTAAATGTAGATGTTTATTTTATAGGTTAATTTATTATAATGGACATATTTTATGTTTTGTTTATAATTTATATATAAGGTTTACAGTATGAATTTATTGACAGAGCTTTAAAGTAACTTGTTTATTTTTCAGTTTCATTAAAAAATAGATATAATTGAAATAATTTAACAGATATAAAGTAAATGTAGATGTTTATTTTATAGGTTAAAAACATAGATATAATTGAAATAATTTAACAGATATAAAGTAAATGTAGATGTTTATTTTATAGGTTAAAAACATAGATATGTTTGAGATAATTTAACAGATAAAAAGTAAATGTAGATGTTTTCTTTATAGATTAAAAAAACCCATAGATATAGTTGAGTTAATTTAACAAAAAACACGTAAAGGTATATGTCTACTTTATAGGTTAAAGAAGCATAGATATAGTTGACATAATTTAACAGATACAAAATAAAACTTTATTTTGGAATTATACTTAGAGTGTAAATCGAACCCCTCGTTAAACCGTTAAATATTTTAGCATTTTCAAAGAGTAATATATTCAAAACATGTTCTACTATACATTGATCACGACAGTTAAGTTAGGGATCCCAACTTTTATGTGATAACAGATTCATAGCTAAAGAGACATTTCAGGATTTCTAGTAAGCTTATTAACAAAACATAAAGACGACAACTCAAACTAAAAAACCACCATCTTAGAAAATTGAAAGAAAATCTGTTGAGTCTTAAAGCTAATTTCACAGTTTTGTAAATGTGGGTTATATTGAATATTTTCAGAACTGTATTTTTCAAAACCTTACCATATTCTTCAAAACCATTTTCCAAAGACGGAACACAGGAACGCAACTTCCTTTTTTTCTTACTTGTCTTCTTTACCATTATCTAACATAATAAGTTTGGTTCGTATTTTTTTTTCGTTTTCAAACGCCCTTGCTTTTTTTCTTTTATTGTTAGGAATATGTTAATAGAGTTCTGTGCGTGTTTCCTGTAAGCAATGGCGAATGTGACACGGTATTATTGGTCACGACATGGGTAGAAAAACGTGCATACGAAGTGAAGGGAGATAATCATTGTACAAAAAGGGGATGAAGAGAATAAGGATGCTGATAAAAAAAAATAAAGATAGAAGCGATTTTGTTAATAAAAAGTTCAAGGATAAATGAATTATCAAAAGATGGCGGACTGTATCGTGGACAGAAGTCTGTTAAGCTTTATTAATAAAATATTAAAAGAAATGAATGAAGATGGAAATAAATTGGTGTCAGAATTATTTTTTTAATTTCACCAGAAAAATGTTAATAAATCTTTTTAAAGTGTTCTAGAAATGATCAATACATAATTAGAAATGTATTTATCAACTCACCCGGACAAGCCGGATGAGGCACAAGGTCAATATTTAAAGCCGGGTTCAACAAGTTTGAATTCAGGTCAGTTTAGCTCAGTCGTTAGAGCATCCGCCTAGGGACCAAAAGGTTCCAGCCTCGATACAAACCCTTGCTAACTAATCTCGTGAGCAGCAAAGTAAATATGTGCGATAAAGTGGGGAGCTGGTGGTAATTGTGGCACTCCAACTCAGATGCAAAAATAATTTCTCTGGTCTAGCGCTAGTGAAAATGGGATAGACTCTCTCGCTGTCCGGCAGCCATGTCAGTGCTACTGTATGGTTGCATCAGTTGAAATAACGAAATAATCGAAAAAAAAAGATGCACATGATCTACACAAGGATGATGTGTGCTGTCTTGAACAAATCCTAGAAGGAGAACCCCACAAAAGCAGCTGTATGGCCACTTACCTCCTATCTCACACCATCCAAGTAAGACGAACTAGACATGCGGGACAAGCAAGAAAGAACTCATAAGTAACGGTCTCATCTGGATGCACTGGTGCTGGTCGACCAGTAGAACCTTACAGTACGGATACTGGATGCCGTGTAAAGGATTTGCCAGGAGCGATGACCGATAGGGACAAGTAGCGAGTGTGTCATGGAAATCAGTGCTATCAGCACGACGATGGTAATTTTGTGTTGTTTGTTTGATGTCGAGAAGTTTTGACCGTATAAGCAACAAAATGGCCGTCAACAAAATGGAAATTAAAAAAGAAATTAATATGTAAAATAAATAAATCAAAATTTAATTAAAATAGACAGAAAATGTTCATTGTGTTCTTTTTTATTTTTGATAAAAAATAAGTTTCTCTGATCAAATCAGATTATTAAACTCAAGAGAAGGCATCAACTTCGACAAATGCGTTAACGGTTGTACTTCCTAGCAAATACATACGTAACATTATTTTCAATATTGAAAATCTGACACTATACATATCAGCTAGAGGTCCAGAAGAAAGCAGCGGTAACAATGCACCGGCACATCAACATCTTCAGGGACAGCCTTCACATGCGACATCTGTGGCCGAGAATGTTTTTCTAACATTGGACTTTACAGTCACAGGAGGGCACAAAAACTATAGTATAGTCTTCCGAGACTGAAATGCCAATGCTTTCTTATATATTCTAATGCGAAGACAGAAGCCTCGACCAGCATTGCCCTGAGAAACAACATGTCCATATTGCAGCCGAGGTTTCAGAGCTAATGTCTGAAGCCACCCTGGTGCAACACCATGAAGCTAAGAGGCCCAGAAACAGCATCGGCAACAAAGCACCGGCACATCAACATCTTCAGGGACAGCCTTCACATGCGACATCTGTGAGAATGTTTTTCTAACATTGGACTTTACAGTCACAGGAGGCGCTGTAATTTCAGGGGCACAAAAACATAGTATAATCTTCCGAGACTGAAATGCCAATAACAAATCAGCGTATATGTAGACGATTGTGTTGAAGGCTGATTGTTCGATGGGAGTAGTTCTATATAATAATATAATAACATATAAATCGTATCTTTGATTTTGAAAACATTTTATAAGCCAATGAGTGTAGGGTCGTGCTCAAGAGCGCCAAATAGTTCAATATGTCTTGATTTTGATCTCTCTCAGTTCGATTAAAACCAGTTATCGCTTCTGCACGCTCACCACCCTCTCTTTCTGTAGGTAGCAGAATGGTCGATTATTTAGCTGAGATGACGACACTCATAAGAAATAAGAATTCGGCGGATAATATTCAGGATTTACATTTTTTCATTTAATCTTGCTCATTTTTAACCAAAATGTCTTGCAAGATGATAACGGTCGTACAATTTAGGAACACGAGTCCATTTTGATTGTGGTGTAATCTTCCCCTAGAATAATAAAATCGTGATTTTGAGAAGAAAATTAACTTCTTATAAATAATTGTTATATCAATCCATGATATATATATATATATATATATATATATATATATATATATATATTAGTTTTGGTATATATTTAATTACATGGATGATTATCTGCTACCATTTGGTTTCACGCTCCTCTAAACAAAGCAATCATCAGGCAGGAAAACTCATGCCTGATGACTGCTCTGTTTAGATGAACATGAAACCAAATTGTAGTAAATAAGCATCTTTGTAAGTAAATACACACACGCACACACACACACACACACACACACACAGATGTAAAAAGTAAAGTCGACGGGCCCGCCTAACGTCTATCAGCCAGTCAGCGAGGGAGTCTATCCCTTTTTCAATAGCGCTAGACCAAGGAGATTGTTTTAGCATCTGAGGTGGAGCACCGCACCTACCATCAGATCCTTACTTTACAGCACAGATCCCTGTGCTACTGATACGCTGAGTTGTGAGGACCGGTATCGAACTAGAAACATTGTGCCGAACGCTCTATAGTTTATTATTATTATTATTATTATTATTATTATTATTATCAACCAGATAGAAATAAAGTTCATAAAATCAAATTTGCAGAGCAGATATTCTTTGTCGATATAATTACTTGATATTGTATTTCTCCGTTGTTCACTTATATAGTCAGAATTATACTGATGATCCGTTACGAGAAACCTAGGTAGGTATACTCAGACTCAATAGGCATACTTTATTATAAGTTGTTGGCATCCTTCCGTCTACTGAAGACGACGGCGTAGTGTCCATTTAAAAAAATCTGCAACTGCGTGAGTGGCTGAACAGACCAATTCTTGAATGACAGTGATGCTTGCTGGAGTTGCTGTTGTCTCTCCTTCCTTTTGGCTCTCTTTTCTGTGGCGGCGTCTTTCCTCTCTTTTTCACTCCTTTTTGTTCCTTTTTTGACGAGGAATCGCCAGGTCGCACGGTCTTCTGAGCAAGCCTCCCATGTGTTGGTATTAATGTGGCATGTCTTCAATTTTCTCTTAAATACATCTTTAAAGCGCAGGCGTGGTCTCCCTACTGGTCGAGTGTCCTCCGCTAATTCGCCATAGTAGGTCTTTGAGGACGTGGCCTTTGTCCATCCTCCTGACGTGGCCGAGCCAACACAGGCGTCTCTCGCAGACGATGGCGGGCATGCAGTTTATGTTTGCTCGTTCCAGCACTTCTGTGTTTGGCACTTTGTCCTGCCAACGTATGCATAGGATGCGGCGTAGGCATCTGAGGTGGAAATTTCCAGTTTCCTCTCGTGGCATGAGTACGTGATCCAGGCTTCGCTATGTAGAGGAGAGTACTGTTAACGCATGCTTTGTAGACGCGCAGTTTGGTTCTCTTTGTAAGGCTGGCATTGTCCCAGACTCTCTGGCTCAGTTTGGCCATAACTGCCGCAGCTATGGCGATTCTGCAGTTGACTTCACTGTCAGTGGAGACTGAGTTGGCAATGGTGGACCCAAGATACTTGAAGCTCTCCACTGCTTCCAGGCTGCACCCATTGATGACAGGGAGTGTGTCTGCACTTTGTGCCATGACTTCTGTCATATTTAGACTTATGGTTAGTTCAAATTCCTTGCAGGCATGCGTGAGTCGACTGACATATATATGTTCATCAGATAGAAATAAAGTTCATAAAATCAAGTTTTGTACAGCATATATTATTTATCGATATAATTACTTGATATTATATTTCTCCGTTGTTCACTTCTTTTTGAATATGTTCGGTTTATTTAGCAACGTGATTTAAAAAAAAATTCATTTCTTGCTTTGCCTGTTGGAATAAACAAAGACATCTCTGGGTCCGGAAATGCATGGTCACGATTTAACAGAATTAGGATGTGTGGAATTTTCCGGATTGATAAGACTTCCATTGTAGGAAATCTATTGAAATGGCAAATTAGTCGTTGTTTTCACGAACTCTAATGAAGCGACAGAATACAACGTCGTGCCTTTCATTGTATGTGATATCTAATTACATTATATTATCTCGTACATACCTGTGAATATAAGTACTGTTCATAAGTATTTGGAGAATTTAATTTTTTTTCTAGTTGATCGCTTGATTTTGAGTTAAAGACAGGAACATTATGCAAGAAGAATCACGTTATATTTCAATCAACATTAGAAGGTATTTAGTCATATATTGTGCCGCTTATAAATATTTGAACAGACAATTTATTTCACACATCTTTAGTTTTAAGTGTTAAAGACAGGAACCTTACGCAAGAAGAATCACGTTGTATTGCAATCAATATTACAAGGTATTTAGTCATATATTGTGCTGCTAATAAGTATTTGAACAAGCAGACAATTTATTTCTGACATCTTTGGTTTTGAGAGTTAAAAACAGGAAATTTCGCAAGAACCAACTTTTATTTAACTAATTAATAACATTTAGTCCTGTTTTGTGGTTCTGAATTCTAAGTTTCTGAAAAAATCTTTCTTGCTAGAATGGAACAGTCAAAAAACAAAATTTTCTTTCTATGCTTGTAAAATATTGTTCAGAATCAGTAAAAGAGATTGAGAAGTTAAACTCCCATTAATATTTGGAAGAGCTACCCAACAAGAAACAAAATTGGGATCTCCTCCTTGCTTAGAATTCCCAGCAGTCCTGGCAATCTTAGGCAATATCCCATTCCAAATATTTTGTATGTTCAAATGGAGGAGGAGCGGGGCCATGAGGTAACCAACAGTGACCAAAATCTCTAAGCAAACATTGCTCCTTGTTTAGATATTGCATTCCAGAAGAGAATTAAATGACCCCCTGCTAACAACAGAAGGGAATGGCAAGAGTTCGATAGTAACATCGTAGAGATATTGCACACAACTGCAAAAGAAAATTTGGACACTAGACTGAAGTTTATGACAACGATAAAGTATTTCCTTCAAGTCTCCTATTTCATACAAATACCAAGAAAGTCTCCGCGTGGTTGTTACGCATCCCTGTGCCAAGATATAATAAATTATGATTTATTCGTAAAATACACAGAGTGAATCTAGAAAGGAGGTGGTCTAATAAAATTTTCAGATCTACGATGGAACAGATATAATGTTGCGAAACACGAAATCTGTAAGGATGCTGTTGTAACATCACTAATTGTCCTCCTTTGATGCATCTCGGCGATGTTTTACAAGACAATACTTGGGACCAATATTTCCAATTAAAAGCAAATTTAAAAACAATTACATTACGCAAAAAGCAACTTTTATTTAAATCATTATAATAATGCATTTAGTCCTGTTTTATGGTTCTGAATTAAAAGTTTCTGAAAAATCTTTCTTACTAGAATGGAACAGTAAAAAAAAAAATTTTTTTCTATGTTTGTAAAATATTGTGCATTAAAAAGATTGAGAAGTTAAACTACCGTTATTGGTGTTGAATATTTTGAATATAAGGTGTCCTGCAATACGCCACCTAAATTTATAGACTGGGCGAGGTCACGTGGTTTATTCCTGCGGCCAATCAACAGCCATAATGCGTGGCTGATTTACTACTTAAACACTGATATTTGCCACAGTTCATTTGCAATCATTGAGGAGGAACTTACAGTACTAAGGAGAACCAAATGATACTTTATCGAGGATTTCTGCTGGACAAGCGATCTTGCTTAAAGATTAAAGGATGGCCCATAAGATTGTAACATTGTTGGGAAGAATTACTCAACTAGAAACAAAATTGGGATCTCCTCCTCAAAATTCCCAGCAGTCCTTGCAATATCCCCATTCTAGTTATTGTGTGTGTTCAAATACGTATGATCAATATTTCCAATACAGGCCACAGAAAGCAATTCCAATTAAAGACAAATTGTCTGCTTGTTCAAATACTTATGTTTATCAAATGGGTGCTAGAAGGCGGTGGCTACGGGTCTACATGTCCTGGGAATGACGTTAAACTCTATCTAGTGGTGAGGTTCCAGTTTTGGAGGTTTGGGGAATGTGGAGCACCCCTTCATCACCATTGCTCCCTGGTCCACTCTGACCCGGAGTGGTAGTACCTGTTATGGTCCCATCTATGGGTTAAATAGAAAAATGTATTTATAACAAAATTGTATTATCCATTAAGAATTGATTTATTTCAAAACTTTATCGGCATTAAATGACCCACTGAGGTTGATATGCCGTAAAACAAAACAAAACAAACAAATACTTATGAGCAGTACTATGAGTTGCCTTTGGTAATCTTTCTGTTGTTTGACTTTATAATCCCTGTCCTTTTTAGCTATAAGTTGGTAATGAATATTGTTTACCAGATGGCGCCAACTAACTCTACTTGTGGTGCCCTTGCAGCATAATCTGAAAACATACCACAAAACTATGGATTCTTGATAATGAGAGAAAACAACTGGTTGAACTATAGATATTAAATCTAGCACAAAGAAAAACAGTAGGAATATTTTGTTGCTAATTTGGATGCCCCCCAGATCAAAATACGTCATGAACTCTGCAATCTGAGACCCCCGCCAAAAAAGGAGCAAAAAACAAAACACATCAAACGCAAACCTGAATATGTAACAGTTAAAAAGTAAGTACACCACACAGTGAACATCAGAACCATCTTGACGCTTCTAGTGGACTTACCTCTGCCCCCCCCAAAAAAAAAAATGACCAGAACGTACTGTTGCTTATCTGATAGACAAATGCAAATATACCGTATCCCTAATCTCGTTCCTCTTTCAGGAACACCGATAGTAGTAGATTGGGATACTTACTACTCACATAAATCCCTAAATGGGTTTGATGGGCTCCTTAGCCTTGGTCGGCAACCCACCAACTCAAGGAGAAGTCCGACACAAAACCTCTGCGGCCTTCAAAAAAGGAGCAGGAGTCCCTAAAGTGGTATGATGCTGAAATCCAGTGCTACCCATTAACTCCTGCGACACTACCACTGTCAAACTGCATTGGTACCTTACCTTTCCTTTGGATCACAGTGTGGAGAGGAGGATTTGCAGCATGGGCAACATCCTCCATATGAACCCACCCAGGCTATGTAGTTCAAGTTAAAAAAACTCAAAAAAAACCCCAAACAAATAAAAACTACTAAAAAAAAAAAAAAACATTGACACTACTCCATCGTTCTCGTAGACGGAAGGCTGCCAACCAACCACACCACCCTTATATAGATTTAAACGATTTTATTTTTGGCTAATTTCAATTCTGTAGAGTTTGTTCATCATTCATCATCATCATGTAGCACAATCAGCACGGATATCCATGACAATCTATCGCCAACCTTCTCTATCATTCATTGTCCAGGGAGGTTCTCTGTGCAGCATCCAGTATCCGCACAGAGCTGGTCAATGTAGGTCCCTGCTGGGAGGCCCACACTAACGTTCATGTGTTGGCTTTCACAGTAGAACGTCACTTATGAGTTCGTCCTTGCTTCTCCAACAGCGTTCTGCATGTCTTGTCCGTCTCTCGTATGGTTTGTGAGATAAGGAGCAGGTGGCTGTAAAGCTGTTTCCTTGTGGGAGTGCTGTTTCTACGACTATTTTTCTTGATTCTATAATTGAAACTGATCCGAATAAATGCTATCCAACTTCTAAAGTCTCTCTGTTTGCAAGAATATCCAGCATGTTCAGCGTATCTGCAATACCTCATTCAAAAGCGTCTCGATTTCCCCCCTATCGCACGTTTTATTATTGTATTATGCAAGCTGATCTTGAGAAAATTTGCATACGCGCCAATCACTCTCGCTAATTCTCCTGGCTCAGAGATCGTGTTTTCTTAAACTAAAATCTTAATGCGGTCCTATTTTCTTTGTTTTAATTTTTCACGAAGGGCACCATCGCGCTCGCTTTGAGCTCCGAAGTAAGTTATTTATCAAGCAAAACACAATGTTCAACTAGAAATAATAAAGTTTTGATATCTTTGGTTTAGAAGCAAATTAACATTTTACAAAAATGTTAGAGGTATACTTAATTATGGGCTTTTTTTTTAGCTAAAATCCCCATTAAAGTACTTGTAAAAGATTTCGCATTTATTTAAGTTCAGAAATAGATACTCCCATCTTTCATGGTTATATTTTTAAAGTCGGCTGTATATAGTCATTTACTAATGTGACACAATGGTAATGACGTGGAACCATGATGGTGGTCTGAGTGCTTAGGGGAAAAGTTTGACTAGTGGTATGTGTTGTAATGGAAAGATTTGAATGATGATGTCTGCAAAGACGCCTGACAGAATTATTTTTGATTGGACGTTGAATGATACGTAGCGAAGGTGAGAAAGGAAGAGTGAGAGGTGATAGTTTGGAGATTAAGCTGGGCCGTCAAGAGTTCAGACGGGCCATGAGGCTAGTCTCCCCGTGCGGTGAGATGGGCATGAACATAAAATAAAAACTTGATCAAGTAACAAAAATATGTCTTATTAATTCATTTAATTTAAACAAGCAAAGCCCAACAGAAGCCCTTAGAAGAACTCAACTCACTTAGTTAGAAGTCAACTCAACTAGACAACAAGATGTCAGCCTTAGAGGAGATGGTAGAAGGATCAGCAAGAAGCAAGTAAGATCTCCTCACCAAGTAAGTCTCTAATCTGTCTCTGTCTCTGTCTCTCTGTCTCTCTCTAATATCTCTCTCTATCACTGTAGAACTCTTATCTGACAACTCTCACTTTCACCAATTAGCGATATCAATGTGGGTATGTGATAGTACCACATTTAGTACCGTACCTGGATTCACCACCACATTTGGTGCCGGGCCAACATAGTTTCACACAAAGCTTAGTTAATGTGGCACAAGGCCAGAAGTATGGGGCGCTCAATGTGAATCAAACTCACTAAAAATGGTCTGCAAATCAAGCTTGTTAACCATTACGCCACATGAGGTGCCAAAGTCGACTGTATATAAGAAGCGTGAAAATCCGGATTATTATGGGGAAACATCATTGTATAAGATTTGGCCAAACTTGAGCGATTTCTCTTTTCTCTTGAACAGCGATAAACAATCATGTAATCAATATGACAAAATCTGACGTTCACTTTTGCCTTTAGGGCCAGCAATATGCCACCACTGTGAATCTTAGGCCAATAACACTGGCAGAATTGGAAGTAGTGAATCACTTTAGAGGTTTTATTAGATCTGATGCTTCCAAACATAGACGAGCAGGAGAGAGTGGAGTAATTACTTTTATACCAGAGGGTCGTTGGAGCATTACAGTTATTGCAATTTGACAATGGCCATCTCCATCTTTTTTTTTTATTAATCTGATCTTTCTTGGCTTTTTTTGGAGTAGATTTTATCGTTTCGTGAGTACGTTTTAATGTAGGTAGTTCTGAACTTTTTTCTAAAATGAAAACCACTGCAGAGGTCAATCGTCGAATTCGAAACCTTATCTCCAGATTCAAAATCCGATTTATCTACTCTAGGTGTTTACTTTAAAACTAATTCTTAGCAAAATTATTAATAATATCATATGTGATAAGTTGATGAGTCACGGTTTGATCATACACAGATACTACACCGCCCTGTCGGTGGGGCGTTAGAATGCACCGACTGCACCTCTGCAGAGGGGTAAGATTCCCCCAATGGGGCCACCTGTTGGCCGTGGTGGCGACCCATGATGCTTAAGGATAGAGCCCATGTGGTGAGCAGTTCATGACTTGCAATACTCCACTTTGGCCCTATCTTGGGCTAAGACGGGCGGTCAGAGATGCCCTCTCCGATCAATCGGCTGGTAATGTCAAGCCCTAGCACCGTTATGATTTTCCCAACCATATTGCCCTTATGATAAGCCCCAACCCCGTTTTATCATATGGGTGCTAGAAGGCGGTGACTGAGGGTCTACATGTCCTGGGAATGAGGTTAAACTCTATCTGATGGTGAAGTTCCAGTTTTGGAGGTTTGGGGAATGTGGAGTACCCCTTCATCACTATTGCTCCCTGTTCCACTCTGACCCGGAGTGGTAGTACCTGTTAGGATCCCATCTATGGGTTAAATAGAAAAACATGAGTTGATAAACAAAATTGTATTATCCATTAAGAATTGATTTATTTCAAAACTTTATCAGCATTAAATAACCCACTGAGGTTGATATGCCGTAAAACAAAACAAACCAAACCAAACAGATACTACACTCTAATACGAACTAAAAATACAAATTGCACACGAAATGGCGTGGATATGGCTTAGAATTGGAAATCTGGAGAGTAAAACCGAACCTCTAACACAAAATAATGACACAAGAACAAAATTATATCAAAGCATCCTGGACGAGGCTGTTTACATTTCACATAGCGCTAACACCCTTGGGAAAGGTATGAATCCAACTAATCTCCCTCCATGAATAAAATAGTAAGGTAGTCGCCTCCCGCTCGTGCAGAGGGATTGGTCAATATATATAGTAAGTAAAGTGGTCGGGTGGCCTAAAGTCGGTATCAGCCAGACAGTGAGGGAGTTTATCCTCTTTTCACTAGCGCTAGACCAGGGAGATTATTTTGGCGTCTGAGACGGAGCGCCATACCATCACTTTACTTTATCATTGCACTTTATCATTGCACAGATCCCTGTGCTACTGATACGCTGAGTTGGTGAGGGCCGGTATCGAACTAGGAACCTTGTGGTTTAATCGACCGGCAAATTAGTGTCACGTCCGAAACTGTCAGTTGACAATAATAATTATTGTAATTATTGAAATAATAATTTCATGACATTTTGAAAAAAAAATATTATCAAGTTTCCTTCGCGTGTTTTTAGACGATCTCATATTTTCTTTTAAATCAGCGTCTAAATTACATTGTCAACTGATGAAACATTTAAATCAATTAAGCCAGCGGTTGCGTAGGTGTCTTTAAAAAAACCCAGGTGAACAAAAAAGAAATAAGATTATCAAGTAGATGACAAACTATTAAGAGTTTTGCGTTGCATTTTATCGTTGAATGTCCGGGGAAAACTGATCATTAAATGTCCCAACGAACTAATAAATCATAAAAATATATAAATAAATAAAGCTATAATTACATCACGCGTTTTTCTAATACTCTTTTGATGCAAAATTATCTTTAATGAGATCGGGAGGTTCAATTGTGTACTGGGACAATGTATATTAGGGTAGGTCGATTTTCAACTTTATTTGTATATCAAAACGACGAAACCAGAGAAAGTTGGGTATTGGTATGATAAGTACTGACACCCAAAAGTAGGTTTCTAGCTTGCACCAATTTTTGAGCATTTAGTTTTAAAGATCGTCTAATATAAAGCCACTCCAAAAATCCCTGTTGTTGATACAATTAAGGGCCGGGTTAGCTCAGTCGGTAGAGCGTTCGGCTAGAAACCACAAGGTTCCTAGTTCGATACCGGCCCTCGCCAACTCAGCGTATGAGTAGCACAGGGATCCGTGCGGTAAAGTAAGGAGCAGATGGTAGGTATGAAGCTCCGCCTCAGATGTTAAAATAATCTCCTTGGTCTAGCGCTAGTGAAAAGGGGATTGACTCCTTGCTGATTGGCTGATACCGACTTTAGGCCACACCGACGACTTTTTACTTTTTACATATGAAATTGCTTAAAAATTTTATAATTTCAATTCAGAAAAAATTGTGCAATCGACATTTGTTATATACATTGTATATAACTAATGTCGATTTCACAAGTCCGACTCACTAAGAACCAATAATCTAATAATATAGAATTACTTTTCATCGGGGTAGATCTATATCGTACAGGTGCGTGTGTAAACGAAAACAATGATGTTGCAAAAAAGTTATGCTACATCATTGTTTTTGTTTTGAATTCATATTATTTTCGTCTCCGCTATTGATAAGTCTGGAGTATAAACAAGCTCTGAAGTTGATTTTTATAAATCGAAATATTGTTCAATATTAGCTATGAATATGATATAAAATCTTTTCACTTTAACAGCATATTGTGTTGTTTTCATATCCTTTTATCTATACTCATACCGTCGGATTCATTTCCTTTCTCTTAACTTATATATATATATATATATATATATATATATATATATATATATATACTGCTACCCACGTAGGTCAAAATAGGTGGAATTCAACACCAACTACAAACTAGCTGCTGACCAAGGGCATACTCAGGAAGAATTAAAAAGGTATCAGTCTAGCCATATAAAGTAACGGGAAAAAATTACACTCAATCCCCATGATGAAGGTGTTGGAATAACACCGAAACCGCGGTCGGGAAACAACTTTTTTTTTACAACTATATATATATATATATATATATATATATATATATATATATATATGCTCCCAATTTTCATGGTAGAGCTAATTTTCCATTCAAAACATTTTAAACAAACTGATCAACAAAAACTATCACAGTCTCCTTATTATTTTGTGATAAATTGTCCTTTTCCTTATATCAACAAAAGCCCTGAAGAAGATTGAAACACTGCAGCATTGGCTGAATAAATATCACTCATATTATTTGAACCTGTGTTTTTCAAATTTTTCACTATATTACACACACACACACACACACACACACACACTATATATATATATATATATATATATATATATATATATAATGTCTATCTATGTGTGGATGTGGGTATGTAAGAGGGATGATGAAAAGTTCTCGGTCCAATAAAAAAGGAATGATCTTTTTTAAAATAATTCTAAGGGAAGGATTAAAGAAATCTCGAAAGCAATATGTCAAATGTCTTACATTTTCGGGTGAATAGTATGTATGTTTCATGGATCTTGGTCGGGCCGATAACGTTTCAGCACCACTTCATACATGTGTAATACGATATAATCACTGCATGGTTACATTAACAGGGAAGGGGGAGTTGGAGGGTTTCCTACATCTGTTATAGGCATTTCTCTAGTCAGTAGAATCACATGAATGTAGAGAAAGGGTCTGGCAATCGAGGGAGGGTCCTAATTTACGATTCCGCTTCTTATCTTTTGCAATGAAAAAAGAGCGGGAAAGAAATAGATATGGTGAAAGAGAAAACACACACACACACACACATACACACACACACACACACACACACACACACACACACACACACATATATATATATATAATCCAAAAGTCCAGAGAATAAATCTTCCTTACGACACAAGAGTTTTATTTGAACAAAACCAAGTCGCAGTTTGAGAGCTCAATGTGTGCTCTTAATGTTAGAGTCACAGATCAAATATATGAGTAAAGAAATAACAAAAGACTTAGAGATTTAGCATTATAGTCTATTTCAGGGAGCTTAGACAAATAGTCTATAATGACAAATAGACTATAATGCTAAATCTCTAAGTCTTTTGTTATTTCTTTACTCTTATATATATATATATATATATATATATATATATATATATGGTGTTCAGTAAAAATTTGACAGTTTCATAAGGAAAAAGTAAAAAGTGCTTGTTGAGTACAAAATCAAATGGATTTTTAAAAAATTCAACAGGCACAGAAATTACACTACTGTCAACAAATTTCACTCAAAATAATCGCCATTAGCGTCGATCACAGCCTCAATCGTGCTCCGTAACCTGGAGCAAGCTGATGTTACAGCTTTCCTGGGAAGTGTCTCAAAAACTACCTTAATTCTTCGATTAACTGGGCTTGTCTAGTAATGGCACAGCGATTAGTGTCTTTCTCAACAGCGCCACATACATAATAATCCGTGGCGACAACCATTTTCGACTTCCCCTAGAGGTGTGGCAGGGGGCCGAATCCTGCTGCCACATATATAGCCTACCATTGGCTACCCTTGTTATCCAGAGCTTGACTACAGTGTTTAACAACTCCACATAGGCACCTGAGGTTCCTCCAATATTTTTTCAGCATATTTTCGAGGAATTCTGCTGTACGAACGCAATTAGATCGTCTGTTATATTGCTTTCTTCGAGCCACAGCTCGTAGTCTCCATTGCAATTCTCCAGTTCATGCCTGATTGTTTTTACAGCTTCGGTTCGTGGATGGTCCCATATTAAACGACCTTGTGTCATACCCGCATACAGTCAGGGTATTCTACGCGTCGCTGTTTGGGTTAAGTGTGAGTGGACTAAACATTCATATTCTGAAAATTCAAATATATAACTTCAAATAAATAACTAAATTTCCAAACTATAAATCGATTTGGAATCGTTTCCACCCTGCGAAAAAATCTTTATCTTTCTAATCCGATTAATGAAAACATTATGTGTTTGTTTAAATACATCTGAGCATTACACTATAAAATATTTACCAGTAATACACCGAATTAATAAATCAATACATATATAAATGGCAGTTGGTGTGTATGTATGTCCGGATGAAACTATAAAAATAAAACAATAAACGACAAAGTAAATATATATGCACATTAAATACCACTGGCTTTTGCTTTTTGTGCAATAATTATAAAGATTTAATTTATATTCGAAGATATTTAAAAATTAAATATACATAGAAATAGCATTGAAATTTGACTTAGAAATGTCAAACATTTATTAATTTCAAAAGTTAAATCAATGCATCAATTTTTCCATATTCCCTCTACCCAGACTACACTGGGTAGCCGCTTCTATAAAGGGCAATTGTGTGTATGTATGTATGGGTGTATGTCCGGAGGAAACTACGAAAATAAAACAATTAATAACAAAGTAAAAATATATACATATTCACTATCACAAGAACTTGCTTTTTGTGCAAAAGTAATGAAGATTTTATTTATATCTTGGAAGTTATTAAAAAATTAGGATTTAAATAGTAAGAGAAGGGAAAGTCATTGGTTGCTATTGAAGTCAGTCAGTCAGTCAGTCCACTATTGGTTTGAACAACAGCAACTGGCTCAGCAGAACTGAAGTAGTGTCCAAGACAGTTGGTATTTATGGAAATCAAGAATAATACATTCATGTATTTAGGTGATTCCATTCCTTGAGTTCTGATTGGCTGCTTGGTTTCTATGATGTTGTGGAGTTTCATAAATACCCTGTCATTCTGCAGTAGGGTTGCAGCAAGATATTTCGTATTGAGTTACGACTACTTGTTGCCGTGTCTTACCAATTCGATGGTAATTGGAACTTAGCTTGATTATTCTACAGTTGCGTTTGTGATTAAAACATAAATCAATTATGTAAGACCAAAACAATGAATGGATCTTTGAGACTAACTTTTAATTATCTCCTTTCTACCCAGTACATTATAATGAATGTAGACCATATTCATTGGGTTTGGTGAAATTCAACCATTCAGAAATAAAAATCGCTCATGCACCTAATTACATATGAGCAGTATGAATAGAATAAAAAGGATCTTTTTACCCTAATGATTAATATTTTATGAAAATCGGACAGTTAGGCATAACTTGCTTTCTGTGCTGGTTTTATAAAACTTCCATGTGGTTGTCTTTGATGCTTAGAAGTGACACCTGACCATTTGTTTCTGTTCTGAGATTAACACAGAGGAAAATGAAAAAAAAATAAAAAACAAAAAAAAAAAAAAAAAAAAAACAACAACAACAACAAACGAAGCAGATGATCACGTGATTATTGATGAGACATCATTGACTTCCATAAATAAAAATGGCGTCTGATTTCTATGCGGGAGAACAAAATACGACGACTGATGATGATGATGATCTTTTGTTACCCAGTGCATTGGTCTGAATTGCATCTCGCACCCCAACCCACCCCCTTTTGGCTGTTGACATGTTAAATGCATCATCGTCACAAATGTCACTTCTTTAATTATGTATTTCTTTTTGTTTTTGTTTTTTTTTTCTTATTCTATGAGGTCTGTGCCGAAATGGTTATCTGTCACGTGATGACCGGGTTAAAAGCAGAAATGAATCCAGTCAGTGTATTAATGGCCCCGACACACGAACTTATTTCGTTTTCCGAAAAAAAAATACTTCCAAAAAACAAAACAAAACAAAAAAAAAGCCAAGACTTATTACGATGCTTAGTGATTTCTCTCCTGCAAAAACAAAAAACAACAAAAAAAAAAGGGTAAATTGAAGCTTTCACTTTATAAATCAATATCGTCCATGTACCGTGTCAATTCCTATTTTCTCTCTTCGATTATTTCGTATTAATCTCTGAATTATTCAGACTAATATCCTCATCCTCGTTGTTTTGATTTCTTGTCTCGGCATATCCCCTTTCCTAACTTGACAAAGTTTTCCCAACTTCCGAGTTGAATTGTCGTTATTCCATAAATCATTTGTCGATTTTGAGCAGTAGCATCAATGATCTTTGTTGTCTAAATTTCTGAGATTAATTGTTAATATAAGCCGCCTTAAAAAGTTGAGTTTATTGCATTCTGCTCGTGATGGTAGGCTCGGTTAAATACAAAAATGAAATCATATAATTGCTTGAATTTTTTATAATTTTTGTTTGTTTTTTTTATTTGCGGGGGGGGGGGCGCAAATAAAAAAATATATAAGTTGTGATGCCAGTTATATTAAGAGGACGACGCAAGGGTTGAGTCTAAGAATAAACCAACATATCCCGAAGAAGGAATAAGAAGTATTCCCCAAAAATATCCCGGATCTCACGGGCCCAGGACTCTGCCATTGGTGATCACCTGTGCAGTTTAAATAACTGCAAAATCAACTATAGTGATCATTACTATTACTAATATTCTTATTGCTCTATGTTTATGATATATTGAGCACTTTTGAATAATTTATTAATGCCACTGCAACGGAAAAGTTAAAGCGCAATTAGATTATATATATATATATATATATATATATATATATATATATATATATATATATGCGTGTGTGTGTTTATGTTTTGTATTTGTGTGTAGCATTTTCTCATTTATACATATAGAATTAAACAAAACATGTTTCCTGTTTAGCAATTTTATTAACGATCTTTTCTTGATTTCTGGTCAACTTTTTTTTGTGTGTGTGTGTACAATAATGTGTGTGTATTTATATCTAATTAAACACTAATAAGTGTATGCATTAATTTATTGAGTATAATATAGCCGTTTCTTAATTGTTTGTGTAAGCTAAGCCCAACCATTACCGTTATTTTAAACAATAATAAATCCAAACCATTAACGTGATTTTAAACAATAATAAACCCAAAACATTAACGTGATTTTAAACAATAATAAACCCAAAACATTAACGTGATTTTAAACAATAATAGACCTAAATCATTAACTTGATTTTAAACAATAATAAACCTAAACCATTAACGTGATTTTAAACAATAATAAAATGAATTATTAAAAAAGTTTGAGTTAAGAGCAAAATGAATAAACAAATATAGAAAATGAAAATGCGAATGAAGCAAAAAATAAAATGAAAGTTCACTTGCTACTCTAGAAACATCTTCGCAAAGACCTTTACTTGTTGAAATATGATGTAAAGGTCTCCACTAGATTTTTCTTTCCCTTTTTTTGTTATGTTGCAAAGAACAGGACATTTCTTTTTTTTTTACTATTTAAATCTGTCTAGCCAGCCGTATTTTTCCGGATGGCATTTCAAGATTCTGTTTTTTTTTAGAAGATTTCTTCTTTTTTTTTGCCTTGCTTTGCTTTAAAAATGTCTTTCTTCTCTTTATATGATTATTTTACAAGTCAATAATTTTCACGCAATATCTTCATTGATGCCCAGACCTGTCGGGGGGCTTAGAATATGCAGACTGCATCTTCTGCAGAGGAATAAGACCCTTCCTCAAAATGGGTGTACTGGTATGATATTAAATTGTGTACAAAGAAGAATAGCGCGCAAGAGATATAATTAGAACCACACTTTACGTATAATAGCATTAGATTACGGAAGCTCCCGAAGTAGCCTAAGCAAAACACTAACCCTTAAACTAACCCTAAATCTTACACTAACCCTAATCCTAGTGTCCCTAAGGTTTCGGGTATTTCCGTGAAATGTAATGCTTTTATACGTAATCTAATGATATTAGCTCTTGTGCGCTATTCTGCATTTGTACTTTAAATTATATCAAGTAATGAGGCTCAGCTATAGCGATGTTGGGTGTCAGAAAAGCCTTCACCCAAGCCAAATCTGCTCCTTAATTTTTAAAGCGGCAAGCCTGGTTTTTTTGCCAAATGCCTGAGACACCCCAAAGAGGAATCAATCTATCAAAGTTTATTTCTATCTATCCGTTTATTTCTATCTATCTATCTATGTTTATTCCTATCTATAAGTTTCTATCTATCTATCTATCTATCTATCTATCTATCTATCTATCTATCTACGTTTATTCCTATCTATATAAGTTTCTATCTATCTATCTATCTATCTATCTATCTATTCCTATCTATATAAGTTTCTATCTATCTATCTATCTATCTATCTATCTATCGTTTATTCCTATCTATATAAGTTTCTATCTATCTATCTATCTATCTATCTATCTAAATGTATTCCTATCTATCAATCTCAGTTGATTCCTATCTATCTATATCTATATATCTATCTATTCATATGTTTATTCCCATCGATCTCAGTTTATATCTATCTATCTATCTATCTATCTATCTATGTCAGTTTATTCCTATCTATCTATCTATCTATCTACCTCAGTTTATTCCTATCTATCTATATATATATATATTTATCGCGGTTTATATCTATATCTATCTATCTATCTATCTATCTATCTATCACAGTCTGTTTATAATATCTTATCACATTTTGTAAAAGTCGCAGTAGTGTCATCCTTTAAATGATGACTTGTGTCTTTTAGGAGTTTTAACATCATTAATACTCACTCCTAACACTCCAACAATACCCCACGATATTATGAATTCTCGCGTTTTGGCTCAAAATAGAAATACCAAAATTATAAATCTACGTTATTTGGGTTTGTCATTCTGTATTCCCTTTTTCCAGACACAATAAACTGTGCCAGTCATTAATTCACCATCGATGTGAAATATATTCCGTATACAGCCACATCGCCTCTGCATTCTATTCGTAGACCTTAATATTTTTCTATTTTGGCATGCATAAACCCTGTAGGTATTTTCCTAAAAAAAAAGCCTCAGTGATGCAAATCGGTATTTATATTTACAAATAGAGAAAAAGAAAGTTACATATTCATAAATATAGTATTAGAGCCGAGGATGAAATCTATTTTTGCTTTAACTTTCCTGCTCCAAGCAAATCTCTCTTTTGTAGCGCACAGAATATCGATTCTTTTATTCAAAGAATGTCTGCATTTTCTGGATGCTGCATAAGGGACCGACGATTGAGTTTAGGTTGTGATCTAGACTTGAACAAGCCCTCTTGATCTTAGCTAATCTTTTTTTGCGTCCCAGGAACACACAGTATTTTTTTTTATTTAATCCCAAGAAAGTGTTCATCTGAATATTTCACAAGTGCCCATGAGAGGCTTAAGGTTCGTATTTAATCCTGCTTTAATTCTTCCGCTCTTAGCTAATCTCATTCGCGTCCCGGGGATAAGAAATTATTCCATTCATGAGAATTGGTTTTTCTTTCAGCAGCGCTCGGTGGGGGTTAAACTCTTTCCCTAAACTGGATATTTACATTTTTATGGTTTAGAGAAGAAATGTCTCAGCAAGAAGCCCCCGCCTCCAATGATTTCAAATAACAATAGTTGCGTTAGTAAGAGGCTCTTCTTATTTTCTTATCTAAGGAAATTAAGCGCGTTTTATGGGGGGGGGGGGGAATAAGAAGTGTTCTTTTTATGACTAATCCTGTTTTCCACACCCAAGAAACAACTTGGGAATTTTCGGAGAAAATGGAATGAATAATTTCGATTGGAAGGAATTTGGGGAAATTTATCTTCCAAGATGCACCCCTCATAAAAAAAGAAGAAAAGAAAAAAGAAAACAGAATAAGAAAAATAAGAAATAAACAAAACAAAAACAAAAAAAACAAAAAACAAACCCAAAACTAAAAAAAAATAAGAAAGAAAGAAAGAAAAAAATAAGAAATAAAAGAAAAAAGAAAAAAAAAAAAAGAAAATGAGAAATAAACAAAAAAAAGAAGAAATAAAAGAAATAAGAAAAAATAAGAAAAATAAACAAAAAATAAAACAAAACAAAAAACAAACCAAAAACTGGAAAAAGAAGAAAAAAAAGAAAAAAAGGAGAAATGAAAGAAACAAGAAAATAGAAAAAAAAAAGAAAAAAAAAGAAGAAAATAAAGAAGAAAAAGAAAAATTTGAAATAAACAAAAAGCAAAAAACAAAAACAAAAAAAAAAAACAACCCCAAAACTAAACAAACTTAGATCCAATCTCTGCTGCTATCTTTTGTGTGCTATGTTTTTAGAATCCTGTGAAAATAACTAATGCTTTTCTCGCAACCATTTTTCTAAAAATTTCATCTTATCCAGAGAGTAACTGTCCTGCGAGACCTTCATCTCTTCGGTACAACAAACAACCAGAATTAAACTCGGTTAAATCGAACTTAACGGACCTAAATTCCACCATCGTGTGTCACCCGCCAAAAGAAAAAAATACGAAAAATCGGGGAATTAACCGAATTTAATGAAGTTTTCAGTGTGTTATATTAATAAATAAAATATATAATGTACCAGTTATTGTATTTAAAAACTTTTATATTTTTTCAGGTCAGTTAGCTTTGAACACCGTATCTTTGAGAATCTGTGTTACGCCTCAAAGATACCTGATTCAAAGTTAACTGACCTGAAAAAATGAAAAAGTATTTAAATAAAATAACTGGTGCATTATATATTTTATTTATTAATAAAAACACTGAAAATTTCATAAATTCGGTTAATTCCCTGATTTTTTGGTATTTTTTTTTCTTTCGATGGGGTGACATAAATGGTGGAATTTAGGTCCGTTATTTCGATTTAACCTTAAAGACGATGACTATCCTCTACAGAGGGTAAAATCACCAAGGAACGACATTAAAATTAACTGATGGTGAGGTTTCAGTTCTGGAGTACTGGGGGTTATGTGCTATTTCATTGACATTACTCCCAAATCCACCCTTACCCGGAATATCAGAAATTCCTAGGGTCTCATTAATCGGTAAAATAAATACATTGGAAAATTATCAATATTAAATAGTAAAAGCATGAAACTGTGTGCAAACAAAGGATTATGTAATATAAATAGATATTTGAAATCATATAATTGTTTAAAATACTAGAAACCTTATACTTGCATGAATACAAATGATTATTAAATAAAATTTAATAATTGTTATAGGTGATATACCCTATAGACCAATGGAATGCGCCGACTGTTACTATAAATAACAGGGACAATATGGCTTGAAGAGTAAGCCAATTCAAGTCAGCTCATAACTCTATTTGTCGGACGTAATTCCCACTTCTCTTTACTGTAATTGTCTACTCTTTTGTTAATACATTTTCCTACATTTGTTACCCGTCGTTTTGTTCTTATTTGACCCCTTAAAACCACACAACAATAATTGATATTTAATATTTGATAATTATTTGAAATCATATAATTGATCGTTGGTTGTTTGGTTTATTTTAACGGCATGTCAACCCGTCTGGGGTTATGTCATGCCTAGCAGTTGAGTATAGAATATGGGTATTAGATAAAATCACTTGAAAACATTCAGCTATGTGTAAATTATATATAAATATATATATTGTGTGTGTGTGTGTGTGTGTGTGTATGTGTGTGTATGTGTGTGTGTAAACAAGGAAACTTGAATTTTCACACATAGACACACCTGTTTTAAATTCAAGGATTTCTAGTAAATACTTTTATATAAAATGAACGAACAATTACTTTCCCGTAAAACAATTTTCCTTTATTCGTCGCCGCTGAATATTTTGTTGAAAAAGGATTTTCCTGTGTTGAGGAAGTAATTGATTTATGATCGAACTCAACGGGTGTGGGGTCAAAGGGTTTAAAGTATTGATTTATCGATTGATACGTCTATGTAATTACAGTTTCTGGGAAAGAAGAATGCCATAAGTATGTGTAATAACATTTCAGTTGAAATTTACGATGTGTCAGGATGCTTAAATCTAGCGCATAATGAAAGTGTGGGTAGCGGTTCGAGCTGAACAGACGGAAACTGAAAACAACATTCAGTCTCATAGCTTTGTTCGATTGGGAAAGTAGTTGTTCGTCTGATGAAATTCGAAAGGTAAGGCCTAATTTTGCTTTTTGTTGGTCGCTGAAATTTGATAGCCGAAAAAATGATAAACAAAATTTGTGACGAAAATATGTGTGTGTGTGTGTGTGTGTGTGTGTGTGTGTGTGTGTGTAATACTATAAAAATTGAAAAATAAATTATTAATGAAAACAAAAGAAATTCGTTTAAACTGACAAAAATTCTTGGAAAGTAATTTTAATGAATGTAAAAGAATTAGTTTCCAAGAATGTTCGGGAAAAATTACGTCACGTAGTTTTAGATTAAGACGCCGACGTTAGTCAGCGTTTTAAAGTAAGTCATTTCTTTCCTCGTATTTGAATATTAGCAAAAGCAGCCACATACCAAATAGCAGAGGCTTGCAGATTTTTGTTTTCGTTAATGATTTATTTTTCCTTAAACCAACGAAAGCCCTGATGAAGGTTTGTTAAACAAACCGAAACACTGCAGCGTCGGCTAATGAAACATGATTCGTTAATGAAACTTGTGTTTCTTAGATTTTTATAATATTACATATTGTCAGATTTACTTCCACTTTTTCTTTATATATATATATATATATATATATATATATATATATATATATATATATATATTAACAAGTTTTTGGTATAACTAAATTTGTATACAAGTTTAAACACTATCATACTTTTATTTGGTGATCAGCTAATTAAACGAATTATTTTTATTTTGTTACAATTCATGAGAAGTCATAAATTGTGAACGTACCGGTAAGTTAGTTTTAAATAAAGTTCGTTAGATTTACAACCGGAGGTGGGTAATTTTCCATAACCGTTGGGGGGGTTATGATTAACATTTTAGATGACCCCAACTGGCCCCCGGTACAAAGACGTGAAAATACTTAGTTAAGCAGATTCGACACAGCTTTGAGAGAGGGTAGACATATTGTCAGCCCCGGGTCGGTCTCTCCCCGCGGCGAAACTAATATGGGCTAGAAGGAAATAAAGCTTGATCAAACAAATCCAAGTCTTGTTTTAGTTAATTAAATGAAGAAACAAGCAATGTCCAAAGAAGAACTAACAAAGAAATCAACACTGAACAGGAGCCCGTAAATCAGCCCAGATAAGATGGCGGCCGAAGCAGTAAGCAGCGAGCAAGTAAGAAGTTATATATAAGATCTACCATCCCTATTTGTAATATATATATTATATATATATATATATATATATATATATATATATATATCCGAGTATGTCAGAAGGGTATATACTGCTATATAATACTTTGATTTGGAAAATTATCTGACGCTAAATCTTAACAAATTATGATGTAGATTCGGTGTCTGTCTGTCTGTAACCGAAACCCCGTCAATGCTTACATCACAATACCCTCAGGAATTGCGTAAGTTTATCTATGAGCATTTAATTTACAGTCAAAATCCTTAATTAATACATAAAATAAAGCTTATTTATTAATGATATCTATAAAAAGCTGAGTTAGATTTGCCTCAAAACAGCCCATGTTATCGATGTGTTTGAAATCCTGAAATGTGTCTTATATATATCTAAGAAATAAAGGTTTACATAATAAATGGTGTGGTTAATTTGCATACTGGTTTTAACAAAACCGTGTTTAATAAATCATCATCATCATTAGCACGGATATCCATGACAATCTCTGGTAGCATCCTCCCTCTGTAAAACGACTTTAAAACGTGGAGGGGTACTTCAAACTACAAAGAAAATGGGAAGGGCAGATGGACTTATACTAAGTTAAAACTTAAATGTTGAAGTACCTCCCCTTTTTTTGTTGGACAACTGTCCAAGGCAGAGTAACCCACATGTCATATGGGCGTGTAATACCTGAAACCATGAGTAGCAGCATGGTGGATATGAGACGGCGGACGAATCCAACATGGGCCAATGATGTATCTCACAAGATGCTGGGCGGATGAGCCCAAAAGCGGACCAACGTCCAGGATCAAATAGTCAGGTAACTACTGCTCCTCATCTCTAAGTCTGGCGTCTATTGATGAGTTAACAAAACATAGATAGATACGAACAGACTGAGATAGACAGATATGAACGGGCTTAAATAGATAGATATGAACAGACCGAGATAGATACGAATAGACTTAGTTACGAACGGACTTATATAGATGGATACGAACAGACTTAGATAGATACGAACAGACTGAGATAGATAGATATGAACGGGCTTAAATAGATAGATATGAACAGACCGAGATAGATACGAATAGACTTAGTTACGAACGGACTTATATAGATGGATACGAACAGACTTAGATAGATACGAACAGACTGAGATAGATAGATATGAACGGGCTTAAATAGATAGATATGAACAGACCGAGATAGATACGAATAGACTTAGTTACGAACGGACTTATATAGATGGATACGAACAGACTTAGATAGATACGAACAGACTGAGATAGACAGATATGAACGGGCTTAAATAGATAGATATGAACAGACCGAGATAGATACGAATAGACTTAGTTACGAACGGACTTATATAGATGGATACGAACAGACTTAGATAGATACGAACAGACTGAGATAGATAGATATGAACGGGCTTAAATAGATAGATATGAACAGACCGAGATAGATAGATACGAATACATCGAGCCAAATAAATCTAGATAGCACACACACACACACACACACACACACACACACACACACACACACAAAAATGAAATTGCTATTTAAGCAGGTCTAAAGTATGAAATGATGGATTATTATTGGCAGTGTCATAATTTTGAGATTTTTCTTGTGAAAGGTGTGAACATTAAACCCAAATCTCATGGGACACAAGAAAAATTAGTCTGAACATAAAACCAAATTAAGCAAGATTTCTTTGGGCGAGATGAAAAAAAATTAACCGAGGAGAAAAAAAAGAAAAGAGGAAGACAGTGAGATAGAACAGAATAGAAAGATCGGAGGAATATTCAAAGAAAGAAATGAGGAAAAAGAAAATTGGAATATATGCCGAGAGGTTAGGAAATCGGGCGGACAAAAAGTGAGTCGGATTTCGATCCTGCTCAGAGGTAGTTGTGTCTAGCCACACTGAAGAGGCGTAAAACGCCAAAACACGTGTGTGTTGATGACTTATTATATGCTCCCAAAACTCGGTAGAGCTCTCTAGGGGTGATTTAAATTAACTTTCACTGTCAGCATATATAAAGCAATGATCGTCTGTTCACAGACTGGATCTCTCTGGTGATCGTAAAATATATAAACAAATGTATGTATTTAATAGTTTAAACTCTACCCCTTTACGGCAGCTGTCAAATGGCCGAGAATTTAAGAAATCGGGCTGACAAAAAGTCAGTCGGATTTCACTCCTCGTCAGGAGTAGTTGTTGTGTCTAACCACACTGAAGACGCGTGAAACGCCAAAACACGTGTCTGTGGATGAGTTATATATATATATATATATATATATATATATATATATATATATATCAATCAGTCAACCACAGAAACGTGTTCCGACGTTTACGTCTCATCAGTGCGGTTCGATATTTTTTGACAACTACCTGTAGCCGGGAAAGTAACCCGACAGAATTTTCGTCTGTCAAGCTCCTTACCCTTACGGCTGTTAGAGACTGTCAGTCAGGGGCGAACAATTAGTTGATACATACTTACAAGATGTATGTTTTTACAATCACCAGTTGGTATATATATATATATATATATATATATATATATATCACCATTTGGTATATATATATATATATATCACCATTTGGTATATATATATATATATATATATATATATATATATACATTTACCAACCCCTCCACACGAGCAGGATGCGTCACAAGGTCAATTTCTTAAGCGGAGTTCAACAGATTTGAATTCAGAGTTTTCCTTCTCCTAGACTGGTTATCTAGCCAAGGTTAAAGAGGACAGTCTACCCTGCAATTTACCCATAGCTGGAGGGAGAATTGGATTCATGCCTTTCCCAAGGATATTAGCGCCATGTGAAATGCAAACAGCTTCGTCCAGGAATTGAACTCGAGTCGACGAGTCCATTTCCTGCAACTCTAACCATTAGACCACGCACAAGAAAAGAGGAATATAGAGAGAAAGACGGTGATAGTGAGTGAAAATGGTAAGATCTAGAACCAGAGACCGAGAAAATAAAGATCGGAGAAAGAGTCTGAGGGAGGAAAGAGAAAGGAATGAGGAAGAAGACGAGAAAAAAAAGAAAGGCATAGAAGGATAGATAGTGATAGTGAGTGAAAAAGTGAAAGTTAGAGAGAGAGAGAGAGAGAGAGAGAGAGAGAGAGAGAGAGAGAGAGAGAGAGAGAGAGAGAGAAGAAAGCTCGGAGAAAGAGTCAGAGGGTGTAAAGAGAAAGGAATAAGGAAGAAGACGAGAGAAAAAGAGATAGTGACTGAAAAGGGGAAAGTGAGTGAGTGAGTGAGAAGAGAGAGAGAGAGAGAGAGAGAGAGAGAGAGAGAGAGAGAGAGAGAGATCGGAGAAAGATTCTGAGAGTGTAAAGAGAGGGGAATAAGGAAGAAGACGAGAGAAAAAGAGATAGTGACTGAAAGGGGGAAAGTCGGTGAGTGAATGTGTGTGTGTGTGTGTGAGAGAGAGAGAGAGAGAGAGAGAGAGAGAGAGAGAGAGAGAGAGGGGAAGGTCTCACAACTATCACCGCAGTCTAATCTGAATTATAGCCCTTGTTAATGTGGCCAAACTTAATTACAAAATTTCATATGAAATATGAATTATTGCCTTCGGTCTCATGAGAAATACGCAATATTTTTTGTGTTTAACGTCCCATTATTTAGAGACTAAAAACTTTTCTTTGTTATCAAGATAACTGCGACTGTTTTAAACGGAAATACACAAAACTATTTTGGTTAAATCGAACTTAACGGACCTAAATTCCACCATCGTATGTCAGCCCGTCGAATGAAAAAATACTAAAAATCAGGGAATTAACCGAATGTAATGAAATGTTCAGTGTTGATAGATTAATGAATAAAAGATATAATGCACCAGTTATTTTATTAAAAAAACATTTACATTTTATCCGGTCAGTTAACTTTGAACCACGTATCTTTGAGAATCTATGTTACGCCTCAAAGGTACGTGGTTCAAAGTTAACTGACCTGAAAAAAATATGAATTTAAAAAATAAAATAACTGGTGCATTATATATTTTATTCATTAATATATCGACACTGAAAATGTCATTAAATTTGGTTAATTTCCTGATTTTTGGTATTATTTTCTTTCGGTGGGGTGAGATACGATTGTGGAATTTAGGTTCGTCAACTTCGATTAAACCCCAAAAAGGTTTTAATTGTTAACAGTCATTAGTTCAAAAGTTATACCTCCATCTATATACTAATACTCGTGTTCCTTAATTGTACGGCCGTTATCATCTTGCAACACCATTTGGCTAAAAATGGGACAGTCCAAATCGCCCAAGATAAAATGCAAAAATGTAAAACCTGATTCTCTGGTGCTGCTTATCCGCTGATAATAATGGACCATTCCGTTTTTATTATCAAGAAAGAAAGGGAAGTAAAAAGAAATGCTACACAGAAAAATATGATAAGAAAGAAAGAAAGAGTAGGGGAAAGACAGAGGGAGGGAGGAGGTAAGTGTGTGGGAGCGATAGTGCTAATCTGTTTCAATCGAACATAGGGAAAAGAAGGAAAGAAAGAAAAAGTGTGAGAGGGAGTTAAATCAAGATTATTATACTTGTTAAAAATTGAACAGTTTTGCAATAGCACTTAAGTAAACATATCAAACGTAACAATTGAATTATCATATTCACAAGTCCTGCTAGTTTGGAATACTATTCGTTTTATTCTATCAGACCAAATTTCTATATGGTTGTTAACCTATCAATGACAATCCATGCCTATGCATATGTTGACATCATTTTCAGTTGATGAGATACTGCTGCCAAGGTATGTGAACTGGTCTACTAATTTCAGAGGCTTGTTATTTAATGTGGAGATTTTATTTAAAACACATCGGTACTACTATGAGGTTGCCCAACTTTGAATTTAATGAATCACCCGGAAAAAAGTAAGATGGGAACTACACAAGGACGCTACATGTTCTTTTAAACAAACCCTACAAAATAGAAGCTCCCCGGCGATTTGCCTTACATCAAAAACTATCCAAGTACGATGAGCAAGATATTCTGGACACTGCTGGAGAAGTAAGGACGAACTCATAAGCAATATTTTCAAAGGGACTCTTACGCGTGATGTAATGGACAGAGTCACAGGAAATGGACTCGTCAACTGTTCAAATCCTAGACGAGGCTGTCTACATTTCTCATAGCACTAATACCCTTGGGAAAGATATGCGTCCACATGCTCTCCCTCCAGCTTTGGGTAAATAGCAGGGCAGACTGGGCTTTTTCACCTTGGTTAGGCAACCAGTCTAGGGGAAGGAAAACTCCGAATTCAAACCTGTTAAACCCCGCCGAAAAAGTTCACCTTGTGTCACATCCTGCTCGTGATTGGTAAATATGTACAAAAACACACACCAGTGGGGGTGGGTCAGCAAAAAATTATATTCATTAGCTCTTTGCAGATACTGGATGCCGTCTAGTGGAGTTGTCAAGAGATATGCTTGATAAGGATGGATGATGTAGCGCACTTGTGTTGTTCCCATTTTACTTTTTTTCTGGGCGATTCATTAAAATCAAAGTTGTGCAACCTCATAGTAGTAACGACGTATTTTAAACAAAATGGCACCATCCCCACATTAAATAAGACGCCTCTGAAATTAGTAGATCAGTTCACATACCTCGGCAGCAATATCTCATCAACTGAAAGTGATGTCAACATATGCATAGGCATGGACTGTCATTGATAGGTCAATAACTATATATATATATATTTACCAATCCCTCCGCACGAGCAGGATGTGACACAAGGTCAATTTCTTAAACGGAATTCAACAGTTTTTCTTCTCCTAGATCGGTTGCCTAACCAAGGTTAAAGAGTCCAGTGTGTCCTACTATTTATCCTTAGCTGGAGGGAAAGTAGGATTCATACCTTTCCCAAGGGCATTAGCACTAAGTGAAATGCAATTACCATATCCAGGATTTGAACTCGGGGTGACGAGTCCATTTCCCATGACTTTAACCATTACGTCACGCGCTTCTTACATCCTGAATCGTAGCTCATAGTTATTTACTAAGCCTAGCTTAAATGTGGCTTTAACCATTACAACTACGCGCTTCCAACAACGTGAGATAATTGGGATCTACATTTTTGCCTTTTATCTTGGACGATTTCGAAGGTCTCATTTATAGAACAACGGATGATGAGAGAGTGTTAAGGGAATCCGTGCTATCAACACGCCTTGATGATTTCTATTTGCTTCAATTATTGTTTTTTTTTTTAGACTTAAATAAGAATTTAAAACGAATCAATCTTTTTCGTTGGCGACAGTCGGTCATGTTTTCTAATTGATTATCTGACAAACGTTTCCTTTGTTTGTTAAATTACAATGTTTTTCCTAAACTTATTTTGTCAGAACCTATCACAGGGTCATCGGGTTAGACTTTTGAACCATTGCCAAAGGAATGAATTCGATTCTCATTGGGGATCGTATCATTGTTCCGAAAAAAAATATTTAGTAAATATCCAAAGGGCACCGAGTATAAAGTGATAGACAAAATGTCTACGGGTTGAACTATCAAGTGAGTTAAATTCTCTCTGATGGTTCAAACTCCTAACTTTGATCTTAGCTCAGACAAAACTAAACCTACTAAATATCTAGTTTATATTGGTTTTAGCGTAAATGATAAAGCATAACAGACAATGGATCAAAAGTAATAGGGCAGTTAATAGTTATATTCTTATTTTCCGACTTTTGGCGTCCCTTGAAGCCAATCTCTTTAATGTATCAACCGGAAATGGGCTTTGCGACTTCGATAAAATGCACGGACTAATGAAAGCAGCGACCAAGGTAGCAATTTATACATGATAAAAGCGAACCATTATGTTTGTATAGTAACTATGTGCGAAGACAGGCATTATTTATGCTAAGAACACATCTCGTTGTACAATGAAAATACCCAGTGAGGGGAGTTTGCGCAACGGTTATCGTTTTAGGAAATTGAATCAACTCTTATGTAATGGGGATGACGTAAAGCCATGAGAGTAACCTGATATGTAAATTAGCTCGGAAAGTTTTTCAGCAAGAATTTTCAGTTAGATGAGAACGGAAAAGTTTGAATGATGATTCAGCATAGACACATGGCATGTTTTGATTGGACGAACGAATGTGACGTGCCGAAGTGGCAGAGAGGAGTGGTTAGAGGTCAGAGTGTGAATTTAGTCTGGGAGAAGGTGCTGAGTGAGTAAGACATGAATTTCTTGCTCTTGGCAGTTGTGATTTTGGGGAAAATAAATAATTTTAATAAAAAAACTGCGCTACCGTAGGAATCTCCGGAGAGATGTGAAAATCTGCTACTAGAAATATTTTAATCTCCTGATAAACACATTGTTTTGTTATCAAGCTGTTGAATGTATCCTTATCAAATGTTAAGTTTATTATGCAATAAAAAGAAATCAAATTTACTAAAGCAATGCTCTTGGGTCATCCTCTCGGCTGACTGGGAAGAGATAATATGACCACAGTGTATCAAGCAGATACCAATTTATGGTTTTCTGAAAAGTTATCAATTCAGGCGCATAGAAATTTATCCTAGTAAAGAGATTTATGAGTGAAAAGATTCGAGGAAATTCTTATCTTGCAGACCATGAGTATCGGCTCTAAACAACGTGGGAGACATTCGTAGCCTTCATTTGAGACGTAGACTTCATTTGCCATAAATTATTCGTCAATAAAATGGGTGACATGAAACTTGAGCCGAAAAGCTTCCAATTTTCCCTCGCTCAAAGTTGTGGCTTAAGAGTTTTAGGATCAACTTTTGAACGATTATCTACATTTTTTATTAGAAAGTCTGCATAGATCTTGTTATTAATTGATATTTATTAAGATAAGCTTATTATTTACCCAACCCTTCCGTCACTGAAAGCAAATGATAAAAGATCGATTTTTAAGCGCGGTAGTGCTGGTATGAATTCAGATTTTGCTTCTCGTAACCAAGGCTTAATAAATATTTAAAAGCTATATATATATATATATATATATATATATATATATATATATATATATACACGGTTTGTTTTGAATGGCTTTTTGCCGATAATTTTTGGGAGAATAAGTGCTTAATTGGAGTCGTACCTAATTTTTGAAAATTAATTAATTAATAATGAATTAGGCGGGAATACCGCCTAATTCATTATTAATTAATTAATTTTCAAAAATTAGGTACGACTCCAATTAAGCATATATATATATATATATATATATATATATATATATATGTGTGTGTGTGTGTGTGTGTGTGTGTGTGTGTGTTGAGCAGTTTCTTTCATTTATACATGTAGAATTAAACAAAAGGCACGTCTCCTGTTTAACAATTTTATTTCAAGCTCTTTTCGAGCTTTCTGGCCAACTCGATGGAATCTGTAGATTAGTCTTCCGAAGTTCATATTCCGAGTAATTTCGAAGTGCCATCATCAGGGGTGATGTGTTTATGTTCAAGTTAGTATATTATCAATTATCCTCCTTCCAGCCTCCACACTCCTTAATATACTAACTTAAAAAAACAAAAAAAAAACTTCGTTGGACTAATCTACGGATTCCATCCAAATGTTAAAAAGTTGGTCAGAAAGCCCGAAAAGATCATAAATAAAATTGGTAAACAGGAGACGTACTTTTGTTTAATTTTACATGTATAAATAAATAAATAAATATATAAAGTGTTGTTCTGGTTCCAACGGAGAAAATTAGATATTTTATAAAAAAGACGGTCTGCAAAATGGATTATGTTTTTAGAAAAAATGTTATTATTTTTATCTTACATTTGCGACACGTGTTTTAGATCTTCTGATATCTTCTTCAGGTTTTTATCAATTATATATATATATATATGAAGGTAAGTTTTTCACGATTTGTTTAGCCTTACATTTGAACATATATGCCCGCCTAAATTCATTAATTATTAACTAATTAATTTTCAAAATTAGGTATGACTTCAATTAAGCACATATCCTATATATATATATATATATATATATATATATATATATATATATATATATCACATTTAAATATTATTTGGTTAGGTAACCAGTCTAGAAGAAGGAAAAACCTGGATTCAAACGTATTAAACTCCGCTTACAAAATTGACCTACTGTCCCATCCTGATCGTGCGGAGGGGTTGGTAAATATAAATATATATATATATATTTCATTAAAAAATGAAGGTCCGCAAAATGTATTTTCTTCTCAGAAAATTTTTAAAAATTCTGTTTGTTTTACATATGCAACACGTGTTTCAGATCTTCTGGTATCTTCTTCAGGCTTTGATTGATAATATGAAAATGAATTCTTACATGCATGTGTATATATATACACATGAGTATTTCACTCCCTCTTCCTGTTTTTGTGGGAGTGGAAAGGAATTTAATTTTTATCATTAGTCTTTTAAACAGGTGTTTTTGTTTTTTGGGTGGTTTGCTAATAAATTCATTAGCTGAATTTTATAACTTTTTTATTACTTTTTTATTTGGGTTGTCCGATGGAAGAAGTGTGTGGACTGCAAGGAGAACTATGTTGAGAAATAGACCCCATTTAGTCCCATTCTAGTATCTCGGTTAGCTTATGAACTTTTCATCCAACTCTCGCATTGTGGGCGAATCTGGAGAATAATAGATGCGTAACCAACTTTCACCTGTCACGTAAAAAGCGCCAAAGGGTTCGATATTATTCATATTGTGAATTTTTCCCCATCACCTTTTGATTGCTGTCTGGCCGGCCAACTGCTCGTTTTTCTTCTTGACGTACAAATTCAATTGGAATAAAAAGCTGATTACTGGGAGCATTCACTTCACCCTCGACATTTTCTTTTACAAAATGAAATGAATGTTATCAACTGACAGGTTGAAATAGGAAACTTTAGCAAAATGAAGTGTTGCTATCGCTACGAAGATGTCGATTATAATTTTCTACTGGTCACAGGTGCTTAGTTAAGCCAGAATTGGTCACACTACCGTTTTAAGAGTCTTTAAGTCAGTAGGTTTCTTGGTTTCCCTTTCTCTCTTTTATATATATATATATATATATATATATATATATATATATATATATAGAGAGAGAGAGAGAGAGAGACAGAGAAAGATATATTATATAGATATATTAAAAACAAATGCAGAAATTGAAAAATTCAAAAATAAAATCCAAAGCATAAAGAGCGTTCACAATAATCAACCGACGTAATTTGCAGTCCAAAAACATAACAGCAAGAAATGTCTTCGCATAAACACCAGAAGAATTATTATCAACCTGATGATTGCAAAATAGCCTGAAACCTGGGTAGTTGCCTATGGAAAACAATTATATTTAAAAAATTCAACAAATAAATAAATAAAGCTCCTACAAATTTGTGGTTGAGCACTGTGATTTCTTTGTTTCATCTCCAAAATGTTTAAATCTCTCTCTCTCTCTCTCTCTCTCTCTCTCTCTCTATATATATTATATATATATATATATATATATATATACTAGCAAAAGTACCCGGTCCATAACCGGACTATATATAAAGATTGGACCCTAAATATGCGAGAGATTCCGAGCTAAACGGCTTAGACTGCGATTTTGTTCACTAAAATTAAACTAAACTGCAGGTAGAGCTATAATAGAAAGGACGCAGCGAACAATATTTTATTATCAACAGCAGCTAGTATACGGACAGTTCCGCAAATCGGTTGATTTTGGTTTAATTATTTAATTATACCCTTTAATCAGTAAAAATCAATAACCAAATGTGGCGTGTTTCTTAGTTAGAAGGATATTAAGGTGTATGCAGGATTCCGAATCTGAGTGACCTCCCGTTTTGGAGTTATACGTCGACACGTACATACCAAACTTCCTTTTATATATATATATATATATATATATATATATATATATATATATATATATAATCGAGTAAGTTGAAAATGGAAACGAATCCGACGGTATGTTGAAAAGAAAAATAAAGGAAAGAAAGTGTTGAATAGATAAAATAGGATTATTTAATTTAATTTAACTGACACGTGTTTCGGTTAGGAGTATTCTATCTATTACTATTTTAAATGCAAAATTGAAATAAAATAACAATAATAGAAAAAAATGTTTAGCACACAAACATTTCGGAAATTCTCCGTATTTCAACCGATTTCATTCAAAACAATAAGGATTTACTCTGACGAAAGTCGTTATTTCTTTGTGTATTAAACATTTCTATATTAAAAAAAACACGTGTCAGTTAAATAAAATAAAATAATCCTATTTTATCCATTCAACACTTTCTTTCCTTTATTTTTCTTTTCAACACACACACACACACACACACACACACACATATATATATATATATATTATGGAAAAGGTGACTTACCGGTGAATATGGTCACAATGATTAGTTGATGCAAAATTCAGAAAAGTAAGGCAGCGATATAACAAATAAAAAGTGATCAATACGTTAGTAGAGCAAATTTATTGTAATACAGGTATAAGTGATAATCTACTCGAGTTTCATCATAATGATCTTCAGGATTAAATCCACTGCAATTAATCAATATCTTGATTAATCCAGTGTATTTAACCCTGAAAATCCTTATGGTGAAACTCGAGTAGGTTATCACTTGTACCTGTATTACAATATATATATGTATATACATATATATGTATATATATATATAGTTGTAGAAAAATTATTTCTCTACCACGGTGTCCGTTTTCTTAGTACACCGT
>CM042155.1:23612486-23617486 GCA_023376005.1 Doryteuthis pealeii | reverse complement strand
TATTGAAATGGCTTTCTGTGTCAAGAGAAGTTAAAATGGCGTTATTCGATCGACTAGAGTGCAATATTTGTAAAAATTAATTAATGGAACTAACGTTATATTTGACTGGGAAATACGGTAGGATCAATAGGCTAATAGTTTTTGATAATTGATAAACGGTAGTGGGAATTTCAGAAATAATGGTACGCAAGGGCAAAATGATTTTGTGGGTTTTTAGATTTCCATAAAAGTAGGCAACATAATAACCAGCAAAGATAATATCGAGTTTGATAGAATAGATATTTTGGCATTATTTTTTAGATGAGGTTTGATAATTGGTATTAATTGTATTATTCGGACTATTGTTCCCATCTTTATTGTCCTCTATACAACATTTCAGCCGATGTTCCTTCCAGCCTTCTTGAGGAGTTTCTTGTGGAGTCCTCGAGTTCAACAATAAACACCCGAAGAACACCGGGGGGAACATCGACCGAAACGTAATGTATATAACAATAAAGATGAGGATAATAGTCCGAATAATCCAAATAATACAAACTATTTTGTCAATTTCAGCTGTGATGACCTTATTGGCTTATTTCTCTGGATTTTTTTAGATGAGGTTTGATAATTAGTATTATTTGTATTATTCGGACTATTTTCCCCATCTTTATTGTCCTCTACACAACGTTTCGGCCGATGTCCCCTCCAGCCTTTTTCATGTGTTCTTGTGGAGTCCTCGAGTTCAACAAGAAACACCTGAAGAGGACCGGGGGGAAACATCGACCGAAACGTAGTGTATATAACAATAAAGATGAGGATAATAGTCCGAATAATCCAAATAATACAAACTATTTTGGCAATTTCAGCTGTGATGGCCTTATTGGCTTCTTTCTTAATGAGTTATTTTTTAAAATTTAGTGTAATCATCTACGATGGATTGTAAATTGGAGTTATTATCAGACCGGTTTAAATGTTATCAGCCTTTCTAATTACAATTCCGCATTTCTTTGGAGATCGTTGGCGACTTGTCTTAATGTGTTATTTAGCAGTGAGGATTACATATTATCAGTGTGCGTACTTCTTATGCCTTCAGCTTTCAACAGGTCACGAAGCCTTATATATATATATATATATATATATATATATATATATATATATATATATATTATATATAATAATTAATGGCAAAATGAATGAATGGATGAAATAAAAATGAATGAAATGAAGGGGATAAATGAAAAATATTTTCCAAGGGACCCCTATCAAAAGTATTAAAACACTTTAAGAGAGTGGGGTCCCTGATAGAAAGTTTTTCTCATCTATTATTAAACTCCTTTGAAGCATAAAGTTAGTATAATTATTCTATAAGTTAATATATATATATATATATATATATATATATATATATATATATATATATATATATATATATATATATAAAAGGTGTGTCAAAAAGTATCGAGATTTTTTGTACTTTTTGACACACCTTGTATTCTGAAAGAAATAACGTTCCATTCATTATTTTTTTCAGAATACAAGGTGTGTCAAAAAAGTATCAAGTTTTACGTCACATTCATTAGGATTTTATTTTATTTAAACCTCAATTATTTATAAAAATTGTTTACATTATGAATACTGTTAACCATGTCTAGATACTAATAACATGCAATTGTATTTATATATACAACAAAATAGCGATTTATAGTGTGAACGGGATGGTTAATTTGCATATTGATATTAAAAATTTGATTTTAATAAATATGTGCTGAGTATTATTGATTTATAATTGTTTGGTTTTATCTTAATAAATATGAACAAAAATACCGGGAATAAATTTTAAAAGAAATCCATTAACTAGAAAAAATAACTGTAATTTTATTCTTTATTTCCTATTTTAAGAAAATTGTTAAATTACAAAAAAATAGCAATGAAAGACGGTGAATTTCAGTTGTTCAATTTCTCGATTATATCCACCTCTGTATCAAATCTTTTCATCTGCATTCTTATTACCTTTGTTTTAGCTTTTTCTGATTTGATATAATATTTTATTAGTTAAATACTTGCACCCGGAGGGTGTATATATTTGCTAGAAAGATTAAAATTAATATGTAGTGGTTGTAAAAATCGACTCACAACTGACATTAAATTATACAAGTGGGAAATGTGGATAAAGCACGGATATGATAATTCAATTATTACAACGTTTGATATGTTTAGAGCTATTGTAAAACTATTAAACCTCATCACGTGAAATTAAAATTTAAAAAAATAATGAGTGAAATAGATCACTAATTCGGACTAAGCTATTCTAGTAGTAACCATCCCAATCGGGGTTTAACAGGTTTGAATTCAGAGTTTTTCTTTTGCTAGACAATTCCCTAATCAAGGTTAAAGAGCCCATTCGGCCCAACTATTTACCCATAGCTGGAAAGAGAGTGGTTGGATCATACCTTTCCCAAGGCTTTAACACTATGTGCACTGTTAATTCGTCTACGATTTGAACTGGGATCGACGAGTTCATTTCCTACGACTCTAACCAATAAACCACTCAACTCCAACTAAATGTTGAATAATAAAATGGAGAATTTCTCTGAATTTTTTAGATGAGGCTTGATAATTAGTATTATTTGTATTATTCGGACTATTTTCCTCATATTCATTGTTATCTGCTGATGTGCCCTCCGGCCTTCTTTAGGTATTTCCTTTCGGACTCGGGAACCTTCTTTGCGGACTCTGGAACATTCTTGTCGTAATCGGGAACTCTCTTGTCGTAATCGGAAACTTTCTAGTCGTAATCGGGAGCCATCATTGAACCTAACCCTTTATTCAGTCCACAGGGGTATCTTGTTCGCATTCCGCTAACCATAGCTGGGGTACAGGTGTTAAGCTGTGTTAATTATTATTCTATGATACTGCTGCCCCTGGCAAGGATTGAACCTGCAGTCTAGAGATAACTGTCACTTAGAACTGTCTTAACCTAACTCCTTTATCCACTACGCTATGTGTCAAATTGGATATAACAGATAACAATGACGATGAAGACAATAGTACAAATAATACAAATAATACTAAAATAGAGAATATTTACCTTGGAATTGTCCGAAGAACAATGTTGTCATTATGTCAAAATATAAAGGAACATTTAATCAACTTGAGAGACTTAGATTGTTGAAGAATATTTGACAAGGGCATCAAGTACATGTTAAACATTTAATATTCTTAATAGTTACTCTTGACAATTTTCAAGTGGAACTACCATGACGTTAATGAAAATATTAAGATAAAAACGAAGCTCTTCACAAAATCGCTCAGCGTATTGCTTCATAGGACATGAAAAAGGAAAAAAAACCCCGAAAAGACTGGAATTACTTGGAAGGAATTGAATGAAAATGAAGTAAAGGCTGTAGAAACGGTTTGCATTTGTTTATATATATTATATTATATATATATAATATATATATTATATATATATATATATGTGTGTGTGTGTGTGTGTGTGTGTGTGTGTAAATAAAAAGGCCTTAAATACCATGGGTATCGTGATTATGGACCATTTCCACTCGTGAGTATCTGGGACCCATCGAGCTTCGTCAGACCACGATTTTATTTCATTAATCTTCTCTGTTTATAAAGATTAAACATTGAGCTCTCATATATATATATATATATATATATAATATATATATATATATATATATATATATATATATATTATTTCTTTTTTTAATATAAGTTTGAAAATTTTTTTTTTGAAAAACTGAGTTATCTGGGTTTTTCCACACCGCAATAATATATATATATATATATATATATATATATATATATATATATATATATATATATAAGTAAGACCTATAATTACCACCCAACCTGCATTTCGGTCTTTCCACAAAGATGTACTCCCAATCTTCCATCAAAGTAACGTAATTTATAAATTTAAATGCCAATGTAATTTGGTATACATTGGGCGTACACCCCAAAGACTTGAAATTAGAATGAAGCAGCACGTCCCCCGAGTACTCCGCAATGCCGTCGCTAATAATACATCCGGGTTATCCCAAGCATTCGACTTAGCGATCGCTGAGCACCTTTCTATAAATGCTTGTTTGTCCGATTATACAGATGAGTGCTTCTCTATTCTGCACAGAGCTAGGTCTAAGCAACATCTAGCAGTCCTTGAGGCTGTTAGTATTTCTTTTCTTAGACCTACTCTGTGCAGACAAACACCGAGACACTCCATTTATCTGTTGGGAGGCATAACATAACATAACATAACCCTGGTTTAACCTAGGGCACATATACATACCCCTCTTTCCCCATTTTGTTGTCCACCCCTCCACTCTCTGGTTTACCCCATTCGTTCTTAACAAATTCTTTACATTTCTGACTTTTAATTGTCAACCGGTGTAAATACTTGAAAAAGCACCGGTCGAAAAGGCCTTCGTATCACCTTTTATTTTATTATTTTAATTCATAATAAATATTACCTCCCCATTTACATATGATTCCTCTACTTTAGTAGTTTACAAATTTGCATGTACCAAACATATATATATATATATATTATATATATATATATGAACTATGTCATTTTTGCTACTGCCTTTTTATTTCTCTCTCTCTCTCTCTCTCGTCTTCTCTGCTCTCCTCTCTGCTCTCTCCTCGCCTCTGCCGGCTGATTTTTGTCGAGCAACAATTAGCTACTTATCCCTTCAGCTATCTACCGACATTCCAATTTTGACGCCTTAGATTCCTGAATTTCCAAGTCAGCATTTTGGTCCATCGGATTTTAATATCACCCACGTGACTGATCAATTCTTCTTCGGGCCGGGGCTGGAGAAAACTTTATCGATGTGTCTTCTATATTAATTTGATTTTCCTGTAGTCAACGCATGGTGCACTTTCTGCAGAGATCACGAAAAACGCCAGAAATAGCTACGTCATACGAACATGACAGACATTTTCTCATTATGGAGTCAGCAATTATTTGCAAAGCCATAATCGCATGAAATAAGAATGGT
>CM042155.1:23534986-23607486 GCA_023376005.1 Doryteuthis pealeii | reverse complement strand
TATTTGAAGGAGACAGGACTAAGTTTCTATTTCAAATTGTTTTTTACTCCTTTAATGAATATGTGGATTTTGCTTACTTATGTTACAAACCTTCTGACATTGAATTTTTAACCCATACCCCCCTAGGCAATATCTTTCAAAAATTATATTTTACACCTCCTGGAGGGTGTAATTACGTTATTATTATATATAATTGTTATCGGATTTCAAAATGTATCAATACTAATTAATAATAAGAGTTAATACTTTTTGGTTTCTTTCCATTGCAAACCAAAATCATCACGAAGGAAAAAGATTCGTGTCGTTGAGATAGAGAATACAAAGAAAAAAATATAGGCAAAACTTTATTTATTCTTTATGTTAAAAAGAAATGGTCTACTTACCGGTATATCCAGCAATGCCAATGAATTATTAAAAAATGTCTGAGCCATATGAACCTGCTTTTAACACCTACCCCGAACGCTGATTAGCTTTAGCATTAACCAACCAGATGTACAGAAGCCGAGGTCTGCGTTGGCAAACCTCTATTTAAAGCCAGTTTTTCTGCTAGCGTTGGACAATACAGGTGGCGCATTAGAGTTTGATAATCTCTAATGAGGTCTAACTGACGAGTGGGTATTATGTTGAAAGACCCAAAACTCCCCAAAGAAACAGTTAATAATAATATAATTGACGACGCCACTCAGTGCTGTTTAGTAGCATAGGTGTGTCTCAAACATGATTATTGGATTTATTGGATTTAAATATTCATTTAATTTCAATTTCACGCATGCGTTTTCTATTGGATAATACTCTGTAGTTTCTTTCCATTGCAAACCAAAATCATCATGGAGAAAAAAAAAGCATCGTGTCGTTGAGATAGAAAATACAAAGTATAAGAAAAGAAAAAAGATAGGCAAAACTTTACACAAGCAACATTCGAAAACTTCAGGCTAAATCCCAACTGGCAATATTTCAAGACTGAAGTGGAGATAAAGAGACTCTACTTACCAAATGGCATCAATCATGTCCAGGCCCATCTCCACACAGCATTTCGCGTGGTCTGGCCTGGCCTCGGGCAGTCCACTCACACAGTAATAGCAATCACCGAGGATTTTAATGCGTAGGCAGTTGTTGTTCTGCAAAAAAGACGGCAATGGTCAACAGAAGAAAATAACAAAAAAGAAAAAAAGAAAGAAAAAAGAAAAAAAAACGCAGTTATTTCAACACAAAAACAAATTTCACTTCGAAGGATCCACACTTCCCTTGAAGATAGAGGATTGGTGATATCAGTTTAAATGCGTCGGTGGGGCTTAGAATACACATACTGTATCTCCTGTAGAGGGGTAAGTAAGTAATGTAAAGTCGTCGGGGTGGCCTAAAGTCGATATCAGCCAGGCAGCGATGGAGTCTAACCACTTTTCACTAGCGCTAGACCAAGGAGATTGTTTAGGCGTCTGAGGTGGAGCGCCACACCTGCCATCAGCTCCTTACTTTACCGCACAGATCCCTGTGCTACTCATACGCTGAGTTGGCGAGGGGTGGTATCGAACCGGGTACCTCGAGTTTACCAGCCGGACACTCTAGAGGGGTAAGACTCCAGCCCTAAAAAGGGTTTCTTGGGTATGGTTGTTATTTATTACTTATCTAAATTACCAGGGGTCCAGTGGCTTGTTCTATCTTTCGAATATATCCCCTCCCTCTGTTTCAAATATTTTTTATCTGTATTCTTATTTAGTTTCATTAGCCTTTCCAATTTAATATAATATTCTATTACATTAAAACTTAGATACTTGCACCCGGTGGAGGGTGCATATATTTGCTAGTATAAATTCTAATTTTGTCTCGAATCGTAAATTCAAGTGATGCTGTTCTTCATATATCTGAATGTTTCAAATTGGCGCCAAGATTTCCTAGAACATTCTTCTGAGGAAAAAAAACTTTCAAAACAGATACTCGATTCTGAAATGATGGGAAATAATTTTCCCACAATTGAATATAGAAAGCTAAAAAGAAAGTTAAAAAAATCTTTTTTTTTTTTTGAAAATTGGAATATGTTATTTCTATTTCTTTTTTCTAAATGGGAAAGTATTCGTTCTTTTTGTCCGACCGATCAACATATCTATATAAGCAAACATACAAATACATAAACACACAAAAACGAACGCACATAAGAAATGGAATCGACGACCTGATTCAAATATTGGACAAGACTGTTATTTCATCATCCCCATCCTGTCGCGTTGGCAGCGCGGATATCCATGACAACCTCGCCATCTTTCCCTATCATTCATCCCCCCGGGAGGTCCTCTCCGCAGCATCCAGTATCCGCGCAGAGCTGATCTATGTACGTCTTTACTGGGTGACCCACTCTGGCGCGCCCATGGGTTGGCTTCCACAGAAGAACGTCATTTATGAGTTCATCCTTGCTTCTCCAGCAGTGCCCAGCGTGTCTTGTTCGCCTCTCAAGGATGGATCGTGTGATATGGGGCAGGTGGCCATACAGCTGTTTTCTCGTGGGTAGTTGTTTCCACGTATTGTTTAATATTGCACGCAGCATTTTCGTGCAAGTCCCATCTAGCTTATTTTCTAGGCGCTTCGTTAGAGTCCAGGTAGTGCAGCCGTACAGTAGCACTGATACAACTGCGGCTTGGAAGAATTTTCGCTTTAATTTGTCAGCAAGATCGGATTTCCATATCACTGACAATTTGTTTAAAGCAGCTCATGCCTTTCCTATGCATGCAGTGACGTCGCTTTCTGTTGATCAAATATTACTACCTAGATATGTGAATTATTTCACCGATTTTAGGTGTTTACCATTGAGTGTGGAGATGTCTCCTTTATCAGAGTTCACATGTAGACCAATGTTCCGTGCTGCCTTTTCAACGCTGTGTCTTGGCGCTAATGCTCTTGAGAAGGTAAAAAAATCCATCTGTTCTCTTCCCCCCTCATCATGGGTAAATATTTAGGCGCGCATTGTGCAATGGTTATCGTTGTATAATAAGCGACTCGGTTTCAAATCCTGAATAAGGCGGATTGAATTTCACTGCACGTTAATGTAGTTATGAAAAGCATGAATAATTAATCTTTTCTCTCCCAGCTACGGATAAATAGGCAGGCAGATTGGATATTTTAGCTTTGGTTAGACAGACTGTATAAAAGAAGAAACACTCTAAATTCAAACCGCTTAAAAAAGACCTTGTCACATCCGTGGTGGAGGGGTTGGGTAGAGCCACGCAGTAACGTGGCGCCCTTGTTGATGTAACTTATTTACTGAATAGGTCAGCCAAATGTATTTGATCAAAATAGTATCATAGTAATCACCCGCCTTTTCGAATGAAAACAAAAAACTTATACCATCATATATGTAAAAAGTGAGACACAGTAAAGATTGCGTAATTCCATATCAAATCACCCACAAAAAAGTAAAAATTGTCACCCATCCCCTTCAATATTTCTGAAACTTTCTCCAGGTGTAGACTCTGTTAAAGTTTGTATTTGCCTCTCATCCCACTTATGAGGGCGTGACACAAGGACATTTTTATGTGGGCCCACCGACAAGCCGAAGCTCATGGGCTGTAGACACAAAAATTCGTCGATTCCGTCGGCATTCCCCTCGAGAGGGGCACCTCAGGCGCTGGGCAATAAATCCAGCCTTGCCCCTTTAAATCAAGGGGGCAGGTATTGACTGGGGGAATACCCCCCTGGGATCGACGCTATTAATTGAAAACACCGGTCCAGTGGCCGAAGCGCACCGGACCCCTGTCCTGAAGGACGGGTTGGCTGTTTCTCTGTTAGAATCTGTTAAGGTTAGACAATCCCCAAAATTTGAACTTCCAATTCCAAAAGTGAGTTATGTCGATTTTTAGCTCTCCAAATTTGGTTGGGGTTTGCCTAAAATTTCGACGTTTTGTAATCTATTTTTGTCTGTAGAATGAATTCTAAAGCTTCTATACAATTAGAAATTGGTTTATAAAAGCATCAAAAAATGATACCAACAAAGTCTTAGAATATACCAATTGTAATTTATTGATGATTCTTGATTTCTTTTCTAGCAAGATCAATATCCCGATGTGGCACTGCATCTATGACAAAAATTATTTCTATTATTATTTTACATATATTGAACATTATTTGTACCAAAAAGATAGTTCAACATAGTCCACACCTGAACAAAATTTCAGAAAAATTGAAATGGGTGGGTAACATGTCCTGGATGATTTCACATAGAATTACCCAATTGTAAACTGAAATCGTTAAGTCTTTGTTGTCTAAATTCGTTTTTCTTTGAACAAACAAGCAAACAAAAATAAAAGAAGAGACTGACAGTTTCAAACATTCTTTTACAATTATGTTGATAGATTAAAATCTGAAAAAAAAAATCGATTACTCACCTTAGCCAGTTGATCAAATCTACCGAACAGTTCATTTAAAATTCTCACCAGTTCTTGAGCAGTGCATTGCGACGCGAGCGCTGTAAACCCTACAATATCAGCAAAAAGGATACTGAAAAAGAAAAAAGAAAGAAAAACATAAACAAATTGTGAACTTTGGTTTCCATGAAAAAATATTGATATTCATTCTTCTATTTTTTTATATGTTTTCTTTTTCGGTTCCAAATCGAATTTTACGAATAAAGTTTGAATTTAGTTTTCATTTTCTTAGACTGGTTGCCTAACCAAGGTTAAAAAAATCCCAGCCTACCCTAATATTTACTCATAGCTGTAGGGAGAATAGTTTGATTCATACATTTCTCAAGGGCACTAGTTCTATCTAAAATGCAAACAGCCTAGTCCAGGATTTGAACACGAGTCGATGTGTTCATTTCCTATAACGAGCGTTTCCTTTCATTTCTTGTTACATATATATATATATTTACCAACCACTCCGCACGAGTTGGATATGACACAAGGTCAATTTCTTAAGCGGAGTTCAACAGGTTTGAATTCAGAGTTTTCCTTCTCCTAGACCGGTTGCCTAACCAAGGTTAAAGAGCCCAGTCTGCCCTACTATTTACTCATAGCTGGAGGGAGAGTAGGATTCATACCTTTCCCAAGGGTATTAGCGTTAAGTGAAATGCAACGTCCAGGATTCGAACTCGTGCCGACGAGTCCATTTCCCATGACTTTAACCATTACACCACGCGCTTTCTTGTTACATATAGTCTACCCAACTCGTCTATCAGGGGTAAAGCCAAGTAAGGCTTTGGTAAAATAAGTAAAATCGTCGGTGTGGCTTAAAGTTGGTATCAGCCAGACAGCGAGGGAGTCTATCCCCTTTTCAACAGCACTGGACTAAGGAGATTGTTTTGGCGTCTGAGGTGGAGCGCTACCCCTACCATCAGCTCCCCACTTTACCGCACAGACCCCTGTGCTACTCATACGCTGAGTTGGCGAGGGCCGGTATGGAACCCGGAATCTTGTGGTTCCTAGTCGGAAACTCTACCGACTGAGTTAAATCGGCCTTTATCCACATCTCATCTCGGACATTTTTTGTGTGAATTTCTTCGTATTTAAGTTTCTTTGACAAACGATGGCAAAAGTAAAATTTTTGGAAATAAGAAACACCATGAAGCCAAGAGGTCCAGAAAAAAGCGGCGGTAACAAAGCATTGGCACATCAACATCTTCAGGGACAGCCTTCACATGCGACATTTGTGGTCGAGAATGTTTTTCAAATATTGAACTTCGCAGTCACAGAAGGCACTGTAACTTCAAGGACACAAGAGCTATATTATAGTCTTCCGAGACTGAAATGCCAATAATACCATAAACCCAAGAGGCACAGAAGAAGGCAGCAGCAACAAAGCACTGGCACATAAACATCTCAGGGACAGCCTTTATATGCGACATCTGTGATCGAGAATGTTTTTCGAACAATGGACTTCACAGTCACAGAAGGCGCTATAATTTCAGGGGCACAAGAACTATATAGTATTCCGAGACTGCAATGCCAATGAAAAGAGTTCCCAATAATCACGTTTTACCTCGATGGCCACAGGCTCTCCATAGCAGACTGTTTATGTCTAAAGCCACCCTGGCGAAACACCATGAAGCCAAGAGGTCCAGAAAAAAGTAGCGGCAACAATGCACCGGCACATCAACATCTTCAGGGACAGCCTTTATATGGGACATCTGTGGTCGAGAATGTTTTTCGAATATTGGACTTCACAGTGCCAATGAGAAGATTTCACAATAATCACGTTTTGTCTCGGACAACATCGACAAATCCAATCTCTACGCAAAACATTCTTCTGTTTTTCTTTGTTTTTTCCGCTTGTTTGAATCCTTTATTTTTTGTTGTTTTTGTTGCAATCTTGCTGCCTCTTAGCAGAACTGATAGAATTCAGTTGTTTAGAATCCAATTTGAGATTTAAACAAGAATATCGCCTCAAGTAAAGACTCGACCACGCACGAAAAATCTAATAAATGTGAAATGTGCAGTGAAACAAGAATATTAACAACACAGACGCCAAAGTGCTCACGGGATTAATTCTAAAAATAAATCCACGTACAAAGATACGCACATATCTACAATGGTATTATTACTAATAAACACTACAAATAACAATTTGTGTGTGTGTGTGTGTGTGTGTTGTGTGTGTGTATCATAAGTTAGATGAAAAAGTTCGTAACCTACCATATAGTGATTAAATGTTTTACGTTGCTTCCGCATCGTTGTGGCCCATTTTAAACTCGCAAAGCATAAGTTCCCGAATTAAACTACATTGCACATTAATTTGTGTGGGTTTCAAATCGTACACGGTTTGTGAAACAATGCACAACGTTTCAGTGTACCAACGATCACGATACTACCAACCACAGATTATATTGTTTCAGTCACGTCATACAGTGTGATTGAAAAGTCACACCCTATTTTAAACTATGTTTTTTTATGCAGTTACATTTTTCTCTATTCTTTAATGTGAAGACAATTAATATATGACAACATGGTGATTGAAAAGTAACTCCCTTTTTTCAGATATTTGTAATGTATTTATATCCAGTTACATTTTTCTCAATTCTTTAATATATGTTATTTAATATATGGCAATAGGGTGATTGAAAAGTAACTCCCTATTTTAAACTATTTGTAATGTATTTATATCCAGTTACATTTTTCTCAATTCTTTAATATATGTTATTTAATATATGGGAATAGGGTGATTGAAAAGTAACCCCCTATTTTAAACTATTTGTAATGTATTTATATCCAGTTACATTTTTCTCAATTCTTTAATATATGTTATTTAATATATGGCAATAGGGTGATTGAAAAGTAACTCCCTATTTTAAACTATTTGTAATGTATTTATATCCAGTTACATTTTTCTCAATTCTTTAATATATGTTATTTAATATATGGGAATAGGGTGATTGAAAAGTAACCCCCTATTTTAAACTATTTGTAATGTATTTATATCCAGTTACATTTTTCTCAATTCTTTAATATATGTTATTTAATATATGGCAATAGGTGATTGAAAAGTAACTCCCTATTTTAAACTATTTGTAATGTATTTATATCCAGTTACATTTTTCTCAATTCTTTAATATATGATTTAATATATGGGAATAGGGTGATTGAAAAGTAACCCCCTATTTTAAACTATTTGTAATGTATTTATATCCAGTTACATTTTTCTCAATTCTTTAATATATGTTATTTAATATATGGCAATAGGGTGATTGAAAAGTAACTCCCTATTTTAAACTATTTGTAATGTATTTATATCCAGTTACATTTTTCTCAATTCTTTAATATATGTTATTGAATATATGGGAATAGGGTGATTGAAAAGTAACTCCCTATTTTAAACTATTTGTAATGTATTTATATCCAGTTACATTTTTCTCAATTCTTTAATATATGTTATTTAATATATGGCAATAGGGTGATTGAAAAGTAACCCCTATTTTAAACTATTTGTAATGTATTTATATCCAGTTACATTTTTCTCAATTCTTTAATATATGTTATTTAATATATAGCAATAGGGTGATTGAAAAGTAACTCCCTATTTTAAACTATTTGTAATGTATTTATATCCAGTTACATTTTTCTCAATTCTTTAATATATGTTATTTAATATATGGGAATAGGGTGATTGAAAAGTAACCCCCTATTTTAAACTATTTGTAATGTATTTATATCAAGTTACATTTTTCTCAATTCTTTAATATATGTTATTTAATATATAGCAATAGGGTGATTGAAAAGTAACTCCCTATTTTAAACTATTTGTAATGTATTTATATGCATTTACATTTTTCTCAATTCTTTAATGTATATTCCTTAGTATATGGTAATTAAATCTGTGTTTTTGATTTTCTTTTCAGATTGATTATTTTCTTTCAAAATTCGAAGCCATATAAAGATGTCTGGATGTTTAACTCTAGAAATGCGTGCCCAGCTAACGGCACATTACGAAGTTTGAAAATCACTTGTTCAAGTGCAAAGATGGTGAAGGACCATCAAAGGAAGACATGTTCAAATAGATCCAATGACCATCACGAATTGTCACGCATTGCTACCGGATCTGTAATGGATGCTCAAAGAATTGGTCACCCTTCCAATGCCAGTGACCCGGAGCTAGTGGAATCATTTCACGAAATATTTACTCATAGCCCAAGAAATTCCATTCGACAAGTAGCAAGGGAAAGTGGGATCTCTTCACTGTGCACTAACTGTGATTAAGAAGGATCTTAAATGACGTGCATGGAAGCCACATTACTGTCAAGCACTCTCTGTCGAATACATAATTTCCTTATTTATAATAAAAATGGAATGGTCCATTATTTAGCATAGGTGACGACTCTCATAAGAAATGAGAATTCGTCTGATAAGCGACACCAGAAAATTAGGCTTTACATTTTTGCATTTTATCTTGTACTATTTGGACGGTCTCTCATTTTTTACCGGAGGGTGTTGCGAGATGATAACGGTCGGAAGATTAAGGAACAAGAGTATTATTATAAATAGTTAACAAACGTTTCCGAGAAGTTCAATTTTAAGAATCCTTTTGGCCATTGCTCGAACTATACTGGTAAAAATAAACAACACACATTTTAAGTCTTCATTTTTCGGTGTCCCCGTTACCCTAACTGATATAAATTGTGGAACGAATTAAGGGTCTACCACGGTTTCGAACCTTCACAATCTCATCAGGACCCTAGTTTTTTGGGGTGTTTTTTTTATTTCACAGCACATTTTACCTTTATTAGATATTTCGTGCATGGTTGAGTCTGTACTTGACTCTGTATTCTTGCTTAAATCTCAGAATGGATTCTAAACAAGTCAAATACTCTATCTATATATAAGATATATCAGATATAGGACCCATATATATATATATATATATATATATATATATATATATATATAGTGAAAAATTGAAAATCACAAGTTCATAAAACGAGTGATGTTTATGAACTTGTGTTTTTTCAATTTTTCACTATATTACATACTGTCGGATTCACTTCCATTTTCTCTTCATATATATATATATATATATATATATATATATATATATATAATGAATAAAAAATGAGATACATATCTAAATGTATATAGCACCTATAAATATATATATATATATATATATATATATATATATATATATATATAATAAATTAAAAATGAAATAAATATCGAAATATATATATCGATAGAGGATGAGATATATATCTAAATATATATACATACTCTATCACTGATATTGAGTACTCTTCATTTATGAATAAAGCAAAATATATTAATATATATATATTCATACGATAGCGTATTTACGCCAAGGAAATTAGTTATAATTTTAATAAATATATAGGTATGTAGAAAGAGTAGCTTCAGGTAAGTATATTTATACGCGTATCTTGTGAGATGATCATATATTTGAATGTATGATTAAATATTTCTATGTTTTCCCCGTATTGTTATTAATATGTGAATATATACACACGCAGACATAAATATTAATATGCTTGTATGTATGTATGTATGTATGTATGTATGCATGCGTCTGTCAATTTCAATTTCTGAAAGAGTCACACACGTTTTTCCTCATCACTTTTATTAGAAAAGAACCCGCTTGTGGTTATTTGAATTAATTTTCTATTCCCAAACGAAATTATTTTTCTTCGGGGCAACATTGCTTTGTCTTCAGTGAAACGGAATGAATAGAGTGACGTCATCTTGTTGAAAATCCAGGAAAAGATTTTGCTGTCGAGAGAATTGGTGACTTTCAATTCGTTTGGTCGTATTAAGACAGTTTCTGATTTTTGAAAGAACCTAATTACTTATTTAATATAACATAACAACAAAGCCTTAATAATAATAATAATAATAATAATAATAATAATAATCAAAAGATCTTATATCTCATTAATTGATATTATAAACATGGCTGATGCGAGTAGACCATTATTCTTAAAGAATATCCTTTTTTACTTTTTTTATTTTCTTAAAGAATTTCCTTTCATACTTTTTTATAGTACTTGTAAAATTTATTGGAGGTGCTTGTAGTCTAATGGTTATCGCCGTGGGAAATGGACACAGTTACAAAAGTTCAAGTTCTGGACGAGGCTGGCAGCATCTCACATAACCCCTTGTTTTTGATTTTTGAAAGAACAATTACTTATTCAATATAACATAACAACAAAGTCTTAATAATTATCAAAATATCTTGTATCTCATCAATTGATATTATAATCATGGCTGATACGAGTAGACCATTATTCTTAAAGAATTTCCTTTCATAGATTTTTTTATTGTACTTGTAAAATTTGTTTGAGTTTCCCATTGTGTAATGGTTATCGCCGTAGGGAATAGACACGGTTACATGAGTTCAAGTCCTGGACGAGGCTTGTAGCTTCTCACATAGCACCTTGGGAAATATATGCCTCCAACTATTCTCCCTGCAGATACAGTAAATACTAGTGCAGACTATGCTTTTTAACATTGGTATGGCAACCAGTCTAGGAGAAGGAAAACTCTGAGTTTAAACCTGTTAAACTCTGCTTAAAAATTGACCTTGTGTCACATGCCGCCCATGCGGGTGTATTGATAAATACATACTTGTAAAATCTTTTAGTAATTTGATAATATCGATTGGTCTTTATCTATTCAAATTGATTGATTTTAACGGTATTGCAACACGTCTTGGTTTATTTCATGCCGAGAGGTTAGGGAATTGTGTTTATTGTTCAATTATTCATATTTCTTTGTGTTGTCGTTTCTTAAGTACTTTGCGCATATAGTTATTGTATCAATTATTCCTATTTAATACAAATAATTTGCACACTGTTGTATGGTTTAGAGTATTCCTACCTAATACTAATGATTAAATCGTTTTAAGTAATCTATACATATATTATGGGCAGTTGTGTGAATTTGTATGTCCGGAGGAAACTTCGAAAATAAAGCAATTAACGACAAAGTAAATATATATACACATTAAATATAACCAGGACTTGGTTTTTGAGCAAAAATGATAGAGTTTTGATTTATATTCGTGAAGATAATTAAAAAATAAAATTTAAATGATAACAGCATGGATTTTTTTTTTCATTTAATATTTTAGATAGTAGCCATTAACATTTCTTTTCAAAGTAGCTGGATCAATTCAAGGTCTATTTTTTACATAGGAATTTAAATGGGGCATCCCACCAGGATTCAACTTACGATTCAGTAATAATGGATCTGCGGGACAAACTTTAGAAAATCCTCTCTACCCAGGTGACGCCAGGTAGCCGCTGTTAGTTATATATATATCATAATTTGTTTGCAAACAGCTATATGGTTCCACGTAACTCATTATGATCCTTAGTAAACAATTATAGCTTCAAGTAACTATTCGTAATAAAATAATTTTCACACAGTTATATCAAGTATTCCTATCTAATAAAAATTTACAAACTTATCTATTTGATTCACAATTGAGACCTCAAGAGGTACTGACATTTAAGAGTGGACCTGGGAGTAATGACAATGAATGGGTGACTCCACACTACTTCTTCATCAGATGCAATTTAGTCATACTCAGGATATCCTCTATTTTAGTGGCGGGGTCTTACATCTCTGCGAAAGACGATGGCGTAGTTGTTTTTTTTACAACGTAGCCTGCGCGGGAAGATGTAATGTTGCCCAAGCAGCAGATGCCCCCTTTCCACACTGCCACAAAGGAAAAGATAAAAACCTTTGCACTTTCGCAATGACAGTGTCGCAGGACTTGCTGTGTAGCACTGGAATTCAGTTGGGAATCCCACGAGGATTCAACTCACGATTCAGTAATAATGGATCTGTGGGACTAACTTTTAAAAAATCCCAGGTGATGCCAGGTAGCCGCTGCGAGTTATTTATATATCATCCACTTTAGAGACACCGGCTCCGGATTTGTTTTTGCGGTTTCCTGCAGGGGGGATAGAGTCAGCCTATTCTAAGCCCCATCGACATGGTGGTTTATGTGTGCAAGTTAATAACTTGAGTTTGGACAAAAATATTGATCTGTCATTGATTTGGGGTTAGTGCTGATTAGGATTTCACTAAAGTTAACCGGAAATTAACTTTCCTTTTTCTTGAAATTAAATTTGACCCCCCCTCCATTTCACCGTGATTTAACACAACAGGAATGCAGTCAGCTGATTTTCCAGTATGGCAGACAGAATGGTAAAAAGTAGCATTCAAGATAATTCAATAATACAGTGGGAATTTCTTATTTACTTATCAATGGCAAAAGGAAGGAAAGAAAGAAAGAAAGAAAAAAAGAAAAAAGAAAAAAAGAAAGAACGAAAGAAAGAAAGAACAAAGGAAAGAAAGAAAGAAAGAAAGGAAAAAGAAATTTTCACAAGGTGACAAAAAACGAAGGTCAAAATGTTTTATTGCTTCTACAGAGCTCCTTTCATATAATCAATTCATTGCTATTTGAATTCTCACACCACGGTTAACTGGGATGTTTCACTGGGGAGCAAGAGACAGCCAACCGCACTGCCAGCGGGGCTTAGACTATTTTAACTGTATCCTCTGCAGAGAATTAATACTGCCCCCCACCTCCAAAAAAATCCGGGTGTCCTGCGTATGATAATAAATTGCATCTGATTATGAGGTTCCAGTTCTGGGGACATTGGAGAACTCTTTCATTGCTATTACTCCCAGGTCCACTCTGACTCGACTATAGAAGTAGTTTCTTGAAATCTTATAATTGCGCTATTTGTATGAATTTTTGAGATGAGGCTTGATAATTTGTATTACTTATTTTTTTCGGACTGTTCTCCTCATCTTTATTGCTATATACACAACGTTTCGGTCGATATACCCTCTGGCTTTCGTCAGGTGTTTCTTGTCGAACTCGGGAACCTTCATGTCGTAATAGGAATCCATTGGGATAGATTCCGTTAAGTTATGTTAAATATTCTGTTATTTTCACCTGTGGTCAGTTTTAAACCTGCAACCTGTACATGATTGTCACTTAGAACTGTATTAACTCAACCATTATAACGGGAACCTTCTCGGACTCGGGGACCTTCTTTTCGAGCTCGGGAACCTTCTTGTAATCGGGAGCCTTATTGTCGTAATCGGGAGCCATCACGGAACTTTGAACCTAACCTTTTTTTCCGTCCACGGGGGTATCCTGTTCTCATTCCGCTAACCATAGCTGGGGTACCGGTGTTAAAGGGTTAGGTTCAAAGTTCCGTGATGGCTCCCAGTTACGACAAGAAGGTTCCCAATTACAACAAGAAGGTTCCCGAGTTCGAAAAAAAGGTTCCCGAGTCCGTGAAGGTTCCCGAGTCCGACAAGAAAAACCTGAAGAAGGCCGGAGGGCACATCAGTCGAAACGTTATACAGATAACAATGAAGATGAGCACAATAGACCGAATAATACAAATAATAATAATTATCAAGCCTCATCTAAAAAATTCAGATAAATAGCTTTTAAACTGTTGTAATAAAATGTCAAATTTTCAAAAAAGTTTTATTTATGAAGAGAATCCAAAAATAAGGGAAAGATTGTTTTAAATCTGAACATTTGATCCTTGGCAAACGATGAAAGTCATTTTTCTTTCATTTTCAAGTTAATTAAGAATATGTCAAAACAATATGAGGCTTATTGATTCTGATGACTAAAAGTGTCAGCACGTTCATTTGTTTTGTCCGAAAATAAAAAGGGTTGTCACTTGAATGCATAAACAATCAACTGGTTACAGAATGATTGATTCGATTTAGAGGTCGATTTGTCTATTTCTTTAGAATACCTTCCCACTATCATCGGAAGACTAAATAGTTCTTGCAGAGGGCACCCGACCAGTTGGGAGACCACTCCCGCGCTTTAAAGATGTCTGCAAGAGAAACATGATATGCATCATCAACACCATCACATGGGAGGCTTGTGCAGAAAACCGTGCGACATGGCGAACCCTCTTCAAACAATCAGCGGCCACAAAGCACCGGCACATCAATATCTTCAGGTACAGCCTTCACATACCACATCTGTGGTTGTGAATGTTTTTCTAACATTGGACTTTACAGTCACAGGAGTCGCTGTAACTTCAGGGACACAAAAACTATATTATAGTCTTCCGAGACTGCAATGCCAATGATGAGTAGAAACCAATTCCTCGTCTGGGAAAATAGACTGAGATCAGCGTTGCTCAGAGGTGCATAAGCAATTATAAAAACTAGTACAAAATAAAAACACCCTCCGGGCGATGTAAAAATATATTTTTGAAACATATTGCCTGAGGGGTGGGAGTAAAAAATTCAATGTCAGCGAGTTTGTACCCTAAGTAAGTAAAATCATCAAATTCATTAAAGGATTAAAAAATAAAACAATTTGAATGTAAACTTTAGATATGTATTAAAATAAAACAAATAATATATATAATACCAGTCATGTATTTATTAAAAACTTGTTTTAAAAAACAATGAGGACTGTCTAATGTTGCATATTCAAATTTTGAGTGTATTTATTCTGTTATAACGATTTTGGGTAATGTGACGTAAACAGTGACGTAGTTTTTGTTACAGACAAAAACCGGAAGCGAATCTCCATTATTAATAGAAGATATTTATTAAAACTTGTTTAAAAAAAACAATGAGGAGTGTCTAATTTGCATGTTCACATTTTGAGTGTATTTATTCATGTTATGACGATTTTGGGTAATGTGACATAAGCAGTGACGTAATTTTTGTTATAGACAAAAACCGGAGGCGAATCTCCATTATCAATAGAAGATATTTATTAAAACTTGTTTTAAAAAAACAATGAGGACTGTCTAATGTTGCATGTTCAAATTTTGAGTGTATTTATTCTATGTTATGACGATTTTGGGTAATGTGACGTAAGCAGTGACGTAATTTTCGTTACAGACAAAAACCGGAAGCGAAGCTCCATTATTAATAGATTTATAGGGAAAAAGCATAAGAACTAGTTATTAAAACAGTGTAAAGTATATTTTTTGAAGGATGAGTCAAAATTTGAACGTTTTGTTTGAGAGAAAAAAGTTTATGGGAGAAAGACTGAATGATGAATGTGTGTTTGTCTGAAGTTTTGAGATGAAGGCTCCTAATTTGTATTATTTGGATTTTTCGGACTATTGTCCTCATTTTTATTGCTAAATACATAAAGTTTCAGTCGATGTGTATTCCGGTCTTCTTTAGGCGTTTAAGATTGCCGAGTTCGACAAGAAACACCTGAAGAAGGCCAATGGGCACATCGGTCGAAACGTTGTGAATATAATATAATATAATATAATATATTCAAAACAAAACATCTTAATCACATTATCCAAATCTTTTTTTGACATTTTTGATGCTCAATAAATCAATAAGTCAAGATCTAACACAAGATTAAGAAAAGAAGAAAGAAGGGAAGAATGAAAGAAAAGTAGAAAGAAAGAAAGAAGAAGGAAGAAAGAAAGAAAGAAAAGAAGAAGAAAGAAAGAAAGAAAGAAAGGAAGAAATAAAGAAAGAAGGGAAGGAAAAAAGAAAGAAAAATAAAGCCATACTTTGAATCTAACATAAGATTAAGAAAGAAAAACAGAAAGAAAGAAAGAAAGGAAGAAAGAAAAAAAGGAAGAAAGGAATGAAGGAAGAAAGGAAGAAAGGAAGGAAGAAAAAGTAAAGAAAAAAAAGAAGAAAAAAAGAAAGAAAAAACGTTAAGCCATCCTTTGAATCTAACATAAGAGTAAGAAAGAAAGAAAGAAAGAAAGAACAAAAGAAAGAAAGAAAGAAAGAAGAAAGAAATAAAGAAAGGAAGAAGAAAGAAAGTTGTATCTTTTCAAATTATCTAAACTTCAAGTGGCTTCTCTTATTTTGGCACAAGTATATATTTTTTCCTACTTATTACTTCAGATTTTGTCATTTACTCATAAGCCGTGGAAGATATTTGATTTATAGGTACCACCAAAATACATCACGTGATCAGTTTAGGCCATATTGAAGGAAGAAATGTAAATATTTTGAAGTTTTTTTTAAAATCTCAAAAAAAAACAAATAACCAACATAGATAGTTGTTACAAAGAAAAACAGTTAATTCAAAGATCAAATTATCCCATTGGGGAAAAATTACTCATCGTTATCTTGAAAAATAAGTAAAACTGTTCTTCTTTAACAACAGGGGCAGTTTTTAATTGATATTTTTTTAGAAGAATTCTGTATTCATGGTTCTTTTACTAAAGAACTATGGTATAGAAACTTATGAAAATCTTTTGATATAATTACACAGACTCTTATCTTTATAGAAAAGTAAAATCGTTTTTTCGGTTCATTTTTTCATAAGATAAAATAGGGGAGGAGTAGACCTCATAAAATATTTCCCTTTATATATTTTAGGAAAAAACTATTTCAGACATATTTTCATAAAAAAGTAAGTAATTATGGAAATTTTCGTGAAAATCGGACCATTAATAAGTATGATAGGTTTATTATAAAATAATTACTGGCGTTGATTTAAACTATGGTGTCTGGTTTAAATTCTTAAATATGTTTTTTTTATTTAAGAGAATCAAAGAGAAGTAAGAGATATGTAAAGTGAATAAGACGCAAGTCAAGGACTTCTTAGTAGTATATTTATTCGCTCATATATATACATACTGAGAATAGAGGAAAGTGTGGATATAACAACACAGATAGTTGAATTCAGTTTATATTTCACCTCATTGTATGAAGCTTTTTCGAAACTTTAATAAAGTTTTTAAAAAAGCTTCATACATAAGACGAAATATGAACTGAATTCAACTGTCTGTGTTGTTATATCCACATTTCTCTATTCTCAGTATGTATATATATGAGCGAATAAATATACTACTTGCGTCTTATTCACTTTACATATCTCTTACTTCTCTTTTGATTCTCTTAAATCAAAAAACGTATACCATATTTTGTCGGATTTATTCAAATCCTTCACTCCTCATATACAATAATCTTCATACAATGACTGCTATTTACACAGTAGCATTGCAACCAACAAAGCCTTCATCAGATGATGACTCTGGGTTCAGGCATGGTTTCGGGGCCGAAGCATCATTACCACTAACCCAGAGCGCCCCAGCAGTATCTCACGATACCACCAGACTTTGTCGGTTTGATGTCACAAATAGGACTGCCATATCCACGCTGATGCGGTTAGAGCTTTCTCCTGGATCTTATTTAGGTATTTCCTCTTGTCTGGTAGAGAAAGTCCAAGTTTAGACAAAAATGCCGAGGTTGAGTTGGCAATAAACCCCCGACATCCGACCTCAATGGGAAATACATCTGTGATCCATCAGTTTCTGGCGCATTGTTCACGTAGGTCTTCATATTTTTCCAACTTCCGCTGATGGGCCCAATCCAGATTTTCTTCAAATGGAACTGTCAACTCAATGATAAAAACTTTCTTTTGATTACCAGACCAAATGACAATATTAGGACGCTAACTCCTCGTCTCGTCTAATAGCTATTTATCAGACAGACACAACCATTATTTTATGGTGTAGAGGGGAGGTAGCTAATCCTAGAAACAGTAAGTTATATCTTAAAAAATAGTTAAATTCTGTTTGTATACAATTTTTTAATGCATTTGAATCATAAAGTTGTAGGAGAAATTTGTCGAGAAACTGTTGAAAACGAAAAGCCTGCTTGCCAGCCTTAGAAATAAATATTTGATATCCTGACTTATGAAGCCACCAGTCATTGCTAGATCACCGAAGTTAAGTAGCGATGAGCCTATACAATATTTTAATGGTTGGCCACTTAAATGACAGCGAGTACTGTAAGCAACCTGAGGCCTGTGTGCTATATCTGAGCAAATCTTAGTAAATAACATTTGATATTTTGGCTTTTAAATGGGCAAGAAAGCCAATGGCAACGAAGAAGGAATATTAAATGATTACATTTGTCAAGCTGTCTCCCCTCATTTTCTCTTTATCTTTCCCCCTCTCTCCCCTCTATCTTTCTCTTTCTCTCTTCCCTTTCTCTTTCTCTCTCTCACTTTCTCTTTCTCTTTCTCTCCCTTTCTCTTTCTCTCTCTCTTTCTCTCTCTCTCTCTCGCTTTCTCTTTTTCTTTCTCTCTCTACCTTTCTCTTTCTGTTTCTCTCTCTCTCTTTCTCTCTATCTCGCTTTCTCTTTCTCTTTCTCTCTTTCTCCTTTCTCTTTCTCTTTCTCTTTCTCTCTTTCTCCTCTCTCTCGCTTTCGCTTTCTCTTTCTTTTTCTCTCTCTCTCCGTTTCTCTTTCTCTCTCTCTTTCTCTCTCGCTTCCTCTTTCTCTTTCTCTCTCCCCGTTTCTCTTCTCTCTCTCTCTCTCTCTCTTCTCTCTCTCTCTCTTTCTCTCTCTCTCTCTCTTCTCTTCCCTCCTTCTCTTTCTCTCTCTATTCTCTTCTCTCTAGCTTTCTCTTTCTCTTTCTCTCTCCCTTCTCTTTTCTCTCTCTTTCTCTTTCTCTCTCTCCTTCTCTCTCTCTTTTCTCTCTCTCTCTCTTTCTCTCTCTTCTCTCTGTGTGTGTGTGTGTGTGTGTGTGTGTGTGTGTGTGTGTGTGTGTGTGTAAACCGAAAGTAGTTCGTTGATTTATTCTGCATAACATATGACGAATATCGATTTTTACAAGAGTCTCTCATCCGTTAGCTCGATGTTGTCCAAAGCCCTGTCGATGGAGCATAAATGGCTATGGTTAACTAGTAGGACCCCTCCTCATATCCTGAGTATTACACTCACCTCCATTTGGAGGTGAGGTTTTCTTTAAAGACCTTTAAGGTGAATTGAGCACCAATTTGTTGCCATTACTCTCAGGTCCACTCTGACCCGGAGTGTTGTACTTGTTAGGGTAATATCTATGGATCAAATAAATGTTTGAAAATTATTCCTATTATACAGGAATATTGAAGCTACATAACTGTTGAAATAAATGGTTATGATCAAACAGGAACAATTACTTGAAACCATATAATTGTCTGTAAATTATTTGTATTTCATTAGTATCTCAATTATTCATTTCTATCTCAGACTGTAATTGATATATATATATATATATATATATATATATATATATATATATATATATATATATAAGTAAAGAAATAACAAAAGACTTAGAGATTTAGCTTTATAGTCTATTTCAGGGAGCTTAGATAAATAGTATAACTCTCCCGACTCATCAGATGCGAATGATGAAATTGTTTATTACTTTAAAGGCATTTGAAAACAGATTTTTATTTTTTATATATTTTTTAGAATTTTATAGTCCTGTGATATGAAATCCATATCACAGGACTATAAAAATCTGTTTTCAAATGCCTTTAAAGTAATAAACAATTTCATAAAACTCTTGTGTCGTAAGGGAGATTTCTTCTCTGTACTTTTAGATACTTAGGATTATATATATATATATATATATATATGCTCTCAAACGTAGTAGAGCTCACTACGGGCGACTTGAATTAATTTTCACTGCCAACATAAACCAATAATCGTCTGTTGTTCACAGACTGTATCTCTCTGGTGATCGTAAATATATATACATAAACAAATGCATGTATTTGATAGTTTAAACACTGTTCCTTGATGACAGATGTCAAATGGCCGAGAGGTTAACGAATCGGACTGCTGAAAAGTCAGTCGGGTTTCGCTCCTGATCGGAGGTATTTGCTGTGTCTAGCCACACCGAAGAGACGTTAAACACGGTGTTTGTGGATGACTACCCCACAAGGGAGCAGTTGTACGCAAAACCATCCCACAAACCATCCGAATGAGATGGACAAGGCATGCAGGACAGCAAGGACGAACTCATAAGCGACGTTCTCCTGTGGAAACCAACATGGACATGCAAACGTGGGTTGCCCAGCAAGGACCAACATTGACCAACTATGCATGGATGCCGGTTTCTGTGCAGAAGACCTCCCAGGGGCAATGAATGATAGGGAAGGTTGGCGAGAGATTGTAATGGATATCCATGCTACATGCGCGACATGATATATATATATATATATATATATATATATATATATATATATATATAAGTTAAGGTAGCGTGGCCATAGATTCAACGCCTAGTTACTGATAGTTTCTTACTTATGCGATCATCAGACCAAATGGGGAAATTTGTTTAGCGGTTTGTTTATATACGTTGCAGTTTGGTATTTTAAAAATTTTGATTGGTCGGTTGATATTTTAATACGAAGTTTATCCAGAAACTGTTATTCAATCCGCTGGTGATGGTGATGGATTTATTGGGCGGTTGTTAAGTGTAGCACAATGTTTACCAGGGTATAAATCTATCTAATTTAATTAGGCAGTGTTCTTTTTCTGCTCTTCAATTGGACATATACATATTTACCAACCCCTCACACGAGCAAGATGCAATACAAGGTCAATTTCTTAAGCGGAGTTTAACAGATTTGAATTCAGAGTTTTCCTTCTCCTAGACTGGTTACGTAGCTATGATTAAAGAGCCCAGTCTACCCAGCTATTTACCCATAGCTGAGGGAGAATTGGATTCATACCTGTCCCAATGCTATTAGCGCCATGGGAAATGCAAACCGCTTGGTCCAGGAATTGAACTCGGGTTGACGAGTTCATTTCCCATGATTCTAACCATTAGACCACGCGCTTCACTTGGTCATATATATTCATTTTTCTTTAAATTATTTTTTAATTTTAATCCCCCAAGACTGGAATAGTTGTGTGTTTTTGATCAGTTGGCGAGCATAATATTTTAGATGCAAGACTTGAGAGACTGGCGCTATACAATATTTCTTTCATGTTTTACTAACAGCACACATTCCTATGACCCCTCTCTCGCCACCCGTTCCTAGCTGTCATCGTTCATGGCAGGTTTTCCAAAGTAACCGCACAGAACTGATTGATGTAAGTTTTTGCTAATCATTCTACACTGGTGTGTCCATGTGTAGGTGTCCACAGGAGAATGCCATTTATGAGTTTGTCCTTGCTTCTCCAACAGTGTCCAGTAATAAACGATTCACAAGCTTTATTTCGCTGTATTTCAAACCCAACCCTTTATTCAATCCACAGGGGTATACTGTTCTCATTCCGCTAACCATGATTGGGTACAATGTTAAGCTCTGTTAATGATTCTATGTTTCTGTACAGTCTTTGATCTCAGTGCGTATACAAAGTTATTAATAAAAAGCAAATAATGCTGTTATTTCAGCACCATCTGTCAGAATGTTGATAAGATTGGGGTTTTCTAATTCTTGTCGGAATCACCACAGACTTATGCGAACCTTCAACCACACGAAAAAAAAAAAAAAAAAAGACAAAAAAAAAGACAAAAAAAAGACAGAGTTTAAGCCTAGCATCATATTCAGCCTTTCTTTCCCATCCTCAACACTTGTTGCTATGGAGATCAGATATTTATTGCCTTGGAACAACTCATTAAAATATTCTTTGCACAAAATCGTCTAAAGACGCTGTCAAAACCATCACACATACAGAACGGTTGTGTGTAAAATAAAAGATTGCATAAATAATAATAATAATAATAACAGGTAAAAAGGAAGGCATTCGTGCGTGTCACACGCGACTGTCAGTCGGATAACTTGTAGGGGCAAAGCTCCCAATCTTGCCGCCCGAACAATCAAGCTGTGTTTGAAAAATCTTTTTCCCATTTCTTCTGGGCTGTGTTGACTTACTTCACGACCTCTCTGGCCTCTCTACCATTATTCACCTGTCACAAGCGAATACAAACAACAATCTGATTGTCCGTAGCAAATGTTGCTGATATATATATATATATATATATATATATATATATATATATACTTGCGTTCCAAAGAAGAACACGCAAAAGCCATTTTGGAGAAAGGTTTTCTGCTGTTTTTTTTTAATTTCTATTTTACATTTTCTTTTCATTATCTATATGAAGTCTATCTCAATCCGCTGATATATATTCATTTATATCAAACCATTCTGATAATTTGTTTCAATCAACAGTAGTCTTGTCAACTACGGCTTTATAATACATTGACTGCACCTCTGCAGAGGGCGTAAGACCACCCCTCACCAATGGAGACACCCTGGCTGGTTGAGCAGTCCTTGACATGCAATACCCCACTTTAGTCCGTTTTTAGTCTAAGCGGACAGTCAGAGAGACCCCTTCCGATCAATCTGCTGGTCACGTAAAGCCCAAGTATCTATACGATTGTCCCAACCCTATTGCCCTTATGGCAAGTCCTAATCATTTTTATCATATATGTGCTAGAAGACGGTGTCTGGGGGTCTTATAGTCCTCAGCCCTGTCGGATGGGGCACCTCTACAGAATATCCCAATTAGGGCCACCTGTTGGCCATGGGTGTTGACTCATGATGCTTAAGGATGGAACCCTGGTGGCTGAGCAGTCCATGACAAGCAATACTCCACTTTGATCCTTACCTAGACTAGACGGACGGAGAGCCCTCCTCCTGGTTGGTCACGTCAAGCCCTAGCATCTATATGATTGTCCCAATACTATTACCCTTATGGCAAGTCCCAACCCTTTTTATCATATATGTTCTAGAAGGCGGTGGACGAGGGTCTTATTTTCCTGTGTATGACGGTAAACTCTATCTGATGGCGAAGTTCCAGTTCTGGAGCTCTGGGGAATGTGGAGTACCCATTCATGACATTACTCCTAGGTCCACTCTGACCCGGAGTGTTAGTGCTTGTTAGGGTCTCGTCTATGGGTTGTAATACAATTAAATGAGTTTTAAAAATGTGTTTAAAAATTGAGCTTTAAAAAAATTGAGTACCCTTCAAGAATGAATTAAAGAAAAAATGTCTTCGGCATAAAATTACCCAAATGGGTTGACATGCCGTAAAACTTAACCAATCAATATGTCAAGTGTTTTCTTTTTTGTGTCGATAGAAGTTCAATGTTTATTTACTGTATCGATTCTTATTTGTATATTCTCTTTATCCGAGTACTCTAAGGACGTTTTTCCTCTTTATTTTCAAAATCTCTGAAACTTGACTAATATTCGAGTCAAGCTCCCAACAGCCTTTTGAGAATTCCATGCAGATTGAGGAAATCTAAATACCTGAATCTTACTTTAGCTTAGGGATATAAGTTAAATTGAATTATAACAAATCCAAGTCCAAGTCCATACGGACATCTCCATGGATTCCGAGTTAATCTATTTGGAAGGTCGCATTATTGGATACTATATACTACAGATCTAGGTTACGCAATAGATTCCTTGTAGAGCAATAGATAAAAAGTTAATCTAGCTAACCATTATTGCTGAAATAAGCTTTACATGATGCTCAAATTGTAAAGTTTTTAAATGCCATCCTTGGCCAGTTGAAAAGGGCTTAGAGAAAGTCCTTTGGTAAGCGTATGAGTCATATCCTGCGTATTGGTAAAGGTCCAGTGATTTAATCCTATGCCCGTCGTTAAAAGCCCATGTAATTATGACTAGTAGGGTCGGGGTTAAGTATTGTATCCGCCTCAGAGTAGTGCCAGTGATTGGCCAAGAGATAGATCACGTGATTCTGGCCTAGTCTATAAGTAGGAGCGGGCATCTAGCACACACCTTATATCCAAAAATCTCAACACAAATATCATGGCCTTGTGTCGTACCAAGCTAAGTGTTGTATGTTTCAGTATCTAAAATAGTTGTTTGGACACCTGTGATGGCCATTTGTATATTTATTTACAAAGATTTGCTTACTGAATCAACGGATTTGGATCATCTGCCGATGGCAAATGTCGTCGGTTCAAAATTAAGTTCAAAGTGACCACCTCGTTGAAAATGGGAAGGCTTAAATTGAGGTCCGTAGGCTATCCTTGAGCTCGTGAAGCACAATTATCATTTTCGAAGGAAGACATTGTGTTATAGGCGAGGTTAGAAGATAAATCTCAGAAGATTGCATCCAAGATTACCTCAGATCTGAAGAATCGTAAAAGAAATACTAAAATATCGAGATTTTCCCAAATTTGTGTTGCCTCAGACAATAAAAGAAGCCGAACAATTGAATTAATTTTTCTTATGAATGTTTAAATATTAGCAAAGAAATAAGAGTATCTACCATTTGGCTGTCAGAAATGTCTAAATTTGGGTATATCCGAACATGAAGATTATCCTAGAATGACATGCAATACCCCACTTTGATTATTACTTAGGCTAGGCGGACGGTCGGAGAGGGCCCCTCCGATCAATCGGCTGGTCATGTCAAGCCGTAGCACCTATATGATTGACCCAACTCTATTGCCCTTATAAAGATTATCCTAGAATGACATGCAATACCCCACTTTGATTATTACTTAGGCTAGGCGGACGGTCGGAGAGGGCCCTTCCGATCAATCGGCTGGTCACGTGAAGCCGTAGTACCTATATGATTGTCCCAACTCTATTGCTCTGATAGAAAGAGGGTATTATTTTCCTCAGACCTGTCGGCTGGGGCTCTAGAATACACCGACTGCACCTCTGTAAATAGGGCCACCTGTTGGCCGTGGGTGGTGACTCGTCATACTTAAGGTGGCTGTGAAACCACTGACATACAATACTCCACCTTTGTTCCTTAGTTAGAATTTTCTTATCTTAGAATTTTCTTACGATCCAGGAAGTTTCATATCATGTATGTTTGCCGTGGGTAGCAACCCGTGGTGCTAAAGGATGGAACCTCGGCGGCTGATCCGTCCATGGCAGGCAACACTCTACTTTGGCCCTTAATTAGGCTAGATAGGAGGTCGGAAAGGCCCCCTTCGATCAATCGTCTGGTTACGTCAAGCCCTGGAGGTGTGTAGTATAATGGTTAGAGTCGTGGGAAATGGACTCGTCGACCCGAGTTCAAATCCTAGACAAGGCTATGTGTGTTTCACATACCGCTAATACCCTTGGGAAAGGTATGAATCCAACTACTCTTCAACCATGGGTAAATAGTAGGGCAGCCTGGGCTCTTTAATCTTGGTTAGGCAACCAGTCTAGGAGAAGGAAAACTCTGAATTCAAACCCGGTAAACTCCACTTGGGGTGGTCACTACTAGAATAGCCTCAGTCCTAATTAGTGATCTATTTCACTAATAATTTAATTTGATTTAATTTTCTAAATAAATTTTCTAATCTTTACGGTCGGTATTGTTGGCTCACCCTGTAGAATTTCGCTTTTTAGAAAGAAACGGTTTTTTAATCTTAAAATCAGGGTTACGACATTTTTTTTTCATTACCGTGCATCTCTGAACTAAATAACTTTGATTTCGCATCAAAGTCTGCTTAATAAGAAGAAAACCCCTATCAGCTTTGAATAAAATTGGGAATAAAAAAAGGGAAAAAGGGAGAAAAAGAAAAAAAAAAAAAAAAAACAATGATATGAATTCTTACTCTCTTTCTATCAGTCTGTAATTATTACATTTTCCTTTTCCCACTTACAAAATAAAACTATTTATCTGATTTTTTATTTGAAGCTTTGTGTATAATTTTAATTTTTCAGACTGTTTTCCTCATCTTTATTGTGATATGTAAAAACACGTTTCTGCCACTGTATCCTCCAGCTTTCTTCAGGTGTTCTGTCTATCCAAGCATAGCAATGATTCAAAATGATTTCCCAGTCTGATCATGTATTGATAAACTGAATAAACGGAAAGGATATATTTTCACTTATTTTCACTTATTTCGTAGAGGCGGGTAGGGGCGTAAATGTTGTTGAACTTGGTAAACTTCAACCCGTCATTTTTGGCTTTGAGGGATTTTATTGAAAGTATAAGAAAGCTGTTTTTGTTCAGCGAAGCGAGTGTTATATTTTCAACGGTTAGTTCAGGTAGAGAAAGTCCGCCATTCTCAGACAGGAAGTGGATTTATATAAATATTGTTAAACTCCAACCGAGAAAGGCTTGGCGCCAATGGCGGACGATTGAAAAGAATTACATCGCCGTTTGTTTCAATTCTTGTTGTCGTTTGCTGGCCAAACTCACTTATCTATTTATTAAATAGATAAACGCCAATCAATAATAGACGTCTGCAATAGAAGCTGCCTATACAGCCCCACCCTCCAAACTTACCCTCACATTCGCGCCGGCCCACCCATACTTGCGCATATCGATTAAGACCGGTGTTTTATGAAAATAGTTTTGCAAAGACGTTTTAGTTCCCATTGATTTATTGATTATGTAATAGATTAATCGATCAGTGGCTAGACGGATATTTTACTCTTTAGTCTGGTACAAGGCGTAGAGATGCAGAGCACGGTAGTGTACTGGTTAGAACCGTAGGAAATGAACTCGCCCGTCCGAGTTCAAATCCTGGACGAAGCCACAGTTCACATAGCGCTAATACCTTTAGGAAAGTTATGAATCCAACTATTCTCCCTGAATAAATATCAGGGCAGACTGGGCTCTTTAACCTTGGTTAGGCAACCAGTCTAGGAGAAGGAAAATTCTTAATTCAAACCTCTTAGATCTCCGCTTGGGGTGGTCACTACTAGAATAGACTAATACTTACTTAGTGATCTATTTTAATTAAAAAAAAAACACATTTAAAAAAGAGATTTGTGTAAACTGATCAGTTTGCAAGCTTCTCAGAATTCAAACTTGGTAAGTAATTCAAATAGCAGTTTGGGCTATTCTACTTTGTGGAATGGGCAAGTCTATTTCCAACATGTTAATTGGCTGGTGGTTTTAGTGTGAATATTTGTATTCATATATACTGAATACTTGGCCACTCTCAGTTAATAGTGTATTCGTTCACTCTCAGTCTTTTTATGCCAATTGGACTCAAGTCACATCCTTCCTGTAAAGTGAGTATGATGTTTATTCTACACAAGGTTATATCAGAAGAGCACTTGCAAGGGCATAAATCACAATAATAGTAATTAGTTAGCGATATTAGCCTGTTAAACACCTAATACAGTTTAAATCCTGGACGAGGCTTGTTGCGTTTCATTTTGCTTGGTTAGAGAACAAGTCAAGGAGAATGTAACTCTTTACCTACCAAATTTTCCCCGCGACTGCAGTAAATTTTCTAGGTATTTTTTACTTGTATGATGGAATATTTCAAAGCTCGCTATCTGTTCATCTCAGAACTCATTCTATTCAAATAAAGTTCGATTATTATTTTAAACTGAGTCCTTCTGTTGTTATATACTCATGTTGCGGGTATATAAACATTAGTGTTCTTGTGATAGAGAGAGTAGAGACATTAGAGAGAGGCAGACAGATAGACAGTCGTTTACTTACTCGTACCCATACACATAACACACACCTACACACAGGCACAACATGCATATACAGGTAATGTTATATAGCCATTGTTGCAAGTATATAAACAATAGTGTTCTTCACATGATAGAGAGAGAGAGTGGACCACCACAGATATTAAAGAGTCTCCCATGCAGCATCTAGAATCTGCACAGAGTGTAACTTACTTGCTTGTTCTTCATTCTCCTTTCTATCGGTCATTATGTGATCATCTAGTCTTCTAACTTGTTGCTGCTTCATTTTCTAACTTCTTAGTTCTTTAAAAGTCATGTAATAACTAACAAGACTTGTATTACTTTGATCAAAGCTTTTATTTCCTAACTAAGGGCTTCTTTTCATTCACCCCGCGGACGGAGCACAGCCCCGCAGTCACACGTCTACACTGCGTCACATTTTTGCTAAGTCGGTCTCACGTGACTTGCGAGCTTCTAACCGTCCGGTAGTTTTCCATTCCCTGATCTGAAAACACTGGCCCCTTAGAATACTCGCGACAGGTGTTGTCAAAACCTTACGCCACCATATAATTATGCAACACTGTTCAATTATAATGAACTAATTATTAGACTTTAGTCGACCACTGCTTCGGCGTTTCCCATTTCGCTGACACAACTGATGCATCTATCTAGTCCAGTGGTTCTCAACTTTTTTTTTTACCCATGGAACCCTTTTCCCTTCTTTTTTTCTTGGTGACCCCTTCATAACTATTGGTCATAAGAAGACAATATTCCATTTTTCACTAATATAAATTTTGAAGTTTTAATAATCAAAAAACTAGTATATAATTAAGCTTTATTTTTAAATGAAAACTCATTTAATGCAAATAAAGTATTCTACAACAATTATAATAATAATGATAATAATGATAATTAGTAATAATAATAATAATAATAAAAATTATTGTGATAATAATTCTTTACCAATATCTTGTATTACAATATTATAATGTTTCTTCCATGTTCAATCCCATGGAGATCAGAGCTCTTAAGGCAATTGAATTCACTGCAGCATTTATTTATGTACACTGGTTAGAATTACAATAGAAATTGAATTTTTAATAATAAAAAACCATTCTGTGTTGCTTTTCTTCATGGACCACCAAAATATCATTGTGGACCTCCAATTTGTAATATTTTGCCTGTGGAAATATTCCATGGACCCCTTGGGTCCATGTAGACCCCGGTTGAGAATCAATGATCTAGACAAACGGAAATGCCAATCCCTACATAAACAATCCAGTTATTAATGCCAAATGAGATTGCGTAATCATAAACAATAAAGTTTTTTGTTAAACAAGTATTTCATTTTTGTCTTTCGTCTTGACCAGAAACCGATCTGTTCAAAAGACACGGAAAGCAAATACGAATACACAACGAAGCACCGTGTATTTGTGATACAACCGACTGAATAAGGAATCCATGATGTGTTCTGGATACATCTCTCTCAACAGAACGAAGAGACTTCATCTTCCCTGAAAGAGGCCAAAACAATGCAACACAAAACACTACAAAATCTCAAACGAATATTAACCTTTCTGTGTCTCATTATTTCAAACAACTTGCCGAGGAGAAATAATCGTTAAGAAACAAGGGTCCTTTTCTTTTTCACTAACAGCAATGTTTGCAATCTGCTTTGTTTGCAGATACCCAAGAGACTCGTTCAAGAATCTATTGAGTAAGTAAAGAAAAAGAATATTGGCATTGTTTTCATCTGTTTCACCATCCCCTAATTATTTTTACCGGTTTCTTTTTACAATGGTTATTACATATTTTCTGAGAAGCACATTGTTATCGGTAAGGGCTCTTTTTTTCACTCTTATAAGCAAAGGTTCTTTGACAGGAAACAATGCCTGATGGATAATTGTTCCTTTTAGAAAAAGAATGGATTGGCGCATATTAATCTGTAGCTTTGCCTCTTCCCAAGATAGGGAAATATTTTAATAAGAGATTCAATGGATTTAGATTTGTGCATAACATTCCGAACGTGTACAAATACTAGCTGAAGTACCTATCAACGCAGGGAAAGAGGATAGAAATTGGATCACAACTGTTTTTTTTGTAAACATTGTCTATTTCAATATTATCTGCGTTATTCGGACTATTGTCCTCATCTTCATTGTTATCTGTACAATGTTTCCGCCGATGTACCCTCCGGCCTTCTTTATGTATTTCTTGTCGGACTCGGGAACCTTCTTTTCGGATTCGGGAACCTTCTTTTCGAACTCGGGGACCTTCTTGTAATTGGGAGCCATCACGGAACTTTGAACCTAACCCTTTATTCAGTCCACAGGTATTCTGTTCTCATTCTGCTAACCAGTGCAGGATTGAACCTGCAGTCCAGAGATAACTGTCTCTTAGAACTGTCTTAACCTAACCCCTTAGGCCATGTGTCTATTTCATAACAATTTCAGTCAATTTGGCAATTAAAAAAATCACAGACATTTACAAGTAGTAATTGATATTATATTTGTTGAAGGCGCGTGGTCTAACGGTTAGAGACGTAGGATGTGGACTCGTCGACCCGAGTTCAAATCCTGGACGAAGCTACAGTTCACATAGCGCTAATACCCTTGGGAAAGGTATGAAACCAATTCTCCCTCTAGCTATGGGTAAATAGTAGGGCAGACTGGACTCTTTAACCTTGGTTAGGCAACCAATCTAGGAGAAGGAAATCTCTGAATTCAAACCTGTCAAACTCTGCTTGGGGTGGTGACTACTAGAATAGGCTCAGTAAATAAATTTATAAACGATAAGTCCAAATAAAGAGTAAAATAATTGCTCGGAAAGGTCAGATTGTGTGTGTGTGGGGATATATATAGATATATAGATAGATAGATAGATAGAGAGAGAGAGAGAGAGAGAGAGAGAGAGAGAGAGAGAGACAGACAGACAGACAGACAGAGCACCTTTTTATTGAAAACGTGTGCCTTTGTTTTTCTTATACAATTATGGAACTGCTCCTTCCGGTTTCTTAAATCTCAAGAAGCAAATTACAACACTAGTTAAGTAAACATCATCAAAAATAAAGAATAAGTCTGTATGGAAAGTTTTTACCTCATTTTTTTAAAAATCTTTAGGAGCCATGACTAGATGAGTCAAAGTTAATAATAATGACAATGCTGCGTCTAAGAAATAGCAAATATTGAATTTTTATTAGATTCTGCCAATCAACCCGGAGAGAGGCCAACCAAATTCTTTTATTGAAAAGTAACAATAGAACAGACTGGGTTCTTTAACCATGAAAAATAACAATTTGACAGATTGGATTCTTTAAACATGGCTAGGCAACCAGTCTAGGAGAAGGAAAACTCTGAATTCAAACCATTTGAACTCCGCTTAAGAAATTGACCTTTTCTCACATCCTACTCATACGGAGGGATTGGCACACACACACACACACACGCACACACACACACATATATATATATATATATATATATATATATATATTCTACGAGACCAGACTTTATACAAAGCATACGCCTGTGTAGCAAAATTTGCCTACTAATCTTGTGTCTACGCACCAACAATTCGTTTAAAAACCAAACTATTTACCTACAAACTATTCCCTAGCAAACCACATATACAACAAAACAAATTTGGTATTAAATAACCCACAAGAATTGATATGTGATTAAAAATCAGTTCCCAAAAGAATTAAAAAAAACAACACATACTTTTTTTCTTGTGATGTCTGGAAATCAGAATTATGTGGAATTAGTTACGTCTTGTAGCCTTCCTGTTAATTATCATCTATTGTTTGAGACTTTTTCTCAATAATATTATGCTCCACTAAAATTATAAATCATAGTATCTTTAGAAGTAAATCAACTTTTATCAAAATTGTTTAGGCTGTACTTATTTATTATATGCAATACTGTATATAAGTTAGATTGGCATAGACAGACTCCACAGCACTTGGTAACTGTCAGTTTGTTGCCTATGAGATCATCGGACCCAGTTGACTGTCTACACTATCCTAACTTAGATGATATCATTGATATTGAGCACTTTTTATTCATAAATATAGCAAACTATATCATATATATAAGGGTAACTTCAAAGGTAAGATCTTCAAAATATTTAGAAATCACAGAAACATTTATTGTTTATTGTCAATTATGTCATTTTAAAGCTTGCACATACATCTTATTTTTAAAATAAGAAACACAATTAATTTACATTAAGAGATTTCCCAAGGTTGAATAATTAGACACATCATTTTTGATTACATCCACCAAACCATTTGGCAGTCTAGAGAGGACAAACCAACTCTTCTCAACTGTTAATATAGATTTAATATTTTAATTACATCCCATGGGGTGCGTGTAATTGTTGTACTGTACAATTAGAGATCATCTATTAATAAGTACATAAATAAATGTAGAGATATGTTTTGCCATTTGTTCAATCTGTTCGTTGATTATCAAACATCGATGGAAAAATGATAAAAAGGCGATTTATGGAATCTGAATTTAAATTGAAAAATTAAAGAATAAAAAGTAGATTTATAAAAATAATTTGAATTTAAATTGGAAAATTAAAAAATGATTTAAAAAACGCATTCAAAAGATAAAGATGAAAAGAAAAAGATTTTTATAGAATTGGAATTAAATCAATATTGTTCGTTTATATTCTTTTGTGCTTATTGACAGTATACAGAACTCATATTAATACACTGTTAATATTCCTAGGTGATGAACAGAAAACTGTACTTTCACTGTTGAAATATTTTGGATATATAAGGTGTGCTACAATACACCACTTAAATATATAGACTAGATGAGGTCACACGATTTAAACCTCAGCTAATCAACAGCCCTAATGCATGGCTGGTTGATTACCTAATCACTGACACTGAGAGACGTCCATTTACAATCATTGACGAAGGACTAGCAATACTGAGGAGCACCAAGGATAAATCAAAGGATTATTTACCAAGGATTTCTGCTGGACAAACGCTCTTGCTTAAAGCCTAAAGGATGGCCCCATAAAATCGTAACACTCACATATATATGAATGTATAACAATGATATAAGTGTTACTACGTCAACGCTATAGAAAAATAATTTGAAAGAGTAAAAATACTCTTTTCTTTGTGCATCTAAAATTGTTGTGAATAGGTTTCTTCAATTTGTATATTTACTAACCACTGCACATGAGTAGGATGCGACACGGATTTTAACAGGTTTGAATTCAGAATTTCCTTCTCCGAGAATGGTTACCTATCCATGACTAAAGTCCCGTCTGCCCTGCTATTTACCAAAAGCTGGAGGGAGAATTGGATTCACACCTTTACCAAGGGTATTAACGCCATGTGAAATGCATAAAGCTTCGTCCAGGAATTGAACTCGGGCCGAGGACTCCATTTCCTACGACTCTACCCATTAGACCACGTGCCTAGTTTTTGAACTTTTTGTGTTGAGAAGAATGTCAAAATGCCGAAGTTAGTTTAAAATGGTAAACGAAATTCAATTTTGTCTGTGTTAATTTTGTAGTACCTAAATGTTTTCAATAGTATTGTCATGGGGAGGTTCTGTTTGCAGGACGGATCTCGGCTATTTAGGTCAACACTTCTTTTGAGATTACCAAGTTCAATACATTGAATATTATTTTTTGTTAGAAATGAACATAGAACCATAAATATCTGTCAAGAATGACAGGACTAAATTTATAGCGAAAAAATTCCACGTATGTGTTTTTCCCCTCAGAATATGTTGACATTTGCAATAAATAATATCTAATTCTCCCAAAATAGGTCAGTGAGTACGTTCTTTATACAAAATTAGAAATAGGAGGTATTTACCCCCCCCCCACGTGTGCGGGTCAGGCACAAGGCCCTATTAATATGAGACCACCCACAAGCCGAGAAACATGGGATGGCAGGTGAAAAAGTGCATTGATACCGTCGGCCTTCCTCCTCAAGGGGGGCACCTCCAGCACTGGGCAACAAACCCAGCCAAATCAAGGAGGCAGGTGTAACCTGGTGGATGCCCCCTCCCCTGGGATTAACGCTGTTAATTGCTTCTCCGTTCCAGCGCCGAAGCCACTGGACCACCGCCACCGTAAAATTAGAAATAGAAGTTATAATTGTTTTTATCTAATCTGACTTTAATTTTTTAAAATTTTTGTTGCTTTTCATCGCAAAACTCAGATCGTTAACAACCGTTAAGTAATCTAGATTGCAAATAAATAACAAAAAAGTTCAGAAATTCGTAGACTTTTATAATCTATCTATCTATACATATATAAAGGGCAGTTGTGTGTATATATATGTCCGGAGGAATAAATGACAAAGTAAATATATATGCACATTAAATATCACCAGTTTTTGGTTTTTGAGCAAAAATAATGAAGGTTTGGTTTATATTAGTAAAGATACTTAAAAAATAAAATTTAAATGATAATAGTATAGATTTTTTTGCATCTAATACTTTAAATAGTAGACATTAATATTTATTTTCAGAGTGGCTGGATCAACGTAACGTCTTTTGTTTTTACATAGGGATTTTAATTGGGCATACTACGAGGATCTAACTCGCGATTCAATAATAATGGATTTGTAATACTAATTTTTTTCACCTCCCACACTACCCAGCCAACGCCGGGTAGCCGCTTCTAGTACATATATAAAGGGCAGTTGTGTGTATGTGTATGTCCGGAGGAAACTTCGAAAATAAAGCAATTGAAAACAAAGAAAATATATTTACACATTAAATATCACTAGGACTTGGTTTTTGAGAAAAAATAATAAAGATTTGATTTATATACAAATATATTTAAAAAATGAAAAAATAAATAGAAATAGTATTGAAATTCTACTTAAAAATGTACAGCATTTGTAAATCTCAAAAGTAAATAAATCAAAACACCAGGCATTTTCCACTCTACCCAGGTGACACTGTGTAGCCACTTCTAGTCTCTAATATAATGTTCTTCTTAAACTACTTTATCCTTGTAAAGATTTAAAATATTACTTTGCCAATATTTTTCTCAACCGCCTTTTTTTTTTTATCCCTTCCTTCGTGAATATCTCCGAACCATTCGTTTCAGTAATGGCTGTTTCTTTCTGTACATATAAAACCGAAAACGTATTTAATCGGAGAATTGCTATTCCATGTCAGCCATTAAACAAATATGCAATAAATTATCTCCCTTACCTGACATTATCGTGTCTCTGAATATAGATTTTATGAAACATCCCTTGATGTGGTGTTGTGATATCATCTTTCATTTCCATAGCCACATGCTGGGGCAACACACTAAGCAAAAGTTTTTCCTGGAAAAAGAAAATAGAAAAGGCAGACGTCAGAATTAATAAAACTCAAGAATTTTGTAGAGATATACAGAAACGTCTGGGTCATCTTTTGAAGAAATCTGATGGTGGAAAAATGAATAGAAACGAACAAAGAATGAAGAAAAAGCAGACGACATTGAAAAGGGATAAAAAGGAAAAAAAGTTTTAATGGTTACTTGAAAAGTTGAAAAATATTTAGTTCTTCCATTTTGAAAAAAGATATTTTGTGTTTCGTGTTTCATTTCACTTTTCATATTAGTTTTCAATTTTGACTCCATTTTGGCCATTCTTCTGAGGAATTTCTTTATTTTATTCTTAGGATTTTTTATACGCTTTTTATTTTAAGAAAAAATAATTCCGATCATTTTTCTTTCTCTGACCATTCCTCTCCCACTCTCTCTCTTCGTTGTAGACGTCATTGTCTACACTGCTTTCTCAAACTGTTTTCACTTAACTCAGTGGGTAATTATGAACTTTTGTTTAGTAAATTATGATGTCCAAGAAAAAACAGAACCCACAGATCTTGTAATAAAACTGTCAATTTTCCCATTAAACAAATAAATTAGGGTTTACGGTTAGAGTTAGGGTTAGGGTTTAGGATTAGTTTAATGGGAAAATAAATAAATAATTTGGGTTCTGTTTTTTCTGGTTCAGCCTGTATAGGGTGACCCAGAAAAAACAGAACCCAAATTATCTAGGGTTAGTTTAATGGGAAAATAAATAAATAATTTGGGTTCTGTTTTTTTTCTGGTTCAGCCTGTACCAGAAAAAACAGAACCCAAATGATTTATTTATTTTTCCATTAAACTAACCCTAAACCAGTTTTATTACAAAATTTGTAGGTTCTGTTTTTTCTGGGACACCATAATTTACTAAACAAATATTCATAATTACCACTGAGTGAATCAACGTAGAAACGAATCTGCAACGTTACCCCCTCCATCTCAATTACCATAAAAATTCTATTACCAAAACGTTAAAATTAGAAACCAATTTTCATCCAAAAGTTTTTCAAGACTTACTATTCTTTAGGTATTTTACCGAAATAACAATATAAAAAAAAAATAAACCAATAATTTTTTTTTATTCTCCGAAGAGAGAACCGTTTTTACAATTTGGAATAAAAAAAATAAAATATAAAAATAAAATAAAAATGTTTGCTGGCTATTTTTGCCAATGTTTGGAGTGATTAAAATGTAAATGAAAAAAATGATAATGAATGTAATGAAAAACAACAAAAAACAACCCCTTGTGATTGAAATAAAAAAAGGAAAGAAAAAAAAACAAAGAAAATATTTAAAAAAATACTGACACAAATTATTTCAATTAAAGTTGAGTAGAATGATGCTGGAAGCACTGTCTTTGTTTATAACATTAAAATTCACAGCAAACGAAAGAGACAGACAAAAAAAAGAAAAAAACCTCTTTCGTATCAGTTTTGTATTGGCCGGAGGTTATATCCGACTTTTTTTTTCAATAATAAATTATAATCATAAGTGAAGAATGTCTTAAAACTGAAAGGGTGTTAATTTCAAGAATAATCTTCGCCCGTAAAAGTATCAAATTTCATTCACATGTTTCTCCATTCAACACAGAATTGTTTATCTTAATTTTTTATCCATCAGGTTTCGATATCAAAACTTCGAAGAAAGTGTTCAACAGAAATATTTGGCGTGACTCTCATAATACAATTTCAATTATGAACAAATATTTCGATGCTTTTTAAAATTTTTTACTGTTATTTTTTTTTTTTTGCTGTGCCATTTTATTTTTTATTTTTTAAAAAGTTTTCCTTCACTGTCCGGCTAATACTGACAATAGACCTCTCCCCCACTTTCTTTTATGGATATTAAATAAGAATATTTGGAACCATAAAACTAAAAATTATTCATACTAGTACAAAATAAAAAACAACCCCCGGGCGATGTAAAAATAGATTTTTGAAACATATTGCCTGAGGGGTGGGAGTAAAAAATTCAATGTCTGCGAGTTTGTACCCTAAGTAAGTAAAATCATCAATTTCATTCAAGGATTAAAAAATAAAACAATTTGAAATGAAAACTTTTTTTTTTTGCTGTGTTATTTTTTTTGTTGCTGTGCCATTTTATTTTTTAATTTTTAAAAGGTTTTCCTCACTGTCCGGCTTATACTGACAATAGACCTCACTTCCAACTTTATTTTCTTTTATGGGTATTAGATAAGAATATTTGGAACCATAAAACTGAAAATTATTTATATTAGATGCGAATTGCAAACAAATGTTTATTGGGGTGAAAAAGGTGCAAAAAAGTTGTCAAACATTTAGAAAGGAATCGCATATGTTGCATTAGATAACCCATCAGGAGTTGACATTACATTAAAGATATTGTTTCGATTTTAGTGGTCATCCTTTAGGATTCAAGCAAAAGCGGAGATCCTTCGTACTAAGCAGAGCGCAATCCTTAGTGATGAATCCTTTGCTGTTCCTTGGTGCTCCTCTGTCTTGCAAGTCCTTAGTCAATGATTGCAAATGGACGTCTCTCAGTATCAATGATTAAGTAGTCAACCAGTCACGCATTCGGGCTGTTGATTGGCTGAGGTTTAAACCACGGACCTCGCTTAGTCTATAAATTTAAGTGGTGTATTGCAGCACGGTTTATATCCACGAAATAATCCAACATATATAAATCAAATTAAGTTGTTCTGACTAATCTTTGCATACCTGTTTCAGTTGTTTTCGCTCGATACGTTCTTTGTCTTCCCACAGACGTCTGATTTATAATGGAGGGAGGCCGAAGACTCAATCAGCTGGAAGGTCGGTAAGGTCGGTATTAGTCTAAATACCTTGGGAAGTGTTGACAGTGAATATTCCAAGACTTTTAGGTAATGTCTATGAGAAAGTCTGTAATTCTAGTTTGGAAGTTTAGTTCTTTAATTAAATTCTTTTGAATGTTTTGATCTTATCTCTGCACAGTTTCTTCGTTATTTTTTAAAAGGTTTCTTCAAAAAGGAAATCTCTACTTTATTAGTAATGCGAAAATGAATATGTAAATGTGGATATGTGCCACCACCACCACACACACACTCTCTCTCTCCCCCTCTCTCTCCCCCTCTCTCTCCCCATGTATAAGAGAAAGATACTTTTTTATATGTCTTGATATGAATTTCAATTACATCGACGCACGCAAAAAATTACCACTTCCTCACCCACCACATTACACATACACTCTTTACCAAAGATTATGTGTCTATTTTTTCAACCTTCTCTCTTTCATATATATATATATATATATATATATATATATATATATTAATGTCCTACATTAAAAGGTCTGACGTCTATTTATGAAAAAAAGATTACACATCAAATAATTATTCACCAACTATTATTATTATTATTATTATATTATTATTATTATTATTATTATTATTATTATTATTATTATTATTATTATTGCTCCTTTTGAGTTTTCAAATCAGCATTAGCTGATGGTCTTTCACTGGAGTCTGAGTGACAGCAAGTGTCCTCAGGTCTCCAGGACTCTTCTGAGTATTCTGGCAGATTGCAGCAGTGCAGTGTTCTGAATGGTTTCAACCCTTCCTCTGATTTCCAGACATTCCAGACCCTTTTCCAATCCTTTTGGGACTGTTCCAAGTGCACCAACTACAATTGGTATCACCTTCACTTTCATATTCCATAACTTTTTCAGTTCTCTGGCAAGGTCCAGATATTTGTCCATTTTTTCATTTTCCTTTAGCTTCACCCTGTGATCTGCTGGCATTGCAAAATCCACCAGTTGACAAGTTCTTTCTTTTTTGTTTATCAAGACTATGTCTGGTCTTCTTGCTGAGATAAGGTGATCCGTTTTTATTTCAAAGTCCCAGAGAATTTTATGCGTTTCGTTCTCAAGAACAGATTCTGGTTTATGCATATACCATTTTGTTGTGTGGTCAAAATTTAGTTTTTTTGCATAATTCCAGTGGATCACCTTCCCAACCCAGTCGTGTCTAGTTTTGTATTCTCGTTGTGCTAGTTTGCTACATTCACAGAGTATATGGTTTACAGTCTCATCTCTATTACCAAGTCTACATTATTATTATTATTATTATTATTATTATTATTATTATTATTATTATTAATAATGTGCTTATTTCAATGGTGGATATTAATAATATAGATTGAACATTATCTGAATGATTAATATTTACTCTTTTAGAAATGCTCTTTACAATAACTTACTTCCAGAATTGAAACCTGTGTTGGGTTTAACGGGGTATTTTAATAAGTTTAAAGGATAAGGTACCTTCCACGTGGGTACGTATAAGTACAAGTAATATTCCGACAAAGGAGTTGTAAAGTGTAACAAACAGACTTTAATATATGAGCACATAGAACTACATTTAACAGTAATACATACACACAATACACGGTATACAATATAGTAGATATAATGAATACATGTAAGAATAGAAGGTATAAAAAGGTGTATAAGGAAGATACATAAACGTATTAGAAAGAAAGTAGGGCGTAGGCCCACGTCCTAAAATGTTATTGAGAGTCCATGAAAGAACATCACTTACGTATGACTGGCTGGGAGGCGAAGCCACCCCACATAAAAGGTATAGACGCGATGTCTAACCCATGTGTACTGTTTGCAGTCCCGGAGAGAAGATAATTCAAACTTGGCGCTTCCCTGATTAAATAGTCAGGCCCCCCAGCGGTCAAAACCGGAAAACAAGGGAAGATAACTCTTCAAGTCCAAAAAGGGACAGACAATCGCTACACCTGTATTACACAGTTTCAATTTCATCAACTGTTATTCCAATTCGGTATCTTAATTATAAGAAAGTTTTACCCTCTGCTGCAATCTTTATATAGTGCACCAGTTTAATATTAGCGTTACATATTTTGTCCTTCTGCTGATATTTCTTTCATGAAAAACTATTTAAGAATTTTAGTATTCCACATTGATTTTATTGCCAATAAAATTCTTCAGAAAGAATGGATTTTTCCTGTTTCTCACAACTTGCAATCCTGTGCAGTAATTCAATTTATTGTATTGAGCCAGGAATTGGGGAATATTTATAATTCAGTTTGTTGTGCATTTCTTTTAAATAAAGTTTCCTCTGGCGATGTTATCTTCTATTTCATAGACACATGAAACTGTTAGCAATGAGACAAAAGTACGAGGGTGAGATTCTAATTTCTTATAGTTTTAATACTGCTTTGCTGGCAAGCATTAGAGCACTTTTGAGTGATCAAATACTTTTAAATGAATATATATTATCACTGGTTTATTATATATATATATATATATATATATATATATATATATATATATATAAGTGCTCATATTTGAAACTACCACATAACTTTTTTGCAACATCAAGGTTTTCGTTTTGAAATCATATCACTTTTTTGCAACATTAAGGTTTTCCTTTTGAATTCATATCACTTTCGTCTCCGCTCTTGATAGTACGGAGCATAAACAAGCTCTGAAGATGATTTTTATAAAATCGAAATATTGTTCAATATCAACTATGAATATGTTATAAAATGTGTTCACTTTAACAGAATATTGTGTTGTTTTCCTATCCTTTTATCTATACTCATACCGTCGGATTCATTTCCTTTCTTAAAATGGAATGTTATTTGTTTTTCAGAATATAAGGTGTGTCAAAAAGTACAAAAAATCTTATTACTTATTTGTCACCCCTTATATATATATATATATATATATATATATATATATATATATATATATATATATATATATATTTTTATTATAGTGTACAATATATTTAAGGTAACCAATGGCAACTTAAATGTATTGTACACAATAATAAATTAATAAATAAATACAGCTCTTACATACGTAATCGAGCACTTTATTTTCAATTCTCCAATACTAATAAAGGACTATATATATATATATATATTATATGTGTGTGTGTGTGTGTGTGTGTGTGTGTGTGTGCGTGTGTGTGTGTGTGTGTGTGCGTGTGTGTGTGTGTGTGTGTGTGTGTGTGTGTGTGCAATGAAAATATTTCTATCAGGAATGTACCTGTACCAAGCATTGATATCTATGAAATAAGTAAATGCGCCCCCCCCAAAAAAAAGAACACGCAAAAAAAAAAAAAAAAAAAAACGGAAAGAGAAACACAAATGAATAAATTCGCGTGAAACATTTGACAGTTATTTCCCTTTACACCTATTATTCATCCAATCATACCTCGCCTTCGTATCTGTTTTTCATCCAATCAAATCCTACCTTCACGAGAAGCTGTGTCAATAAATTCCGATAAAAAGAAACGCAGACATTGCCTTTCGGGAATTTAATTTTTATCATTGGACTTCCAATTCAATTTCTTTTCACCTGTCTTGACCGCCTAAATATGGAGTGCAAGCAATAAATTAATTTTATTGCTACAACTTATTTTAGCATTGAGATTTCTTTTATTTATTGCTTAAAGTCAAATACGCCGAGTCGACTAGAATAAATAACGGCCCTTCCTTGCTTTGAATGTATATATATATATATATAGTTAAACATAATGAGTCAGATATACCTACTAATAGTTTCGCTTAGTAGCCCATCAGGGCAAGAATCTGACTCTGATGAGCTACTAAGCGAGACTATAAGTAGGTATATCTGACTCATTAGATTTAACTTATTATTTGCTCTAATTAGGTATTGAGCACTTTTTACTTTTTAGCTATTGATAATCCTAGCGGTTTATATATATATATATATATATATATATATATATATATATGTGTGTGTGTGTGTGTGTGTGTGTGTGTGTGTGCGTGTGTCTGTGTGTGTGTATTATATTATATCATTTTTTTTTCTTTTGGCCAAGTGTTATAGTATTAATCGATTATTTTCGGTTGGTACGACCTTCTTGGTTTTTTCTTTTTCCCATTTTTCCCCCAGGTAAAATTTGGTAGTATATTTTTACTATCAAACTATTTGCCGGGTTTTTTCTTACCGCAAGGGTTTACCAATAAGTTTTGTATATATATATATATATATTGGTTTCGGTGTTTGGTTTTGAAGTCTATCAAAATGCAAGTGTAAATAAAAGTAAGGTAAGTATGGTGTTGGTTGTTAACCATTAATTTATTCTTAATAAAATCTCTTCGACAGAAGATTTCTGAAACTGAAGATATTGTTAGTGATCGTCCATTCGAAGAAATTTATCTCGAAATATTAAGAATAGATTGAATAAATCAAAGGTTAACAAACAAAACCATAGTTACCTTATTTTTCTTTACACTTGCATTGTGATAGCCTTCAAAACCAACCACCAAACCAATAAAAACACAATAATTCAAGAAAATTATTAAGCACTTATATATATATATATATATATATATATATAATATACATATATATATATGTATATATATGTGTGTGCGTACATATATATATATATATATATATATATATATATATATCAACGTTTAATATATAATCAAACCTTTCTACAGAGTAGGATTTCTTAGGCTTTTTCAATAGCACCATTAGTCCATGTTTCAGTACAAATAAAAGCCAGTGTTGATAAACAAAGTAGACAGCAACCTATAGTCTGGAAAAAGGCGCAACATAATATTCATTTACTAATTTCATCTTGTTTATCCATACACCGGATTAATATCAATAAACATCTACACTAACTGCCACATCATTGAAAATACACAAGTCTGACTTTATATCGTACTCGATCAATCAGCTCTGAGCAGATTCTGGATGTTGCGTGTAGGACCTCCCTCTGATAGGGACGGTGAGAGAGAGAGAGAGAGAGAGACAGACAGACAGACAGACAGACAGACAGAGACGGAGACAGAGAGAGAAAAAGAGAGATAGTAAATGTTCAGGAACACAGTGGATAAAAAACACAAACAATTTAAATCACTTAATTAATTGTTATATATATTAGAGCTCGGTCATAGCTATTGGTACCATATAATCTAGCATAACCCTTCCACTGACCTAAGTGCGACAATACAGAGGAAATGTTTAACATGGCGACCGCAAGACCCGAAAAAGGTTATGAAACTCCAACCACAAACTTATACCCACACACGTGTGTATGTAGGTAGATATATGCCAGTGGCATAATGAAAATGCATTATTATACACGAAATTGATTTATATTCAGCTTTTCACAGGATGAATTAATGGAGGACGTTTTCTGTTGGAACAATTTTTGTCAGTTATTCTCTTCCATATTTGTGTGACAGGAAGGAAAGTAACAAAAAAAAAAAAAAAAAAAGAAAAAAGAAAAAAAGAAAAAGAAAACAAACAAATAGAATCAATCAAATGAGTGCATTTTTCGATGTTTAGCTCTGTTGTCAATTGTACGTGTTACAAAAAAAACCCAAAAAGAAGCAAAGTCTCAAATCTGAATTGATGTGAAAAGTTTTTATTTGATGTTTTATGCCTCGGTGAATGTTTGTTGTTTGTAAAAGATGGAAGACAACAAAGATTATTGCTGTCACGTGTCATTCTGTATTCTGGTAAATTTGTGAAATAACAGACAGGCCTGAAGAAGAAGAAGAAGAAGAAGAAGAAGAAGAAGAAGATTTTAAAAGGGGGAAGGAGGAGGAGGAGGAGGAAGAAGAAGAAGAAAAATAAGAAGGTGTAGAAGAAGAAGAAGAATGGTGAGAAGGAAGACAATAATAATAAGAATGTTGAGAAGAGAGACAAGAAAAAGAAGAAGAAGAAGAAGAAGAAGAAGAAGAAGAAAAGAAGAGAAGAAGAAGACAGGAGGTAGGAAGAAGAAGGAGAAGAAAAAGAAGAAAGATTCAAAAAAGAAAAAAAGGAGAAGGATTTAACAGGAGGAAGAAGAAGAAGAAGAAGAAGAAGAAGAAGAAGAAGAAGAAGAAGAAGAAGAAGAAGAGAGATTTTTAAAAAAGAAGGAGAATGTTTTAAAAAGTGGAATAATAATAATAATAATAATAAATAATAATTAATTCCTGGAGACCTGAGGAGACTTGCTGTCACTCAGAATCCAGTGAAAGACCATCAGCTAACACTGATGTGAAAAACTCATAAGAAGAGAAAAAGAAGAAAGATTTAAAAGGAAGAAGAAGAAAAAGAAGAAGAAGAAGAAGAAGAAGAAGAAGAAGAAGAAGAAGAAGAAGAATGTTTTAATGTTTAGAATGATGCTAATTCCATATCGGAAAGGTTTGTTTTTTTATGGAGTTTCTTGATTGCGTGTATTGAGGAAATTGGCAACAGGAAATCTTCGAAAATAACTTCAAGCGGACTGAGAGGTAGATGAAGATGTCGTGGGCGGGGGCAATTGGCCGTATGGTAATTATAAATGTAAAATCACAGAGGAAAAACAGAAAAAAGAAAAAGAATAGAAGAAGGGATGAAAAAGAAGAGGGAAAGAAGAGAACACAAGAAGAAGAATATGTCAATGAAATAGATGAGGAAGAGAAAGAGGAAAATGAAAAAGAAAGAAGAGAACAGAAAAAGAGAATAATGAGAGATGGTTGGTTTGGTTTATTGATACTAACGGCATATCAACCCGTCTGGTGTTATGTCATGCCTAACGGTTATACATGTTTTAGAAGTAAGGTATTTGCCTCTCATCCCACTTATGAGGGCGTGACACAAGAACATTTTTATGTGGGCCCACCCACAAGCCGAAGCTCATGGGTGGTAGGCACAAAAATGCGTCGATCCCGTCGGCATTCCCCTCAAGGAGGGCGCCTCAGGCGCTGGGCAATAAACCCAGCCCTGCCCCTTTAATTCAAGGGGGCAGGTATTGCCTGGGGGATAGCCTCCTGGGATCGACGCTATTGGTTTAACACACCGGTCCAGTGGCCGAAGCACACGGGCCCCCGGTGAAGTAATACATGTCGTGTATTTATACTTATACTTTTAGTAATTGGTTTTAACAATGTGTTAGCATCATTGGGGATAATGTTGTATGGTATTGATTAGTTTCATGTCTATATTCTATGGTATAATTTCAAAAAGGAGAGAATATCCACCATGTTGACATTCTCAAATAGATCTTTCATATTGTTTGCTTTAAAATAACGATTTCTGATGTTAGCAAATAAGTGTTTAACTGTCAAAGGTGTTTGTCATGTTTCACAATGTGGTTGTTGTTTTTGTTTGAGTACATAGGAATGTGTTAGTCTTGTGTGACCAATGCGTAATCGGGACACAATGACTTTTTCCTTTCTAGACTTTCTTAAAGTTGGTCTGCAGCCTCCCAAAATGGGTTTTTGATTAGGAAAGTTTGTTGTGGATGCTGTTATTCCAGCATCGTTGCCATTTTATATGAAAGAATCTATTAATTTTATAATATTAATTTTATTAATTAATAAACGAATCTATTAATTTTATAATATTAATTTTATTAATTAATAAACGAATCTATTAATTTTATAATTTATAATGAGAGAGAAAAAAAGGCGGAGAAAAAGAAACTAATAAGACAATGGCAAAGATGAAAAAAGAAAAGGTGAAGAATAAAAGAAAGAGAAGAAAATTAACGAAGAAAAGACAATGGTGAAGAAGATACAACAGAAAGAAGAGGCGAAAAAAAAAAGAATATGAAGAAGCATAGAAAAAGAACAAAAGAAAGGACGTCGATGAAGAGACGAAAAAAATAAAGAACAGATGAGAAAAAAGAAGAAAAAGGTAGTGTTATATATAATGTGGTTTTATGGGTTGTTGACAAGACCTTGTAGTTAGTTTGAAATAGGTCCATTGAAGTTGAAAGAGTAGACGGGTAGATTTCCGTTGAATGACCCCAACTGACCCCTAGAGAGGTGCGAATCTCGCGTGCCAGGAGAAAAATGTAACTTGTTAGATTTAGTTTCAACCTCAGATTGACGCAGAGTAGACATGCTACCACGAGGTTGATTCTCCCGCGTGGCGAATAAGGATGGGGTAAATAAATCTTGTTCAAGAAAATAGAATGACTTGTGAGTTGATTAATTGCATGACTAAAAACTAGTCCTTAAATGAAGCCCTTAGAAAAGACTAGACAACTCATGTTGAAAAGGAAACAGCCACACAAGATAGCAGGAGGAAATGAAGAACAACTAAGTCTCAATTATATATATTTTAAGTTTTAATATAATAAAATATCATGTTAAATTAGAAAGGCTAATGAAACTGAATAAGAATACAGATAAAAAGATTTGGAACAGAGGGGGTATAATCGGAAAATAGAACAACTTTGAAACTAACTGTTCAACCATTTTCCCTTACTCCTGTCTTTCAGTGGTAAATTTCCCTAATTTAACTATTTAGTTAAAATAGGAAGAAAAGAATAAAATTACAGTAATTTCTTTATGTTAATAGATTTCTGTTAAGATTTATACCCGAGATTTTTGCTCATATTTATTAAGATAAAACCAAACAATTAGAAATCAATAATACTAAGCATATATTTATTAAAATCAAATTTTTTAAGATCAATATGCAAATTAGCCTTCCCATTCACAATTGTAAACCGCTATTTCGTTGAATATATAAATATAATTGCATGTTATTAGTATGTAGATATTGTTAACAGTCTTAATGATGTAAAACAATTTTACTAATAATTGAGGTTTAAATAAGAAATAAAATCATGGAGAATGTGATGTAAATAACAAAGGGAATTGTGACTTGTATAATAATATAGTTTCGGTTACAGACAGACAAACACACAATCTCCATTATAATAAGATATATATATATATATATATATATATATATATATATATATATATATATCACCCGAGTTTCCACTCTCTCGATTATATACCCGCGATGCTGGGTATATACGGATAAACAACAGGTAGAATAAATGAAGAGAAGGCGGACCATTATCAGAAGAGAATTAAAAGCAGGAGCATTATCAAGAGAGAATTGACAGAGGAGCATTATCAGAAGAGAATTAAAAGCAGGAGCAATATCAAGAGAGAATTGACAGAGGAGCATTATCAGAAGAGAAGAATAAAATTCTGAAAGAATAAAGACGAGAAAGAGGAGCATCAGTAAAAGAGAAGAAGGCGAATAATTGTTGCATAATTGATGGGTTTCCTATCAATTATGTACGATAGTGTAACTTAAATCAAACTAAGTTTTTTAATAGAAAAATACAGCGAATTTGATTGACGGATTTTAACTCTGTATTGACCTCTTTTCTGGACATTTTAGCCTTAGTTGTTGACCATTATCGGGAACAGACAAGTGTGGTTCCTAACCAGAATGTTGTAAAAACAATGTAGCCACAGAGTAGATCGGTGTGATTCATTGTTTTCATGTTAGGTTCTCATCTTCCCAAAAATGAGTTTTAAAAATGTGTTTTAAAAATTAGAGTTAAAAAAATGGGCACCCATTAAGAACGATTAAAATAACCCAATGAGTTGACATGCCCCAAAATCCAACCAAACATTGTTTATATCGATATATCAGGCAAGATACAAGGGGCACACAGAGGGCATTTATTCAGCAACGTAGCTTAGTTGGCTTGGGTAGCTTGATAATTGCTATTACAAGTAAAATCTTTTTTGTTAATGAACCCAATTCCTTAGACAGGTTGATATATCGTTAAAATTAATTAATATATCAATCCTAGAGGTTAGAGAATCACATTCCTTATACGTTTATATTTCAACCCTATTGCCCTTATGGCAAACCCCAACCCTTTTTATCATATATGTGCTAGAAGGCTGAGGTTTTTCATTTTCTGGGAATGTCGCTAAATTTTATCTGATGGTTAGGTTCTAATTCTGGAGGTCTGGGGAATGTGGAGTAACCCTTCATCACCATTACTCCCAGGTCCACTCTGACCCGGAGTGGTAGTACCTGTTAGGTAACAATCTTGTGGTAGTACCTGTTACTACCAATCTTGTGTTAGCCAAAAATATTTGACTTTTAAGTAAATTTCCACCAAATCTTTTGTAAGTTAGTAATTTACTAAGCTTAGCTTAGATGTGGCACAAGTCCAGAAACATGGGGCACCCAGTGAGAATCAAACTCACTAAGAATGGTCAGCAATTATAAGGTGCCCTGTTCTATTCTACTTAGAATACATTTACAATTAACTGGGAGTTTATATACTCTCAGAACGTCAAAGATTTACACAAAGGGGAGATAATAATAAAACAGGGGAAGTAATTCTCAATCACTTATTACATCTTTTAGAACACAAGAAACAACTAACGTCAATTAGGAATGGAATTATCTTTTTTATTTACTTCGAAATAGAGCAAAAATGGTTTTATTTGTTTAAACGAAATTTCTTTTGGACACACCACGTATTTGAATAGAAGAAAAAAAAGTGAAAATGTACAAATAGGTCTTTTTGTAAATTACTTGTATTAGATAGAAACACTTAATATGTGATTCTGTAAAAAAGCTCCTAAGGAACAACTACACAAAATATGTAAATATAAAGGAGGGGAAACTAAGTATTGATATTTTAATCTGAACAATTTTACTATACACTGTAAATCTGCTATTTTAGTCTCCATTAAATCATATTACATCTATCAATAATAGAGATTCGGTCTCTATTTGTCTGTAACTGAAACTACGTCACTGCTTACGTCAGTCATTTCAGAAATTAAGTAAGTTTTTCAATGAATATTTAATTTACAGTCAGTATCATTACTACTTAGAAATTTCAAAATTCTATGAAAATCAATTAAACGACAAATTTTCACGAAAATTTCAATATTTATTCCCCTTTAGATGAATTTATGTTTAAAATATTTTTTCTTAAAATATATAAGGGGAAATATTGTTTTACTAAGTCAACCCCTACCCCTTTATTTTTACTCATACGATTTTTAATTTTTTCTCTAAAGATAAGAGTCTAAATTAAATCAGAAATTAAAAAAAAACTTTTGAAGGTCCCTTCTGTCGTAAAACACATATCTCAGTGAAATTAATATGATGCTTTTTGATTAAGTAATTAATCTTTAAAAATATTAAACGATTTATTTTATTCATCTTATTTTCCCACCCCCCGCAGAAATATCTTTCAAAAACATATTTTACACCGCCCCGTGGGCGTTGTTTTCTTGCTAGTGAATAATAATGGTCTCTGATTAATTCATTGTAATTATCAATTGATTTCTCATTTTAGTAGTCAAATGTATATTGATAATATCACAGTTATTCATTACGATGGCTAAGATATTAACTTTTTTTAAATTTTTATTTGTATTTTTCCGGATTGTTGTTTTGATATTTGTATCAAATGCATCTCCATTTATTATGTCATCGTAAAATGTTATCGCGTCATTGGGTATAGTTATTATTTTATTATCTCACAAAACAAAAGAGTTCCACCAACAAAACTGCAGGCCGAATTGAACGGTAATTTACTTCCCTTCATGACGCCAGCCGTCTGAGAAGCGAGCCATTTTTTAATTCATGTTTATTATTTCTCATTCGGCATAAAATTTCGAAAAAAGGCAAAATTGATTAATAAGAAGACGCCAATTGGCGGTGGCCAAATTGTTCTGCGCGGCAGTGAATGACAATTCCAGGTTCGTTCAAGAATACAGCGCGGTCTTCAAATCCCGTGCAAATTATCGTTTTATTCAAGAAAAAAGAAAAAACTCCAGCTTCGCTAGCCGAGCGCTTTTGTTTGGGAAAGAGTGAATCTTTTGTGATTGGGTTAGAGAAGCAGATGATTTTATCTTGAGGCAATTTCCATACCCGGATCAACAGAGACAAATAATATTTTTAAACTACAAACATATACCCAGTAGGTAAAATCTGAATCGTTTGAATTGGATTATTATCTCAGAACATTGTCTGCATACATACATACATAAATACGTACATATATATATATATATATATATATATATATATATATATATATATATATATATATATATATGGTAATATTATGGTTTTACACTCATAACTTGAAGTTTCATGGTAATCCAATCATCAGATGAGTTCAATGGTTGAGATCTTAAAATCCAGTCGTGAAATGGTTGAGATTTTAAAAACCAGTAATTTAAAAAAATCTCAACCACTTCACGACTGGTTTTTAAGATCTCAACAATTGAACTCATCTGATGATTGGATTACCATGAAACTTCAAGTTATGAGTGTTAAACCATAATATTACCATTGATTATAAATCTGCTCTGCTTTATCAGCATTGAGCACCTTTTCATGCCAATACTTTTCTCATTTTTTCATTCACTATTCATTATATATATATATATATATATATATATATATAATATATATATAAACTTTATAAGCATAAATGAGATACAATGTTAGCCAAGAGATGTGATTTAGAGAGAATGTATAAAAACTGAATACCAATTTATTCAATTAGTCCATATATTTATGAGAAACAAAACAAGAAAAACAAAACAAAACAAAACAAAAACCCTTTTTACAGAGCACATTGATTTTTCAACATAATTAATAGAAATTAATCTAACGCTTCTAACTCCGTCAATCACATGATTCAAACATTATACAGTGAAATTGTCAGATCGAAATTGCGCTAAAAACTGTGTAAGCCTACGGATTTATTGACCGACCAACATATGTGGCCCTAGTAAAACGTTCTTTTATTTATTTTTTTGTTCATACATATATCACTCTGTTCACACACACACACACACACCACCGCGCGCGCACACACGCACACATACACACACACACACACACACACACACACACACACATATATATATATATATATATATATATATATATATATATATATGAAAACAGTGTGTTTGAAATGGCGAAGGCCGACAATTTTGGGGAGATTATGTGCTTAATTAAAGTCATACCTAATTTGTTAATTAATTAATTATAATTAAATGAATTACATTTAAACCGATATGCACGCCTAATTCATTTAATTATAATTAATTAATGAACAAATTAGGTATGACTTTAATTAAGCACATAATCTCCCAAATATATATATATATATAAATATATATCTATATATATATACAATGATGGTCTCTTGCATAAATCTCGGTGTATGGATGATCAACAGTTTATTTCAAGATATGAACCGTTGCACTGCCTACGCAGGGGATTTCTTTAGTGCTCAAGTTTTGAAATCAATTTTTCCTTCTCCTAGACCGGTATCCCTACCAAAGTTTGAGAACCCAATATGTCCAAGCTATTTCCCCCAATTGTGTGGAGAAGAGATAGTGCTTTTCTCAAGGGTTCTTAGGAAACGCAAATAGCATATAACTATCATCAATATTGAGTACTCTTTCTTATATATAGCAAACTATATATATATATATATATATATATATATATATATATATATATATATATATCTTTTCCAGTCTTCTGGCTATCTTTCTAATGTCAGGATACATACTATCAGCCCGAGCGCTTTCGACTGTTTCTTCAGTCGTCATCAGGGGGTAAATGTTTTGGTGTTAGTTCTTTTTTAATTTATTTTGTTTTTAAATTAGAAGAGTCTATTATATTTAGAGGGTTGCTGTGATTAGTGCATTAGTTATTAAAGATAGTTAATATATTATGAACCTTGTTGAATGCTATTTTATTCATGTTAGTTTTTTTAAAAATTTTCATGCATATCGCCTCAAGAATTTGTAGGCGTTTCTTATTGTTATTTTTATAGATAATTCTTGTATTTTCAATGGGGATTTTTCTAATGTCGGAGGAAGTGATTTTCTCTCTCTCTCTCTCTCTCTCTCTCTCTCTCTCTCTCTCTCTCTCTAAAATATATATATATATATATATATATATATATATATATATATATATATATATATATAAGGGCCTACATTAGACAGACACTATCTACCTAAGTTTCCTTATTCTGAAGAACCATTCGGGTGAAACCTAGGTAGGTAGTATCTGACTCATGTAGGTCCTTATAATCATGCTCTACTTAATGTATTCAGCACTTATTACATAAACAACTTAGAAAACTCCCCCGGTGTTTTTTTCTTTTGGCTACTACATACGGTACTGATGTGCCGGTCTTTTCTTTAAATTTTTTTTCCTCCAGATATCAGTTTGAAAAATTTATATATATATATATATATATATATATATATATATATATATATATAAAGATAGATAGATAGATAGATAGATAATATTTGTCTATATAAGCATCATAATATAGAAGAAAATCCCGTTTCTTGAGCCATCAGTCTTGTACTCATTATCTGTAATATGGATATATGATTTTATCTAAATAGGCGATATGACAGATCCTATTAAGAAAAATCAATTTTGATTCTCAGAGGAGCAACTCCACCAGAGGAGCAACCACCCCAGAGCAGCAATGGCCCAATTAGTGAGATACAAGAATTGCCGGTCAGAATCTCGACGAGGAGGTTCGTTTTAATTTAGAAACATTTTTGTCTGCTCCTTAACGTTTTCACGCGATCAGAAATTTCCCTCAGCGAGTGACGTCAATCGTATAATTCGGAAAGACAAGGGAAACTTATATATTCCACAAATGCTTGTCAAAATTTATTGGACTAAAAATGTACAATTAATATCATTGCAGGTGAACATACACATTAGATATTTGCTAAGTTTTTATTATACTAGCTCGAAGCCACTTTTTATAATGGAGATTGTGGATGTATCTGTCTGTAAACGAAATTATGAGGGTGAGTCAAAAAGTAATGCCGTTTGGTTTAGGGCAGACATAACTACTAACACACGAACATGAATCATACATCCAAATGAAGCTGGTCCTCTGTGGATCACATCCCTACTTCTTCACACTGGTGAGTCAAAAAGTAATGCCGTTTGGTTAAGGGCATACATAATTACCAACACAGGAACATGAATCATACATCAAAATGAAGCTGGTCCTCTGTTGATCCCATCCCTACTTCTCCACATAGTCACCACTTCTCTCAATAGCAATGTTCCACATTCAAATGAGAGCATGTATCCCTGCCCCATAAAAGAGGTTGTGTCAAAAAGTAATGCCATTTTGTTTAGGACAGGCATAATTACCAACACAGTATCTTAAATCAAAATGAAGCTGGTCATCTATGGATCACATCCCTACTTCTCCACATAGTCACCCTTTCTTTCAATAGCAACGTTAAACCTTCGAATTAGCGCATGTATCTCTGCCCCGTAAAATTCTGTTGACTGTTCTTTGAGCCATTTCGTCACTACAGATTTCACTTCTTTGTCACTGGAATAATCACTATCATCTCTTCGGTCACATGAAAGAGGTTTGAAAGGCAAATATTATTCCAGAGACGAGGAAGTGAAATCTGTAGTAAAGAAGTTTGCTCAAAGAACATTCAACAGAATTTTACTCACCCTTGTAAATCTTCACTATCGTCACAATTCCCCTAGCTATTTATGTCATATTTTCCATGATTTTTATTCAAATCTCAGTTGGTTAAATCAAACTAAATGGACCTAAATTCCATCATTATGTGTCACCCCGCCGAAAGAAAAAAATACCAAAAATCATAAAAGATATAATGCACCAGTTATTTTATTTAAAAACTTTTACATTTTTTCATCTCAGTTAACTTTGAATCCTGTATCTTTGAGGCGTAAGAGATTCTCAAAGATACATGGTATAAAGTTAGATGACCTGAAAAGATGTAAATGTTTTTAAATAAAATAACTGATGCATTATATCTTTTATTCATTAATATATCAACACTAAAGATTTCATTAAATTTGGTTAATTCCCTGATTTTTGGTATTTTTTTTTATTTTGGCAGGGTGACATACGATGGTGGAATTTTGGTCCGTTAAATTCGATTTAACCTCTTAGTTATAAAAATAGTGTTTTACTTAAGTAATACTGTCGACCTTATCTACATGCTAATAACATGTAATTGCATTTATGAATACAAGAAAATAGTGGCTTACAGTGTGAAAGAGAAACCTAATTCGTATATTGATCACAAATATTGTTTCAATAAATATTTGCTTGGTATTATTAAATTTTAATCATTTAGCTTTATTCACATAAAGACAAACATCCCGTCAATAACTTTTAAAGAAATCGATTAAAAAAATGAAATAACTGTAATTATATTCTTTACTGAATAATTTAGTTAAATAGTAAAATTAGGAAAATTTAGCAACAATAGGTGGGAGCAATGGGAATAGCACATTAAACACCTTGCTACCCCATAGATCATACAAAGAAGACTAACATGCTTTTGTTTCTGAATTTTTTGTTGTTGGTTGAATGAAAATATACTCACCAATTTTTCATTCTCGTCCTCAATTTCAAGGCGGGCTGCAATGCAGTTCCTTGTGTCGTAGAACGTCTTTCTTTGGGCGCGATCGGTTAAGTTGTGTATAAATATCCCAGCAACGTTGACGCAAGCAAAGAACAAACCATTTGCCAACAGCTACAAAATTGAAAAGAAATGAGAGAACCGTTAGTTAACCATTATAATCACTAGCAAAATAAAAAACACCCTCCGGGCGATGTAAAAATAGATTTTTGAAACATATTGCCTGAGGGTGGGAGTTAAAAATTCAATGTCAGCGAGTTTGTATCCTAAGTAAGTAAAATCATCAAATTCATTAAAGGATTAAAAAATAAAACAATTTGAAATGTAAACTTTAAATATGTATTAAAATAAAACAAACTATATATAGATATATAATACCAGTCATGTATCTATTAAAACTTGTTTTAAAAAACAATGAAGACTGTCTAATGTTGCATGTTCAAATTTTGAGTGTATTTATTCTATGTTATGACGATTTTGGGTAATGTGACGTAAGCAATGACGTAGTTTTTGTTACAGACAAAAACGGGAAGCGAATCTCCATTATTAACAGATTTGCAAAGATGAAAATCTATATATCAACACCTTTGTTCCTTAATTGCATGATCGTTTTCATCTTGCAACGCCTATTTAAAATTGAGACCGTCCAAATCCTCTAAGATAGAATACTGAAATGCAAATCCTGATTACCCGATATCTTATTTCTATCAAAACCTCAGTTAAATAATGGACCATTCCGTTTTTATTATAAAGAAAGAAAGGGAAGAAAAAGGACATACTACATAGAAAAATATGACAAGAAAGAAAGAAAGAGAGTAGGGAAAAGATAGAGAGAAGGGGTAAGCGGGTGGAAGTGATAACGTTAATCTGTTTCAATCGATGATAATGAAAATAGGAAAAGAAGAAAAAAGAGTTAGAGAGATACTTTTTAAATAGTGAACTATTTTACAATAGCTCTAAAGTAAACATATCAAACTTTGTAATTATTGAATTGTCATACTGTGGTATATCCACAGGTCCTGCTAGTTTAATAATAATTCTTTCATAAAAAATAACACAAACGTACGTATGTTCTAAACTTGGTGGATAAATCTATTTTTGTCGGCAGATATTTACTAAGTTTAGTTTGGCATAAGGCCAATATAAATTGAGAATGGTCAGCTTGCCAACCATCACTGCTGTAGGGTTGGTACTTTTTTTTATATTTCCAGCTTAGTCTGTTCCAGGATTACACAAGAAGTAGGGTGCTCAACGAGGCAAGATCTAACTTCATTAACGAACGATCTAACAGACTACATAAGCATCTCTTTATAATAAGTGTCTTTATTGTGTCTGTTGTTGGTTTTACGTTGTTCCATACACAGCGCACATAATTTGATGAAAGAACAAAGAAGAATTCATGCTTTAATAAATACGAAGAATCTGAATTTCAGCCAATAAAAATGGTTGTCTTGTAATTTCCCCATAAAACCGTTTCCCCTATTTGTAAAACAAGCGACATTTATAGGTTTAATTGGCAATTCTTCAGTTTTATAATCCATCCAACGTCGAGTAGAAATAACTTCCTTTGCATCGTCGGCAAAGACACTCTTATTGTTCTGATCAAATAAATTGGTTGACTTTAAATAGTAATATCGATTGATGGAAATTAATGACAATATTTCTTTCCATAAAATGATATCCAGTCTTTGATGAAGATGATAGAGGTGTGGTGATTACCGTTACGGTCAAATCTTTATCGTTTCAGTTAGCAAATATTAAATTCAATATACAGACTGCTAGAATATATAGTCTCCGCTATATATTATGATTCCTCGGGATCTTTCCATGAGATGATATCCAGTTTTTGATGAAGATGATGGAGGTGCAGTGATTAGAGTTACGGCAAATCTTTATCGTTTCAGTTAGCAAATATTAAATTCAATATACAGACTGCTAGAATATATAGTCTCCGCTATATACTATGATTCCTCGGGATCTTTCCATAAGATAATATCCAGTTTTTGATGAAGATGATGGAGCTGCAGTGATTAGAGTTACGGCAAATCTTTATCGTTTCAGTTAGCAAATATTAAATTCAATATACAGACTGATAGAATATATAGCCTCCGCTATATACTATGATTCCTCGGGATCTTTCCATAAGATGATATCCAGTTTTTGATGAAGATGATGGAGCTGCAGTGATTAGAGTTACGTTAAAATTCTATCGTTTCAGTTAGAAAATGTTAAATTCAATATACTATATTTACCACGTACCCGATGTGTACGGGTTAGGCACAAGGCCCTATTAATGTGAGACTACCCACAAGCCGTAACTCATGGGTGGCGGGTGCAAAAAATTCGTTGATCTCGTCGGCATTCCCCATCAAGGGCGGTGCCTCAGGCACTGGGCAATATACCCAGCCCTGTTCCTTTAAATCGAAGGGGGCAAGTATTGCCTGGAAGGATAGCCTCCTGGGATCAACGCTGTTAATCGTAGCCGTTAATTGTAGCAAGTCAATATATATATATATATAATACAATAAGATAAATATATAAAGGTTTTACATATATATTTATTAGGTGACAAAGGAACATTCACTTAATAAATAAATATGTAAAACCTTTATATTTATCTTATTATATTATATAACAGCTCTATTTTATATTGAACACTCTACCAATAATACTGCCTTTGGCACACCATTCCAGCAAAAGCTGAACAGTGACCATCTCACACTATAGTTATATATATATATATATATATATATATATATATAATATACATTCACTATTACCAGAGCTTGCTTTTCGTACAAAAATAATGAAGATTATCCTTATATCTGGAAGGTATTTAAAAATTGGGATTTGAATAGTAAGAGAATGGAAAGTTATTGGTGGCCTTTGTGATTAAATCAAATCAATTATGTAAGGCTAGAACAATCAATGATCTGCGAGACTAACTTTCTATTATATCCCCTACCCAGGCAACGCCGGGTATCCGCTTCTAGTCATATATACTGCGTTCCTGTTGTCATGTTATCTTGTTTTGTGAATGATGGTGTTGCATAATGAATATCTGTTGAAATTCTTGGCATCTAACACCCTTCTTTATGCTTTTCTCTTGTTCATTCTTTATATTGTCGTCAATATTTCTTAGAAACAATCTTAAGAAATGAATAAAGAAAGCCAAATTTTATTCAATTATTTTATTCATAATGATTTATTTTGAAAAAATTTCTGAAAACTGATTTTAATTAGCCCATCATTATTCAAAATCGCCTCCATGTTTCTTCCTTGCAATGGCTGGACGAGAGAGAATATCCGTAACACTCTTTGCTATCAATTGTTATTTGGTTTTCTGTGATTCTACATCGCTGAAATTTTATAAGATTTTGCATTGGAAACACGATGTTAATATTAGATATCATTATTAAATAATAATTAATCTTGTCATAGTGGTGTAAAAGCAGGTACGTTGGGTTTTACGGCATGTCAACTAATTGAGTCATTTTATGCCGAAGACATTTTTATTTCAAACACATTTATTAACTCATTTTTTAAATCTATTTAACCAGTAGATGAGACCCCAACAGGTACTACCATCCCGGGTCAGATTGATTGATTTAACGGCATGTCAACCCATCCAGGGTTATTTCATGCCGAGCGGTAGGTTGTGGGGTACGTGTTGCATATCATGGACTGCTCATCCACCAGGATTCCCTCCGCAAGCATCACGGGTCGCCACGCACGGCCAACAGGTGGTCCGATTGGCGTGGGGGTTTCTACAGAGGTACAGTCGGTGTATTCTAAAGCCCCAGCCGACAGGGATAATAATTAATCTTGCCAGAGCGGTGTAAAAGCTGGATAACTTTGTTGTATAGCTATTTTTCCTTCTTCTTACTATCTTACAATTATCTTCTTATGCTTCTGCACCTATATGATTTTCCCAACCCTATTGCCCTTATGGCAAGCCCCAATCCCTTTTTATCATATGGGTGCTAGAAGGCGGTGGCTACGGGTCTACATGTCCTGGGATGACGTTAAACTCTATCTGATGGTGAGGTTCCAGTTTTGGATTCCCTGGTCCACTCTGACCCGGAGTGGTAGTACCTGTTAGGGTCCCATCTATCCATTAAGAATTGATTTATTTCAAAACTTTATCGGCATTAAATGGCCCACTGAGGTTGATATGCCGTAAAACAAAACAAACCAAATCTTATGCTTCTATACTGCTTGGGTTGTCTATTCTTTTATGGTGTTTCTTCTATGCTGGGCTGATTCTCTATTCCTTGATCTTCCTTCTTTTGTCTTCTTCATTTTGGGGTCCATTGTTGTTCTTATTAATGAACACAACACTTATAATATTTTTGAGACGTCTTTACTCAGCCCAAGTTGACCATCACGCATGGGAGAAATAACTATCTTTTAGGTACGTCTGTGCACCCCCCCCCCTCCTGAAAAACGCAGCAAAAAACTCCAATTCCAGGTTTACTTCTAGTTTTGACAAATTCGAGAACAGCTACAATGTTAGTAAAAAGTTAAGTCTTGTCAATCACTTTTACATTTTTCCATGATTCGTTATTTTAATTTCTATACCACCGTGTATAGATTATCGGGACCTATCATTTATTTAATATTAGTTAGAGATGGTAGGAAAAACTTCCATGGAGTAGAGTACTAATAAAAAAAAACTTTGAGTTTACTAAAACAAAATTCACTTATCAAAAACATAAATATGGTTCTTACAATTTCTTATAAGATAATGTGCTGGATAATCATAGGTATATGATGTTATGTAAAAAAATCCCTACTTATACTTATAGACTGTTCCAAATTGCAGTGACTGAACTAACCAATAAAAAACGTCTTATTTTTAGAATTAATTATTAATCAAGGCAGTTGATTATAACTCTGCAAACAAATGATTATCATTAAATATGAATTGTTACTTTTTAGATCAGTTTAAAGAATTATTCAGATTTATCGATGATCGGCCATTTTGAGTTAGTTGAAATTGGATCCGGCTAAGTGCTAAACAATTTTTCATAATTTTAAATAGGGACATTTAAAAACGATTTTAGAATTTTATAAAAATGGAAGATGATTTGGGATTATAAATAATTAAAACAGATTCATTGATTGCTGAGTCAGCAAGAAAGAATTTTAAAGAGGTTTTCACTAATCATTCTGGAATGAAGACATTGTTAGATTTTACAAAAAGCGGAATCTTTAAATCTTCAAATGCATTCAACGATTTTCAGTTCAATAAAAAAAATATCTTATCTGCAAGACGTTGTTCTAGGATTACGTCATTTAGTGAATGTTCAGAAATACAAGTCTATATCATAAAAATCTGATACTCATTATTTAATATGAATGTTTTTTTTTAATAAAAAAATTGAAAAGAAATTTATTACTAAAATAAAAAAAAGTAGTGAAATAGATCACTGATTAGGACTGAGTCTAGACCACCCCAAGCGGAGTTTAACAGGAAAAACACACCAAATCAAACCAAACTACATATAACCCAGACACATCGGTTGCTTTTACCTTTGCACTACCAAACCAACCGCATTCGATTTACGTTTTTTATATGGTTTAAAATTTTAAAAGGTCTGGCACCAAGAAAAATAAAACAATACCATTTGATCTCGGAATCCTCGAGATAGCTGCGATTAATCTTGTTCAGTCATCTTTACCCTTGCGCCACAAATCCAATCACATTAAATCTATTTCTCCTAGACTGGTTGCCAATCAAGATTAGAGACCTCAATCTATGTGTGCAATATAAGATACCCAAAATTCGGTGCTCTTCCAATATGTGATCTACCGAATGGTTTCTAATCCAATATGTGATCTACCGAGTTGTTTAAATTCCATTATGTGATCTACCCATTAACTACCCATTATTTTTCCCATTAAATGGTGCTCTTCCAATATGTGATCTACCGAGTTGTTTACATTCCATTATATGATCTACCCATTAACTACCCATTATTTCCCCATTAAACAAACCCTAAACCCTAATCCTAACCCAAACTCTAACCCTAACACTGTCTTCTTTTTTCCTAGTAGATCCCATGCCATGAATAGTAGATTACAAACCTTCGTAGATCACATATTGGAAGATCACCCAAAAATCTATATTAGTTCTTCTGTGCTGATATTTTCAACAGGAAATAAAAAATATATTTTGTGCGTGATAAAAAAAATGGTGATCTTTGATAAATAGTTTATCACAGAAGAAATCCATTAATTTCAGAAATATTACATTAGTGATTTTTTTTCCGTTTTGGAAATGGGAAATAATATACATTTATTATTGATAATTTCTTTTGACTTCTACACTTTGATATTGACTTTGACAGGTAATAATTAATGGCTTTTATGTCAGTTTAAAATATTTATACAAGGTGTGTCATGAAAGTGCCTGGTTAGAAGCTGTATTCACCAAGACAAAACGAACAATGAATGGAACGTTATTTTTTTTCAGAATACAAGGTGTGTCATAAAAGTGCCATGCTGGAAGCTGTATTCACCAAGATAGAAATAAACAAGGAATGGAACGTTATATTTTTTCAGAATACAAGGTGTGTCATAAAAGTGCCGAGTTTGAACCGGTATTTACCAAGATAGAAACGAACAATGAATGGAACGTTATTTTTCAGAATACAAGGTGTGTCATAAAAGTGCCGGTTTTAAAGCTGTATTCACCAAGATAGAAACGAACAATGAATGGAAGGTTATTTTTTAGAATTTTGAACCTGTATTTACCAAGATAGAAATGAACAAGGAATGGAACGTTATTTTTTTTAGAATACAAGGTGTGTCATAAAAGTGCCGAGTTTGAGCCTGTATTCAAGATAGAAATGAACAAGGAATGGAACGTTATTTTTTAGAATACAAGGTGTGTCATAAAAGTGCCGAGTTTGAACCTGTATTTACCAATATAGAAATGAACAAGGAATGGAACGTTATTTTTTTAGAATACAAGGTGTGTCATAAAAGTGCCGAGTTTGAACCTGTATTTACCAAGATAGAAACGAACAATGAATGGAACGTTATTTTTTTTAGAATACAAGGTGTGTCATAAAAGTGCCGAGTTTGAACCTGTATTTACCAAGATAGAAATGAACAAGGAATGGAACGTTATTTTTTTAGAATACAAGGTGTGTCATAAAAGTGCCGAGTTTGAACCTGTATTTACCAAGATAGAAATGAACAACGAATGGAACGTTATTTTTTTAGAATACAAGGTGTGTCATAAAAGTGCCGAGTTTGGACCTGTATTTACCAAGATAGAAATGAACAAGGAATGGAACGTTATTTTTTCAGAATCCAAGGTGTTTCAAAAAGTACAAAAAATCTCGATCCTTTTTTGACACACCTTGTATATTATTCAAGATGTTTATAGAATGTTGGGAATAATTATCTTGTGTTCTCTTTATGGTATGTGTCAGTTCAATGCTCATTGTCTTTTATGAAATCATCCCCATACATAAATAGAAATAAAGATATGAACAGATAGAGATGTATAGATAGGTATGAATAGAATGAGATATGAACAAAGATAGATACAAACAGACGTATATGAATAGAACGATTTCTAGATATAAACGACCCAAGGAAGATAAACACATAGATGGAGAGATATAAACAGAAGAAGTAAAGTAAGTAAAGTCGTCGGGGTGGCCTAAAGTCGGTATCAGTCAATCAGCGAGGGAGTCTATCCCCTTTTCCCTAGCGCCAGAAAAAAGCAGATTATTTTAGCGTCTAAGGTGGAGCGGCCACACCTTCCATCAACTCATTACTTTACCGCACAGATCCCTGTGCTACTCATACGCTGAGTTGGCGAGGACTGGTATCGAATCAAGAACCTTGTGGTTTCTAGCCGAACGCTCTACCGACTGAGCGCACCCGGCCCTATTAATAGACTTAGAATAGATATGACGAGGATTGACAGATACGTACAAAAAGACGGAGCAGATAGATATAGATAGACTAGCATAGGTATTAGGAGAATAGATACGTAAAAAGTAAAAAGTCGTCGGGGTGGCCTAATGTTGGTATCAGCTAACAGCAAGGGAGTCTATCCCCTTTTCACTAGCGCTAGAAAAAAGGAGATTATTTTAGCATCTGTGGTGAAGCGACACACCTACCATCAGTTCCTTACTTTACCGCACAGATCACTGGGCTACTCATGCGCTGAGTTGGCGAGGGCCGGTATCGAACTAGGAACCTTGTGATTCCTAGCCGAACGCTCTGCCGACTGAGCTAAGCCGGTCCTAGCTATGTACGAAGAGACATATACGGATGGATGAATATATAGAAATGAACGGAGATGGATAGACAGATAAATTGCTAGATAGATAGATAGATAGATAAATAGAAAGGGAGTAAATATGGAAATATCCGACAATATAAGAAATTTGAAAAACGAAGTGTTTCAAAAATAAGATGAATTTATTTATCGACGCTTAAACGTTTCGGTTTATTATTATTAGATACAGTTACAAACTTTTTATGAATATTTCTCTAACTCCTGTCATCTACAAAACATCCATCAATTTCTTCACCCCATAATCTATCCTGATGATGGTTTAAATAAACCGAAACGTTTAAGCGTCGATAAATAAATTCATCTTATTTTTGGAACACTTCATTTTCAAATTTCTTAATAGATACATAGATAGATAGATAGTGTGTGGGTGGGGGTATGTGTGTGTTTATCTTTTTCAGTTTATGTCCTTTCAGGGGAAAAATATCAGAACTGAAGTAAATTTTCAAAGGAAAATTAAATGGAAAACTTACGAAAAAAAACAAAAAAAACAAAACAAAAAACGTTTGAATATTTTCTTTTAAAGTCGGCCTTTTAGAGATTAAAAAATGTCTAAGAAGAAGAAGAAGAAGAAGGAAAAAAAGCCAACAATTTTCACTCTTACAAATAAACTATTCTCACGACATGCACCAACATTTAAAAACCTCTACAAGAATCGATAATGTCTCAAATAGTAGATGAGATTTGTAGACGTTTACACACACACACACACACACACACACACACACAGACACACACACAGTCTCTCTCTCTCTCTCATTCTCACTCTCCGTCATTGTTTATTTCTCTCTCTCTTTCTCTCTCTCTTTCTCTCCTCTCTCTCTCTTTGCCCCCTCTCTCTCTGTTGAGGCTTCAGTCGGTAGAGCGTTCGGCTAGAAACCACAAGTTTCCTAGTTCGATGCCCGCCCTCGCCAACTCAGCGTTATGAGTAGCACAGGGATCTGTGCAGTAAAGTAAGGAGTTGATGGAAGGTGTGGCGCTCCACCTTAGACGCTAAAATAATCTCCTTTTTTCTAGCGCTAGTGAAAAGGGGATAGACTCCTTCGCTGCATGGCTGATACCGACATTAGGCCGCCGCGACGACTTTTTTACGATCACAACTAGTTAAGTGTCCTGGGTATGACGTTAAACTGCATCTAGTGGTGAGGTTCCGATTCTGGAGCCGGGGGGAATGTTGAGTACCCCTTCACCAACATTACTCTCAGGTCCACTCTGAGCCGGAGAGGTATTACCTGTTAGGGTCTCATCTATGGGTTAAATAGAAAAGAACACGAGTTTTAAAAACATTGAATACCCAGCAAGAATTTATTAAAAAATGTCTTCGGCTTAAAATGACCCAACAAAGATTGACATGCCGTAGAATCCAACCAACTAATAACTAGTTAAAATTGAAACCCACAGAGCAATCGAATGGGAAGCGAAACTAGCTTGTTTACTATCACAGTATTGAAGAATCCAGTGATAATGAAACTCACCACATTAATGAGCACTTCTATGTTAAAATATGACTATACGGGAGGCTTCAGAAAAGTACTTGGTCAAACCAAGATCATCTTTATAAGAAGGCGTGTTTTTACTTTATTAATTAATTTATTTATTCATTTGTAAATGTGTGAAAAATTGAGAAACTTTTGACTCACCCTAATATATATATATATATATATATATATATATATATATATATATGTAGTATATTAAGAAAGAATGAAAAAACACAGGTTTAAATGAGTTAAGTGGTGAGTTTATTGGCCGACGCTGCAGTGTTTTGATCTATTAATTAGATAATCTTCAGGGTATTTGTTGGTATATGGGAGGTAATAAGAAATTTTTTATCTCTATCTTCCATATACCAACAAATGCCCTGAAGATGATCTAATTAATAGATCGAAACACTGCAGCGTTGGCCAATAAACTCACCACTTAACTCATTTAAACCTGTGTTTTTTCTTTCTTTCTTAATATACTACATACAGTCGAATTCACTTCCTTTTCTTCACACACACACACACACACACACACACACACACACATATATATATATATATATATATATCATCCACAGACACGTGTTTCGACTTATCAAGTCTCTTCATTGTGGCCAGACATTTGTAAACTACCTAAAGTCCGGGATTGAAATCCGATCGGTTCAGTGTCAGACACCTAACTGCTAGGCTATATAGTCACCCACAGAATGCGAAGGGGATTTTAACTGTTTTAATAAACACATCTCTATGTATGTAAAGGCCGCCATATATGCAGAGAGGTGAGACACCCTCAAAGTACATTTTCCCTCCTGCAACTGTTCAATTTTGTAGTCCTAACGACTCTTATATAAAATCCTATGACTATTCCAGATCTTATGTTGTTGTTGGAGTATGAATAAAAAATTATGAAGACTGTTATTTGTTTTTTTTTTTTTTTCTTTCTGTAGACTTTGAATTTCAAATCATAATTGTCTCAAATTAATCGAATGTCTGTGAATGATAATGTGTTGTTTGTTTGATCTTTGAATATAGATTCAATTGTGGATTCAATATGATTTAATTTTGCGATGATATTTGTTAATTTGGTTCTACGCGGGTTTATTAATTTTGTGTCGTCTCTGTATTTGTAATATTTGGAATTCTTGCGTAGGATGTTTTGGAATAGGCCGGCTCCAAGAAATCCGTTAAAGGGTCTTTCGAAAACAGCGCTTTAAAGTGTATGATTTTGGTGGGGTGGGGACATGGGCAGGCCGAGGTTTTGTGTGTTTGGTGGGGGGGGTACGGATAAGCTGAGAACAACAAGAAGAAGAACAAGAAGAACAAGAAGGCGGGTGTGAAAAACTCTAATGGAGTGAAAATAATAATAATATTTTTAGATGAAATGAACTGGAAACTCTGGTACAAAACATAAGAATATACAATTCCAATATAGGAATGGAGTTCGGAATTGAAAAATATGCCAATATGTTAACAAAAATATGGTAACAAACACATTCCAAACAATCAAATACCCGAAGAAGAAATTTACGAAATATCCCGTAAACAACGTAAAGAAAAATAAAATATAAAGACGAAACATCCAGAAACTTTCAAAAACAGATCAGAAAATAAACAGGATTAAAAAATAAATAACACACTTAACGCTTTAGTGGACCACAGAAACACACATGACCAGAAGGCTAATTGAATTATTGCGTTTTTAATTAACAAAGGAATAAAATTTGTCATGGCGAAGGTGCATAGAGATTGCACTGACACATGAGATTACAATCATCAATTTACAATTCTATTTTTGCTCTATATCCTCACCAAATATTACACAAGGAATAGAAAACATAAAGACATAAAAAATAGAAGAAAAATTAATGTAATTAGGTTAAAAACTTAACTGATTCGGGGTGTTAAATATAAACTAAAAAGCAGCACGAATTTCTCACCCTTGTCACTTGTAGACGTCGTATTTTTATTTTATTTTGTAAAATATGATTGAATTTCTGATGGGGCAATCTTTATGAAAAAACATGTCAATTTAATTTACGTATAATATTCATTTTCTTATAACGTTTAATTTTATTCCACAACATTATATATATATATGTGTGTGTGTGTGTGTGTGTGTGTGTGTGTGTGTGTGTATATATATATATATATATATATATATATATATGTATATACGGATATATATATATGTATATATATATATATATATATACGTATATACATATATATGTGTATATATATGTATATACATATATATATGTATATACGGATATATATATGTATATACATATATATATGTGCATATATATGTAAGTGCGCGCGCGCGTGTGTGTGTAAGTAAGATGAACAATGAAATATTTGAATAGTAAAAGCAAGTGTGTGTATGTGTGTGTGCAAAATATTCACACACAGCGCACACACGCTTGTTATCACTACTCCTATGTTTATTTGTTCATTTTACACCCCCATATATATATATATATATATATATATATATATATATATATATATATATATATGTGTGTGTGTGTGTGTGTGTGTCTGTCTGTCTGTCTGTGTGTCTGTGTGTCTGTGTCTGTGCGTGTCTGTGTGTGATGTAGAAAATATTCGACGATATAAGAAAATAAGTAAGTTAGACTGGGTTCTTTAATCTTAGTATGAAATCAAGTCTAGGAGCAGGAAAACTCTGAATTCAAACCAGTTGAACACCGCTTAAAAGTGACCTTGTGTCACATCTTGCTCGTGGCGGAGGGGGTGCTAAATATGTGGTTAATAAACATTAGAATATCAATAGTACAAGTACAAAATAAAAAATGCCGGCGATGTAAAAATAGATTTTTGAAACATATTGCCTGAGGGGTGGGAGTTAAAAATTCAATGTCAGCGAGTTTGTACCCTAAGTAAGTAAAATCATCAAATTCATTAAACGATTAAAAAACAAAACAATTTGAAATGTAAACTTTAAATATGTATTAAAATAAAACAAACTATTTATAGATATATGATACCAGTCATGTATTTCTTAAAACTTGTTTTAAAAAACAATGATGACTTTCTAATGTTGCATGTTCAAATTTTGAGTGTATTTTAATCTATGTTACGACGATTTTGGGTAATGTGACGTAAGCAGTTACGTAATTTTTGTTACAGACAAAAACCGGAAGGGAATCTCCATTATTAATAGATGTGTGTGTGTGTGTGGGGGGGGAATGAGATGAAAAAAGAAATATATATATATATATATATATATATACACACACACACACACACACAGACACACACACACACACACACACACACATATATATATATATATATATATATATATGAAAGTAAAAGTATCCAATTGATGGATAAGTTAGGGATGATTCTATTTGGAATCATCAATATCTTCTGTATATCTACAATGTATGTCCATACTGATGCACACCTATAGATTTATGCAAGGATATTTCAAATCCCTAGAAGAGCTCAATGTAAGATGATTGATAAATTAGTTATATACAGAGTAATATTTACACTTTCAATAAAAAAAGCTTAACAAACCGGCATTTGTGTATTATAAATTTATTTCGACCGATAACTCGATAAATGAGCTCAGTTTCATCAGACAGCCATTACATAATTAACAATAAAATAAAGTAAAATGGAGAAAAATCATTTTTCCTTTTCTTTCTTTTTTTGTACAAAACCAGTAGATTCTCCTCTCTCTCTCCCCCAATATAATATATATATATATATATATATATATATATATATATATATATATATATAAAGGTAACATAATATGAAAAAAAAACACAGATGTTGTTCAAATAAAGTTATTTATCCTGCTGATATTGCAATATTTCGATTTGTTTAAAATATTCTTCAGCGCACAGGTTGTGTTTAATACGAAGACAGTTTATGAAAATATGCTCAGAAGAAGATCTAAGAAAAATCGAAATATTGCAATATCAGCAAAATAAACAATTTTATTTGAACAACATCTGTGTGTTTTTTCATATTATCTTACTCTTATATACCATCGGATACATTTCCTTACTTTTAACTAATATATATATACATATATATATGTGACTCATTAGATTTATCTTTATTATTTGCTCTACTTAGGTATTAAGCACTTTTTACTTATTAGCTTATTCTTCTAGCGGTTATATGAATATATATATATATCTTATATACATATATATACATATAAATTGTTTTTCTTTTGGCCAAATACTGTACCAATAGATTACTTTTTTGTTGGTACGACTATCTTGGTCTTTTCTTTTTTCCAAAAATTTTTTTTCCCCGGTTGATGTTTGGTAGTATATTTTTACAATCAAACTATTTGCTGGTTTTTTTCTCACCGCGATGATTTACCAACACGCTTGATATATTAAATTATATATACACACACACACACACATATATATATATATATATCTTATTATAATGGAGATTGTGGGTTTGTCTGTCTGTAACCGAAACTATATTACTATACAAGTCACAATTCCTTTAGTTATTTACATCATATTCTCCATGAATTTATTTTTATTTAAACCTCAATCATTAATAAAATTGTTTTACATTACTTACACTGTTGACTATATCTACATACTTATATACGTATTTATATATACAACAAAATAGCGGTTTACAGTGTGAATGGGAAGGCTAATTTGCATATTGATCTTAAAAATTTGATTTTAATAAATATATGCTTAATATTATTGATTTCTAATTGTTTGGTTTTATCTTAATGAATATAAGCAAAAATCTCGGGGATAAATCTTAAAAGAAATCCCTGAACAAGAAGAAATAACTGTAATATTATTCTTTACTTCCTATTTTAACTAAATAGTTAAATTAGGAAAATTTACCATTGAAAGACGGGAGTAACGGAAAATGATGGAAGAGTTAGTTTCAAAGTTGTTCTATTTTTCAATCATACCCCCTCTGTTTCAAATCTTTTTATTTGTATTCTTATTCAGTTTCATTAGCCTTTCTAATTTAATATATTTTATTATATTAAAACTTAAATACTTGCACCCGGAAGGTGCATATATTTGCTAATATATATATATATATATATATATAATATATATATATATATATATATATATGGGTGTGTGTTTGTGTGAGTGTGCATGTGTGTGTATTATTACTATTACAACGTTTCTTCTTTTACATTGAAAGTACTTAAAAAGAAAATCATTTTTTCTCGCTAAAAAGATGACACAGAAATCTCTTCTGGCCTCTGTTGTCATCGTCTGGGCGACAAAATCTTGAATCTTTCTAAATTGCCAGCAGCAGAAAGATTTGTAACATTATCAAGTTGTCCTCAACGATGGGGTTGGATGTTGTGGATTGTAGGTGGGTTAGAAACATTTATTTATTTGCCATTAGGGTGACGTAGAATTGTCAGCAAAAGACGTGCAGACAGACGGGACAGAAGCGACGAAGTCACGTGGGCAAATATTGCTTTGTTTGGCTTGTGTCATGGTCCGCATTCGACTGACCCCCACAAGGTGTGAGACGAGTGTCCACTTGTCAAGAAGTTTAGATAAATAAAAGAAACTTTCCATATTGTTGCTGTTTTGCGCAGATGAAGGGCATTGAATGAACGGAAACCTTTGCTATTGAGAACGTCTCGATGGTGTCAGTTGAGCATTTTCATTTGTTTTAGGCTATAACATTACAACTCTGCGCGTTGGTGAGTAACAGAAGAGAAATTCTCTCTTTGAAATGAACACCAAAGAAAAACATCACACGTAGATTGTCTGTAAAAAGAAGGAAAAAAAAAAAACGTTGAGAATTTCTATTATTGATACACTGTAATTGTACACAACTTCAGGAGCTTCGAGCCTCTTTCTAATGAGGGAATTGTGGGTAATTCGTACAATGTAAGTGGGTACTACATTTGATTGGATTCAGATTACCAACTTAACTCACCAATGTTCAAATTGGCATTACTAGTTTGTTATTTTTAAATTAGCGGAAGTGTTGAGAAAGCTAAATTGGGTGCAGAGAGTCTAATCAAGATCTGCACCCCTATAGGGACAATCCCCACTCCCAAAGACGGTTGGTGAAAACCTCATTAAATACAAACAGGATACACTTTTTCTCTGATTTTTTTTTAGATGAGGCTTGATGATTAGTATTATCTGCGTTATTCGGACTATTGTCGTCATCCTCATTGTTATCTGTACAACGTTTCGGCCGATATGCACTCCGGCATTCTTCAGGTATTTTTGGTCGGTTCCCAATTACGACAAAAAAAGTTCCCGAGTTCGAAAAGAAGGTTCCCGAGTCCAAGAAGGTTCTCGAGTACGACAAGAAATACCTGAAGAAGGCCAGAGGGCATATCGGCCGAAACGTTGTACAGATAACAATGAAGATGATTACAATAGACCGAATAACGCAGAGGATACACTGTGATTGGAATTTTTTTTCTAGAGAGTAACTATTTATACAAGTTTAATCCTTAGATATAAGATTTAATTTCTCTTTCTCGGAATTTTTGAGATGAGGCTTGATAATTAGTATTATTCCCGGAGTCTGACAAGAAATACATGAAGAAGGCCGGAGGGCACATCGGCCGAAACTTTAATACTAATTTCTCTTTGTAATTTAGTCTTGTTCAGTTGATATTTCGTGGTCCTTATAAAAGTTTTATATGAAATTACTTTTTGTTGTTGGTGTTTTAAGGGTAAAAAATAATACAAACGACTGGTAACAATGGATACAAATGTATTGAACAAAAAGGAGTAGAAATTACAGCAAAGAAAGTGGAGATTGCGTCCGACCATACAGTTACGAGCTGATTCGCATTTGTTTCGTGTCAAACCACAATTGTTCCTGCTACTTATAGCAGTCGTCGATGCATTCAATTTATGTCCATAGGTTATATCACCTATAACACTTTTCTTTTTTTTTTTTGAGGAAAATGTTTAATGAAAAAGCATTGTATGTATTTAACCAACCCATCAGCTACGAGCAGGATGCGACTCAAGGTTAATTTCTAAGCGAAGTAAAGCTGGTTTGAATTCAGAATTTTCTTTTACATTCATTACTTTATCAAGACAAAAGAATAAAGTCTACACTTACTACTATGTGCACATGTTTGTATGAATACAAAAAGAACAAATGGGTTCATGCCTTTTCCAAGAATATCAATGTGAAGTGAAATACAAACGGCCTCATCCACAATTTGAACTAGGGTCGCTCATTCCATTTTCTACGACGCTAAGCGCAACTAAAAAAAGATAAATAAACACAGCTCAGATTTGGCACAAGGCCGTGGGTAAGGGGCGTCCAGTGAATATCAAACTTACTATTCAGTAGCAATGAATCTGAGAGTTTGGCTTTTTTAACCATAAAACCAGAGTCAGAACAATGAACAATGAACGGAACGTTCTTTTTTTTTTCAGAATACAAGTTGTGTAATAATAATGCCAAGTTTGAAACTGTATTTACCAAGATAGAAACGCACATAGAATGGAACGTTAATTATTTTTCAGAATACAAGGTATGTCATAAAAGTGCCGAATTTGAAACTGCATTTACCAAGATAGAAACGCACATAGAATGAAACGTTAATTTCTTTCAGAATACAAGGTGAGTCAAAAGTGCAAAAAATCTACTTCTATGACACACCTTGTATACAAAGAAACAGATTCCCAGAGAAAAAAATCTTACAATTTTTTGGAGCCGGTTATGTGATATTATAGACTTGATTATTTTATTTTTACTATTTGGGAATTAATAGAGGGAAATTTTCCCCAGACAAAATCTATTAATGAAGCCAGAGATCAGAAAAATCTGAAAATAAAGTCATTACAAAATAATGAATGAGACTGAGAGTGGAGCTGAAACAGACAAATCCCAAAGAATAACATAAAAATCATAAGGAAAGAGATTGATAATAATCTCTCTATATAAAGGGCTGTTGTGTGTATGTATCTCCGGAGAAAATTACGAAAATAAGATAATCAACGACAAAGTAAATATATATGTACACATTCAATATTATTGAGTCTAGAAGGGACCCTAACAGGTACTAACACTCCGGGTCAGAGTGGACCTGGGAGTAATGGTGATGAAGTGGTACACCATATTCCCCAGACCTTCAAAACTGGAGCCTCACCATCAGATTTTACCGTCATACTCAGAGCATTAAGACTCTCAGCCACCGCTTTCTAGCACATATATGATAAAAAAAGGGCTGGATTGCCATAAGGGTAATAGAGAAATAGCCATTCCTCTGATGGTATAAACATGATTTGGAGGCCGTGAAAAAGGAATATGTTTCCTCTGGTCTCGAAACACATAATTGTTTACTTGGCGACAGACAAGGATATTACATCCGTCAACACAAATGTTCATCCCAATAAATTTTGAATTGATAATCTGTTGTAGACTAGCTAACACCCCTTCAGAACTCTACCAGATGGACTGGCTCATAGCCATAAAATAGCCCACGATTAAACTGCATTAACTAGCTTAATTATATTCAAACTGACTTTGCTGCGTTGGCTATATCAAATTGACC
>CM042155.1:23509986-23524986 GCA_023376005.1 Doryteuthis pealeii | reverse complement strand
TTAATTCCTTGATTTTTCGTATTTTTTTCTTTAGGCAGGGTGACATACGATGGTGGAATTTAGGTCCGTTATGTAGGATATAACCGATTCTTCTTTCTACGAGCGACTGTGGTAGTTTGGCTTGTTATTTTTCTGGCTTGTTGTGACTGAATATTTATTAAACTGAGTTTAGTAAACAACAACTCGTCTTATTTCAGGCTAAAATTTGAATTCCTCCGAAACAGTGGAGAGCAGGTGACACTTTTTTCGGTACAGCTAAATAATAAAATCCTTGACTAAATTGCGGTAACGTGTTGAAGTTAATTCTTCCAAGGTAATTTATAATTGAGATGTCATCTGTATGTGATATGTCTCGGAAAGGGATATATTAATAGAAGTAGCAGAGTGGTGGGGCCACGGTAACAGCATGTAAATCGAGCTGGTAAGTACTAATACTGATGCGACGTCGTAGTAGTAGTTGTAGTATTAGGGGTAGTAGTAGGCATTGCACCTCTACATTGCTCGGTATTTATGGCTGACACTAGCCAATCCTATTACTGTGAGTGGAAACCGAGGTGTATGCATATTCATTACATCAGTATGTATTCCCTAACCCCTCCAACATGAAGAGGAGGCAATACAGTCATTTTTTCATGTGGAGTACAGCTGATTTGAATTCAGAGTCTTTTTTTTCCATTCTTAGACTGATTTCCTTAAATCGAATTAGTAAAAGGCTACGCCTACGATTTAAAGATGACTGCAGGAGAGTTATGAGGATATGCCATATTCACACAAACACGTGGGAGGTAGATGCAAAAATTAGAGCGGCCTGGCGCCTCAACGTTAAGCAAGACACTGAGAAGGGCGAGATAGAGAGGAGAGTAACCTCGACAGAAAAGAGAGCCAGAAAGAGAGAAAAAAGCCAACAGCACCAGAGAGCATCACAGTTTGTGTGCATTGAGTGCACCAAAGACTGTCACTCAAGAATTGGCCTGCAGAGTCACTTGCCAGATGCAGATACAATTTATTCATTTATTTTTTCTGGACACTACGCCATCGTCCTTAGTGGACGGAAAGGATCCAATAAAGACTGATTTCCTTACAAAGGCGAAAGATATCAGTCTGATTTTATTATTCTTTGGTTTCCGATGCTGATAAGAGTAGTGTATTATTAGATAAAGGTTCCAAATAATTTCTGACACCCGTGTACAGGTGTAGCCATATTGTTTGTGGTTGAAGTTTTGTTGAAAGCAATTCAGGAAGATTTAATTGTCGTTTGGAGACTTGGTAATAGCGTGACCAACCGAGAACTCTGAGAGGTTTTCTATTCTCGTGGAAAGTAGTAGCGAAACAAAATGGATTCTATTATATCACGCCATTGGTACACGTCGAGTGAATACGCGTGCGCTGTTGACACACCGTTCGACAATTAAAAATACACACCAATTTCTTTTTGAATACATACATACATAGGCATGAAATAGACGAATACAAGCAGACTTTAAGAAAACTTCAGAGGAAAAATACTTTTAAATAACAGTCAATTTATCTTATCGTTATATTGTATATATTGTAGCGTAATTGTTATGGTCTACGAGGTAATTTGGGGATTGAAAGGAAGACGGTAGTCGGATTTTGGAGAAAGAGAAGAAAAAGAAATAAGAACAAAGAGAGGTTAAAGTTGGAATGGTAAACACTCAACGGGGTGCCAGCAACTGACCGACCCCGGAATTAGTTTCAAATCTAAAAACGGAAGTTCCGGGTTTTGTCTGGAAAAGGACGTGACCCTCCCACCCCTGGGACGAGAAAAGGAAGGAGAGAAAAATCGTTCTTTTTCGGCTGGGCTTTCATAGTGTGCGGACGGGGATTGCCGAGTTACCCCCGTAATGTGCTGCACATAGTAGTACCGAACATGATTTACGATAGAATAATTTGACCTTACCCTCTCTCCCTCTCCTTCTCTCTGAAAAAGAACCCACGAGCCTAGAAATAAATAAATAGCCCCTTGTGACTATACGACTTGCGTATGTTGTTTCTGAACTAACGATGACTAGTACTATTGAAACTTTTAGATAACAACTTATACTACTACAACTCGAGTTTGGCCCTATGCAACAATATGTTGATTACAAAAACATATTTCAATTGTCTTTATTTGGATCAGATTCTAAGTATTTCGACGATATATACCTATATGATATGATTCTTTCCGCTAGAGCGTATATTCATATCTTATCTTCTATTAATAATGGAGATTCGCTTCCAGTTTTTGTCTGTAACAAAATTACGTCACTGCTTACGTCACATTGTCATAACATAGAATAAATACACTCAAAAGTTGAACATTTAGACAGTCCTCATTGTTTTTAAAACAAGTTTTAATAAATACATGACTAGTATTATATATCTATATAGTTTGATTTATTTTAATACATATTTAAAGTTACATTTCAAATTGTTTATTTTTTAATCGTTTAATGAATTTGATGATTTTACTTACTTAGGGTACAAACTCACTGACATTGAATTTTTAACTCCCACCCTCAGGCAATATGTTTCAGAAATCTATTATTACATCGCCCGGAGGGTTTTTTTTATTTTGTACGAGTTATTATAATGGAGATTGTGTGTTTTTCTGTCTGTAACCGAAACTATATCATTACTCAAGTCACATTCTCCATGATTTTATTTTCATTTAAACCTCAATCATTAATAAAATTGTTTCACATCATTAATACTGTTGACATTATCTACAAACTAGATATTTACCACATACCCCATGTGTACGGGTTAGGCACAAGGCTTTATTAATGTGGGACCACAGACGAACCGAAGCTCATGGGTGGTAGGTGCAAAAAATCCGTTGATCCCGTCGGCATTACCCCTTAAGGGGGCGCCTATGTCACTGGACAATAAAACCAGCCCTGCCTCGTTAAATCAAGGGGGCATGTGTTCCCTGGAGGTTGGGTTGCGAGTGCAAAATATGCATTGATCCCATCGGTATTTCCACTCAAGGGGGCACCTCAGGCGCTGGGCAATACACCCAGCCTCTATAAATCAAGGGAACAGGTGTTGTTTGGGGGGATAGCCCCCTGGGATCAACGATGTTAGCTTTTAAGGTCTAGGACTGGACTGGGTCTATATACTAGATATTTACCACATACCCCACGTGTACAGTTTAGGCACAAGTCCCTATAATTGTGGGACAACCCACGAACAGAAGCTCATGGGTGGTGGGTGCAAAAATGCGTTGATCCGTCGGCATACCCCTTAAACGAGCACATCAGTCACTGGACAATAAACCCAGCCCTGATCCTTTAAATCAAGGGGGCAGGTGTTGTCTGGGGATCCCCCTGGGATCATCGCTATTAACTTGTAAAGATCCAGGGCCGAAGCCACTGGTCCCCCGGTTGGGTCGAGACTACAAGTATTTGCCTCTCATCCCAGGGCGTGACACAAGGACATTTTTATGTGAGCCCACCCACAAGACGAAGCTCATGGCATTCCCCCTCAAGTGGGGCGCCTCAGGCGCTGGGCAAAAAACCCAGCCCTGCCCCTTTAAGTCAAGGGGGCAGGTACTGCCTGGGGGGATAGCCCCCTGGGATCGACGCTATTAACTTGTAAAGATCCAGGGCTGAAGCCACTGGATCCCCACCCGGTTGGGCGGGTCTACAGGTATTTGCCTCATACCCCACTTGTATGGGCTGGGAACAAGGCCTCGATTTAACGTGGGCCCACCCACAAGCCGAAGCTCATGGGTGGGAAAGAACAAAAATTGTGTCGATTCCCTTCTCCACAAGGGGGCGCCTCAGGCACTGTGCAATAAACCCAGCCCTGCCCCTTTAAATCAAGGGGGTATGTATTACGCAATTAACTTGTAAAGATCCAGGGTCGAAGCCACTGGAGATATTTGTCTCATACCCCACTTGTATGGACTGGGCAGAAGGCCTCGTTTTAATGTGGGCCCACCCACAAGCCGAAGCTCATGGGTGGGAAAGAACAAAAATTGTGTCGATCCCCTAGGCATTCCCCCTCAAAGGGGCGCCTCAGGCGCTGTGCAATAAACCCAGCCTTGCCCCCAATGGGGCAGGTATTGCCTTAGGGGACAGCCCCTGGGATCGACGCTATTACTTGTAAAGATTCAGGGTCGAAGCCACTGGACCCCCACTCCGTTGGGCGGGTCTACATTGTATTTACCGCGTACCCCACTTGTACGGGTCAGGGACAAAGTCCCTATTAACATGGGACCACCCACAAACCGAAGCTCATGGGTGGCAGGTGAAAGATTGCGTCGATCCCGTCGGCATTCCCCATCAAGGGGGCGCCCCAGGCGCTGGGCAATAAACCCAGCCCTGCCCCTTTAAACCAAGGGGGCAGGTGTTGCCTGGGGGGATAGCCCCCTGGGATCGACGCTATTAACTTGTAAAGATCCAGGGCCGAAGCCACTGGACCCCCACCCTGTTGGGCGGGGCTACATGATATTTACCGCGTACCCCACTTGTACGGGTCAGGCACAAAGTCCCTATTAACGTGGGACCACCCACAAACCGAAGCTCATGGAGTGGCAGGTGAAAAAATTGCGTCGATCCCGTCGGCATTCCCCCTCAAGGGGGGCGCCTCAGGCACTGGGCAATAAACCCAGCCCTGCCCCTTTAAATCGAGGGGGCAGGTGTTGCCTGGGGGGATGGCCCCCTGGGATCGACGCTATTATTATAACAGAACCGGTCCAGCGGCCGAAGCTCACTGGACCCCCGGTCGAAACCGGGCGCGGGCTGCATTTATTTGTCTCATACCCCACCTGTATGGACTGGGCACAAGGCTCCGTTTTAACGTGGACCCACCCACAAGCCGAAGCTAATGGGTGGGAGAGAACAAAAATTGCGTCGATCCCATCGGCATTCCCCCTGAAGGGGGGCGCCTCAGGCGCTGGGCAATAAACCCAGCCCTGTCCCCAAAGGGGGCAGGTATTGCCTGGAGGGATGGCCCTCTGGGATCGACGCTATTAATATACCATCACCGGTCCAGCGGCCGAAGCTCACTGGACCCCCGGTCGAAACCGGGCGGTGGCTGCATTTATTTGTCTCATTGTATGGACTGGGCACAAGAACGTGTAATTGTATTTATATAAACAACAAAATAGTGGTTTACAGTATGAACGGGAAGGCTAATTTGCATATTGATATTAAACATTTGATTTTAATAAATATGTATTTAGTATTATTGATTTCTTATTGTTTGGCTTTATTTTAATGAATATGTGCAAAAATCTCGGGGATAAATCTTAAAAGAAATCCATATTAAGAAGAAATAACTGTAATTTTATTCTTTGCTTTCTATTCATCTAAATGACAATAATTTAGTAATTGTCTAGACCAATAGTTCTCAACGTTTTTCTTTTTTTTTTTTTTACCAATGGACCCCTTTTAATCCTATTTTACTATGGTGGACACCCCGCCCCTAGCTATTCGATGTTTAAAAATCCCATTGTAATTTTATAGTTAAATACATTTTGCTTGCCTGGGTCCCAAAAATATTATGTGTTCCCGGGGGTCCACATGGACCCCGGTTGAGAACCACTGGTCTAGACAGCAACGTTGTTCATTGAACCTCAGATCCTTTGGCCCAGAATCAAAAGCTTGACTCATTAAGCTATATCTACGGGTGCAAATATAACATAAAAACAGACCAAACAAATGCATTAACTCTCTGACATTTCGTATCCTTAGCTAATTAGTTGTTCCCGACTAATTTCAGCATTGCATAAAAGACGGTGAAACGTAATTATTGCTAAGAAATCGATACAGCAATATTCTCACTAAAAAAAGAAACGAGTCGGCTACAAGGTTAATTTTAGAATATCGACAAAAGGCAGAACTGTTACGGTGAAAAGGAACTAAAATCAAGACGAAGGAAATGCTAGGGAAACATTAATTATAGTTGACAATGATTCACCTTAAGTCGAAAGTCAATATTGTTTATCTATTTTTAATTATACTGTATATCTATTATTAAGAGAGATTGGGGTATTTCTGACTGTAACCAAAACTACGTCACAGCCTACGTCACAATATTCTCAATGATTGCGTGAGTCTTTTAATGGGTATCTAATTTATAGTAAAAATCATTAATATATAGAATAAAACAACCCTCAACATTTTAGTAAGGGCCAGAGAAAAAACATTTTTTTAAATTCCTTACTAAAATTTTTCAGAAGTTAACTAAAACGTTTAGAAATAAATAAATACCTACGATTCTGTGTAAAATTTATATGCAAAATATTCAAAATAATTATCTAATCTACACATATATAAAGAGCAGTTGTATCTATGCGTATGTCCGGAGGAAATTTTGAAAATAAAACAATTAACGACAAAGTAAATATATATAAACATTAAATATCAACACGGCTTGGTCTTTGAGAAAAATAATTCAGATTTTATCTAAATTTGTGAAGATAATAAAAAAATAAAATTTAAATGATAACAGCATAGAATTTCTTTTGCATTTAATATCGTAAATAGTAGACATTAATTTTTCTATTAGAGGGGCTTGGTCAACGCAATATCCTTTTACGTGGGGATTTTAATGGGGCATCCTGTGAGGGTCCAACTCTCGATTCAGTTATAAATTATCACTGAATCGTGAGTTGGATCCCCAAAGGATGCCTCATGGACCTGCGGGAATAATATTTTAAAAAATCCCCCTCTACCCAGGGACGCCGGGTAGCTGCTTCTAGATGCACGCAACCTTTTATTTGTGGGAAACAGAACTGCGTTTATATTTATAATTGTTTTATTTATCTATTTTTTTTTTTTTACTCCTTCAATAAATTTGATGATTTTGCTTGCTTATGATACAAACCACCTGGCATCGAATTTGTAGCTCTTACTCCCTCAGGCTTTCATATCTTTCAAAAATTATTTTTTACACCGCCCGGAGTGCTTTTTTTGTTGCTAGTGATATATAATTATTTTACATCTCAAGCATTAAGAACTATCTATAAAATTAATTGGGCATCTCATTGTGGTGTCATGATTAACAAGCTGGGTAATTCCATGTCAAATCATCCAGAAAAAAGTAAAATTGTCACCCATCCCCTTTAATTTTTCTGAATTTTTTTCCAGGTGTGGACTATGTTAACATTAGATGATCCCCAAAATTTGAAGGGCTAAAAATGGACATAACTCCGCCAATTTTGGGAATTGGAAGCTCATATTTTGGGAATTGGTTAACTTTATTATAATCCACTCTTGGACAAAATTTCAGAAAAAATTGAATGGTGTTGGGTTACATGGCCTGGATGATTTGACACTACCCAGCTAGTAAATATAATTACCTTGAAGAGCCCAGATCAAATTTTACTGAAAGGACCAGACGACTTGAAATTGGCATAAACTGTTCATCAAATTTATGAATCCTGAAATTACTTGAATTTGATTGGAGGATTTTTGGTCAAGTCCCTGAATGATTGCACGATCACAATCCTCAATGCACCCAAATATCCTCCCCCAGTTATGGGTAAATAGAAGGGCTCGCTGGGCATTTTAACCATGGCATGGTAACTGGTCTGGGAGAATGTGTTACATAATTCATGAATAGTCAATGAATTATGTACGTACTGTAGTAAGAATATTTTTGAATAAGAGTTCGTTAAATTTGAAATCGGAGGATGATAAGAGGAAATTTCCGCAACCGTAGCGGTTATGATTGTTTTATGATGACTCTGACTTGACCCTTCCGGATGCGCGCGATTACAGGCGTTAGAAGTTTAAGTTTTGGATTAGTTGCGACCAGAGATTCAGAGCAAGTGTAATCGAAAGTCTGTCGCTCTGATAGACGCTTCTCTCACTGCGCAGTGGAATCTTTATGGGCTGGGGTTGTTGAAATGAAAAACATAAGAAAAATAACAAAGTCTTGTGATTCATTTAAACAAGAAATGACCAACCCGAAAAAAATCAACAAAGAAGAAACAGACCCACAGGATCAACCCGAGAAGTAAGTCCAGAAGAACATGGCAACCGACGAGTTAACAAATAGAAGAGTAACGAGTAAGAGCCCCTCATACCATCTCTACTCATACTCTGTATCTGTCTGTCTGTCTTTCTCGCTATATATACACCCGAGTCATTGCTGACCTCCTGTGCTGTGCCCACAGCACAGTGTAGAAGGAGTCTCCCCTCCAGGGCACAAGAAAAGAGCCTGGGCAACATGTATGGAGGCCCTGGGTTGCCCAAGTGATAGGGCCCACCTCTCTGCCTCGCTAGCGTGATCCGAAGGAGTGGTGAACCAATACATTCGGCGTCAGTTTGGCTGCAGGAGTTGCCAGATAGTGTTTTACACACTGAACTGCCAAAAGGAGTCCAAGCCGTGATTTCTGTCAGGGTTTTCTCCCTTAGCCTTTTCCTATCCAGAAGATAACCACAAGGCAGTGGAGTTTATTTAGACTATTACGCGCCTGGATACCAGCCCAGGTATTTCTGTGTTCCTGCGTTAATGTGCTAGATGGCTGTTGAGCGAGAAGCTTCCACCGCCCTTTCACAGTTTTTGTTTTTTGTCCTGCTGGGTGTCTAGCCACCCCCTCAACAGGCAAGCCTGGCGGGGGTACCGGTTTAGTCGCCGATGATCCGACTATGGAGCAGGTAGTACGAGGTTACATAATACCCATAGCGCTTTGTGTAAAGGGGTATATAACAAAGGAAACCCCAATTTAGTTGATATATATATATATATATATATATATATATATATATATAACAGTAAAATAAATCTGACGGAGAGGCTCCAGTTCTAGAGAGTATGGGGTACCGCTTTATTGACATTACTTCCAGTTCCACTCTAATCTGGCGTGGTTGTAACTTTTAGGATGATATGAATCAAATAGATGTTTCAAAATCATTTGAATTTAATAAGATCGTGTACAAAAAAAAAAACACTTAAGAAACAACTGCATAAAAATGTAAATAGGAAGCACAGTTATGGCGATTCACTAATCTCTAGGCATAAAATAACCATATACGTGTTGACATGCCATCAAAATCAATTTAGACAATAGTATCGTTACCTGTTATATTATATTCTTTGCCAGTAAGTTAAATTTGGACATAGTTCTCGTCATCATAGACAATTTTAAGGTAGGATTAATTTTGACTTATTTTCATTCATTTTTAAAATCATTTTTCACTGTATTGCAATGACAGCGTGAAACAGATAGTGCCGGAGATAAAAATAAGATCTCGGTGAGACATGAACACCAAAGGTGAAAGTAAACGTTAATTTGTATCTCCCACAGAGCTTATCCGTACTAAAGTCTCTAATACTTTCTGTTCCGCCCTGTCTTAAAAATAGGTGTAATAATTCACTACTTGTAAACTTACTTTGTCTGTCACACGGTTAAATCGTGTGTGTTGGAATATCTTGTGGCATAAGATATACAAAAAATTCTCACTCATATTTATGAACTTTCCCAATATCAGCAGCATGCATTTCCGGTAAAAATTAGCTAATCAGAAACGATATAGAATGCATTTAAGATCAATGGTATTTGTCCTGAAATCGATTGCAAATTGAACTTTCTGAAATGAAGACCTACAGATGATGATTACAAGGAATACATGTAATATATTGCCTGGGCAATCGGTTTGCACCTGGAGCTCAGGCTGCACACAGTGCGTGGGTGTCAAGCATGGGTCTGGAAACAAAAACAGAATATGGTACTGAATTGACCGTTGGCACCTAAAAATACAGGTGTACATTTGACACTGAAAATCTGTAGGCGTAGCCCATAACCAATAAAAACAGGCTGCGTGGGCGAGGAGGTGTGTCCACAGAAAAAGTGCGTAGGTGTCACGATTAAAAAGGCGTGATCCTATGAGTTCAACAATAATAAAAATCCCGTGGAAATCTGAGTTGGGTAGAACGAGATCAGGTTCGAGATCGCTTGCAGAGAATTCCCGAAGGCTCCGTTGTATGTGTAACTCCTGCTGACGCCTCACAGTCTACACACAACCGAGGAATAAAGATATAATTCTATATTTTTATAAATACAAGTGTTCCGTGTTTATTGTCGGGTACATTATATAGCGAATATACTTCTGCAATAAGGAGTATCTACCGAAACTAAACTCTTTTCTAACATCGGATTTACCAACAGGAGAACTAAACGCCTAAAATGACCAGAATCGTAACCGTGAAATGGTAATATAAGGATTGTGATGAACTAGTCTTTCAAGCCTTGAAAATCGGCATTCGTACTCTATCAACAAGAATCATTTTGAAAATACGTATTTATCTTAACAAAGAAAAGATCTCTATATATTTTATCCAAACGCTCCTTTACAGTCAGGATATGACACAAGGTCAAATTTTAAACCACAAGGTTCCTAGTTCGATACCGGCCCTCGCCAACTCAGCGTATGAGTAGCATTTTTTTTGTACCTATCTGTCAATCCTCGTCATATCTATTCTAAGTCTATTAATAGGGCCGGGTGCGCTCAGTCGGTAGAGCGTTCGGCTAGAAACCACAAGGTTCTGGGTTCGATACCAGTCCTCGCCAACTCAGCGTATGAGTAGCACAGGGATCTGTGCGGTAAAGTAATGAGTTGATGGTAGGTGTGGCGCTCTACCCCAGACGCTAAAATTATCTCCTTGTTCTAGTGCTAGTAAAAAAGGGATAGACTCCCTCGCTGATTGGCTGATACCGACTTTAGGCCACCCCGACGATTTTACTTTACTGGTTTGAGTTCAGTTATCCTCTTCTACAGTTATATATTCTAAACTGCTGGTCGTACGAAGGTTAAAGAGTCCAGTATATCCCATAGATTGGGGGAGAAGAAACGAATTAATGTCTTTCCCATTGGCATTAGCGCAAAGTAGAAATCTCTTCAGCCTTGACCTGGATTTGAACACTGTTTATAGAGTCGATTTCCTACGACAGTAATTATTACACCACGAGCAGCTTCCTCTTTCTGTAAATATATTCGCAAACTGTAAGAATTCAACATAACACAAAAAATGTATTCTCACTATTGTTATTTCCCACAATGCATTAATACTTCCGTCATCTTCTTAGCGTCAATCTGTCGACATGAGCTGTGGGCAAAATGCCGGTGTATTACTGCGCATGACAGGAAGATTACAATCGTAGAGTCTGTACAACAGGATTTGGAATTTTTATCACGTTGTTTCTTCTGCTATTTTCATTCTTACTTTTCTTTTTGCATTAAGAAAATCTTAGCAGCATTAACAGTTCCCAACACTTTCGATTATCCCGTGTATCGCGACAGGGTCATCGGCAGCGATTTTTATTACAATGCTAACTGCATAATACACGAGTCGTAGAGTTATAATTCACAATTACTCCCCGCAGTCATCGTCTGATTAAGTCTGACTAGGTGATCTGTTCATATTGTGCTTGTGTCAGGTGTAGAGAAAGCTTAGAAGACGTCTATGAAGAAGTGAAGGTAATATCAAGATTTGGTGCGCCAATTTCAATAGCAGTCGTTGCTTAGAGGAGTTTGGAACAGCGTTCTTTTTACATATTTTGCATGACTTCATTGGACACATTGCATTAAGTGAACAACGTGGAAATTGCTTTCACTGGCAATATGTCCGCTCAGTGGTTTTCCTTTACTACAATAGGTTCACTGCACATGTAAACGATGCAGCCATCTATCTATTTTAGTCTGTCTATCTATCTATCTCAGCCCGTTCATATATTTTCAGTCTGTTCATATATATATACATATATTTTCAGTCTGTTCACACACACACACACACACACACACACACACACACACATATATATATATATATATATATATATATATATATATATGAGAGTACGCAAACAGTTTGTTTGATATGGCGTTAGCCAACAATTAGGGTTCGAATCAAACACAAAGCGGCTCCCTGTCTATAACTCTGCTGATGAGGCATGATAGGTCGAAATGTACATACAGAGATTGATTTTTCTCGATTTGTTTACGTCATACATTTTAACAGATATATTCACCTAATTCATTAATCATCAACTAATTATTTTAAAAAAATTAGGTATGACTTCAATTAAGCACATATTCTCCAATATATATAATATATATATATATATATATATATATATATATATATATATGTATATGATGAGAGTATGTCTGTGGGCGTGTGTATGAAAAATTAGTAATAGTTTAGTTATAATTAAAGGAAAATATGTGTATGTGTAAGTGTGTGTGTGTGTGTGTAAAAATTATAGGGAAATTTATATGTTATTATTGTTAAAATGATTGGTTTAATTGGTAAAGTACAATAATTTATTGTGTGCTGAAAGTTTAAAGAAAAACCGTACTACATGGTGAGAGTATGTCACACATTTTCCTTTAATTATAACTAAATTATTACTAATATCTTTCATATACACACCCACAGACATCATGTAGTACGGTTTTTCTTTAAACTTTCAGCACACAAAATTATTGTACTTTACTATATATATATATATATATATATATATATATATATATATATGTGTGTTATGTGTGTGTGTGTGTGTGGGAAGGTAGACAAACACGGGATGTTATGGAAAATGGATGTTTATTGTCGAAGATGCAACGTTTCGGTCTATTAGACCATCGTCGACAATAAACATCTAGTTTCCATAACATCCCGTGTTTGTCTAACTTTCTCCACATACTGTCGGATTAACCTCCTCACATTTCTCCCATATATATATATAATATATATATATATATATATTATATATATATATATATATATATTTTTACTCTGACGAAGGCCGTTTTCTTGTACACTAAAGATTTTATAGTTTCTATTATCATTATTTCATTTTGTATTCAAAAAATAATAGATAGAGTGCATAGATAATGGCCGAAACATGTGTCCGTAAAATAAAATCTATTTTATCCATTCAGCATTTTCTTTCCTTTGTTTATTTTTTCCTTCAGCATACGTCATTTTCACCTTATATATATATATATATATATATATATATATATATTTCATTATATATATAATATATATATATATATATATATATATTAATATATATATATATATAAAGAAAAAGAAGAAAGAAGAAAAAGATAAGTAGTGAAAAAAGGGAAGAAAGAAGCCGCCACAGAAAAGAGAGCCAGAAAGAAGAGACAACTGCAATTCCAGCGAGCATCACTTCTTGTTTGCAGTCACTGCACCAGAGATTGCCGTTCAAAAATTGGTCTGTTCAGCCACTCACGTAGTTGCAGGTAAAAAAATAGACATTGCGCCATCCTCTTTAGTAGACGGAAGGATGCCAACAACAATGTATATATATATATATATATATATATATATATATAATTTACTCGGACGAAGACCGTTATTCCTTGTACACTAAAAGATTTTGTTGTTTTCTATTATTATTATTTTATTTTGAATCTAAAATCATAATAGAGTACATGTGTGCATGGATAAACTAACCGAAACAGTAAAATAAATGTCAGTAAAATAAATTCTATTTTATCCATTCAGCATTTTATTTCCTCTGTTTATTTTTCCTTTCAACATACCGTCGAATTGGTTTCGATTTTCACCTTACACACACACACACACACACACACACATATATATATATATATTTATATATATATATATATATATATATATATGTGTGTGTGTGTGTGTATAAGTATTAACTTACCGGTGGGTATAAGAACGATCGTTGGAAGCGCACAATATCCAGAGATTAAACTAATTATTAAATAATTTTAACTTTTCACCTTTTAACTATTAATACGACCCATAACATATCTTTTATCAAAAATAATAATTGAAAAAATAATTCCTATAAATTAATCCAAATTTTTAATTCAATAAACAAAAACCGTTCCTGATCTACGAAAATATAAATAAGCGTTCCTCTACTAAAGTTAAGTCCCATTCCAACGGGCATGTTTATAACACCTAAGATTAATCGTAAACTCGATTAATTTAAAGTAACCCTGAAGAATCAATCGATGAAACTCGAGTAGGTTACTCCTTTCCATTCTTAATATATATATATATATATATATATATATATATATATATATATATGTGTGTGTGTGTGTGTGTGTGCGAGGTGAAAATGGATATATATTATATATATATATATATATATGTATATATATTGTGTAAGCCTAATGAGTCAGAGAATATCTACCTAGGTTTCTCCTAACGGATCATCAAGATAATTCTGACTGCCATCTCTATTAGCTTTATTAGTTCTACTTTAGTATATTTAACCTAAGCAACTCTTACACTATTTTTTCTTTTGGCCATTTTATAGTACTCTCTGATTTTTGGCAGGAGGTACATATGATTTGGTCTTTTCTTTTTTATATTTTTTTATCCGGTCAAAAGTTTGTATTGTGTAATTACGAAATATAAAGCCCAGAGTTTTTTTTTCATAATGTCGGAGTTTAAAAAAATATATATATATATATATATATATATATATATATATATATTATATTGGCAGCATTTTTTCCCTTATAAATATTTAGTTGGATATGACAGACATTTCCTGTCTGACAAGTTTCTTTTTTTATCTTTTCCAATTGTCTGGCTATCTTTTTTTTTATAATATCCGGGTGGAATTGGTGAATGGATCCACCAAATGTTCTTACACTAGTACTTTCGGCACTAGTACTCAGCACCTGACGATGGCACTAAGAAGAGCCTAAAGTACTATAAATGTAAAATAACTAATAAATTAATTATTTACAGAGCAATATTTATACATTCAAAAAAGAAAGACTTAACAAACCGTCATTTGGCTAATATAAATTTATATCGACCAGAATGTGAGCCTAGTCTCATCAGATAGCCTATTATATAAAGACTGTTTGTATGATTGAAACTTAGTTGTAAAAAGTGGTGACTATTATTAAAACGCAGTGATATCTCGTGACTGGCACGCTCACCATATCTACCCATTCGTGATTACTTTCTCTCGAGATATCCGAAGTCTCAAGTATTTAAATGTTGGTCACG
>CM042155.1:23422486-23504986 GCA_023376005.1 Doryteuthis pealeii | reverse complement strand
ACACACACAACACACACACACACACACACACATATATATATACATATATGCACACACAAATACATATATATACATATATATATATACATACATGCATTTATATACATGCACACATTCCCATACCTACACACATATACATACATCTATATAAAACACATATATACACACACATATACATGGACACACATATCCATTCATGCGCAGTGAGACACACACACATATATATACATATACAAATATACACACAAATACATATATATACATATATATATATATACATACATTTATATACATGCACACATTCCCTTACCTACACACATATACATACATCTATATATACACACATATATATATACACATATATATCCATACATATACATACACATATATATCCATACGTATACATACGCATATATATCCATACGTATACATAGGCATCCATACTTATGACCTCATATACATCCCCATATACATGGGTATATGTACATATCGATATATGTGATAAAAAATAATACATGAAATAGCATTAGTAATATCTAAAGTGTTTGTAGATAAAAGGAAAAAACAGAGGAAAACACGAAGGAAATTGGAAGAGAGAGAGAGGGGGGAAGAGAGAATGAGAGAGAGAAAAAGAGAAAGAGAAAGAGAAAGAAAGAGAGAGAGAGAGAGAGAGAGAGAGAGAGAGAGAGAGAGAGAGAGAGAGGGGGGGATTATTTCCCACAATATATAAATAAATAAATGAATAAAACCCTAGAAATAAGAATACATTTAATATCACCAGAGTAAAAATGAAATTACTTGGAAGTAGCAGATCAGTGTGTATGTGTGTGTGTGTGTGTGTGCGTGTGCGTGTGCGTGTGCGTGTGTATGTATGTTTGTATATGTATGTATATGTGTGTGTATGTGTTTGTGTGTGTATGTGTGTATGTATGTGTGTTTGTGTGTATGTGTGTATGTATGTGTGTTTGTGTGTGTATGTTTGTATGTATGTTTGTGTGCGTATATTTGTATGTGTGTACGTGTATGTGTATCTGTGAGTGTGTATGTATGTGTGTATGTGTGTGTGTATCTGTGCAGAAGAAATATGATCTCTTTCAAAGATGAGGGAAACACAAGCCTGACCATTATATATATATATATATATATATACACACACACACACACACACACACACACACACACACATATATATATATATATATATATATATATATATATAAACAAAACTAAAATAAGAAATAAAACTAAAAAGAAAGGAAGTAAGAGTTCAAAAGAAGAGCACTGATGGGGAAATAGAAAGATCAAATATTGTGATTCACACAATTCCTGTTGAGAATTGTGGCAGGAACCGAAAAAGAAGGAAAAAAAATGAAATCTTGGAAAGTAAGGCGCCTCTTCGCTTATCTTCATCTATGTATTTAACCTCTGTCAAGGTTGACAATAGGTGTAACAGGATATTGATTCTACATCTTAGCAGACAGACCAGGGAGATTGTTTTGTCCAGGAGTTAACTCTCTTCTCCTCCAGATATGCATGCACAGGTTCTAAAATAAGAGTTGTATCCATTGAAGCGGGCTATTAGGGTAATTTTCAGCCCAGCAACATTCAAAGTAGAGAAGTTCCAGTATGTAGTTTATGTGGAAGAGTATGTCTTTCCAAGACTGGCCTGGTGATTCTTCTGAGAAAACACAAGAATAGAGTGACAAATGCTACTGGCACCTAAATATGATGATAAAAAAACAAAAACAGGAAATGGTCTAATTTGAAAAAGAGTTAGCATTATCAAGGCCTCACATACCCCGTGCGCGTACAGTTACCAGGCCCAAACCGGTGCTGTTCTTTAAGGAGTTAGCGTCCGCCTATGAATCACAAGCTTCCGGGTTCGATACCGGCCCTCGTCAACTCAGTGTATGAGCAGCACAGAGACATGTGCGTTAAAGTGAGGAGCTGAGGGTCGTTGAGGCGCTCTACATCAGACGATAAAATAATATCCCTGGTCTAGCGCTCGTGAAAAAGCGATAGACTCCCTCGCTGTCTGGCTGATACCGACATTAGGCCGCCCCACCAACTTCACTTATATATATATATTATATATATATATATATATGTGTGTGTGTGTGTGTGTGTGTATGTATATATATATATATATATATATATATATATATATATATATCAGTCGGTAGAGTGTCGGACTAGGGACCACAAGGTTCTTAGTTCGAAACCGGCCCTCACTAACACAGCGCATGATTAGCACAGGGATCTGTGCGGTAAAGTAAGGAGCTGATGGTAGGTGTAGCGCTCCGCCTCAGACGCCAAAAACATCTCCTTGGTCTAGCACTAGTGACAGGGGATAGACTCCCTCACTGTCTTGCTTATACGAACTTTAGGCCACCCCGACTACTTATATATATATATATATATATATATGGGTAGATTCATGGTGTTGAAGCTAGTGAATAGGGGATAGACTCCCTCACTGTCTTGCTGATACTAACTTTAGGCCACCCCGATTACATATATATATATATATATATATATATATATGTATATATATGGGTAGATTCATGGTGTTGAAACCAGTGAACAGGGGATATACTCCCTCACTGTCTTGCTGATACTAACTTTAGGCCACACCGACTACTTACTTATAAATATAAGGGTAGATTCATGGTGTTGAAGCTAGTGAATAGGGGATAGACTCCCTCATTGTCTTACTGATACTAACTTTAGGCCACCCCTACAACTTATATATATATATATATATATATTTGGGTAGATTCGTTGTGTTGAAGCTGTTGGTTTATAAACAGTGTCTCGACTAGCAGAAGATTTGAAGCGTTGATTCTTTATCGATTTTTCATGTAACAAATATCTGGCTATAATGTGGTTGCATAAGATGTTCTTGTATGCCTCTTGGCATTGTATACGTAAATACATGTGAGAAGAAAGGAAGAGCAAACCTTTCTACAGAGTAGGATTTCTTAGGCTTTTTCACTAGCACCGTTAGTCCATGTTTCAGTACAAATAAAAGCCAGTGTTGATAAACAAAGTATACAACAACCTATATTCTGAAAAAAAGGCGCAACATAATCTTCATTTACTCATTTCATCTTGTTTATCCACACACCGGACTAATATGGGCTCAATAAATATCTACACTAACTGCTACATCATAGAAGATACACTAGTCTGAATTTATATCTTACTAGATAACTTAACACTGAGCAGATTCTGAGTGTTGCGTGGAGGACCTTCCACTGATAACGAGGCTGAGAGAGAGAGGAGAGAGAGAGAGAGAGAGAGAGAGAGAGAGAGAGAGAGAGAGAGGGGGGAGGGGGAAGAGACATGGATATCCGTGCTGTCAGTGCGTCCTGATGATGATATTTTGTTTTACGGCATATCAACCCTTTCCTGGCCATTTAATGCCGAATCAAGTCATCTTTAATAAACAAAGGACTCTGGTTGCTTATAGTATCTGCTTTTGCTTAAGTGGTCACCCAATTAAGTATTGAACTGACTCATCATTGCTTAACTTCGTTTACCTAGTGATGATGATAAGATGACCAGTGACTTAGTGATGATATGTTGACCCATGAACGTATTGGATTCCCATTCTAATTCCGATCCATAATTATACTTATGTTTCTTTTTAGGAAGGAGTTCAATATTTAAATTATCGTTCTTTAGTTATAACCGTTAGATCGGGAATTCGGATGACGTTCAGTGCAAATGCTGATTCGAAGATGGAACATTGCTATTGAAAGAAACAGTGACTATGTGGAGGAGGAGGGATGTAATCCATTGAGGATCAGCTTCATTTTGATGTATGATACATGTTCCTGTGTTGGTAATTATACTTGTCCTAGACAAAATGGCATTACTTTTTGACTCACCTATGTGGAGAAGTAGGGATGTAATCCATTGAAGAACAGCTTCATTTTGATGTATGATACATGTTCCTGTGTTGGTAATTATACCTGTCCTAAACAAAATGGCATTACTTTTTCACTCCCCTATGTGGAGAAGTAAGGATGTAATCCATTGAGGAACAGCTTCATTTTGATGTATGATACATGTTCCTGTGTTGGTAATTATACCTGTCCTAAACAAAATGGCATTACTTTTTGACTCACCTATGTGGAGAAGTAGGGATGTAATCCATTGAGGAACAGCTTTATTTTGATGTATGATACATGTTCCTGTGTTGGTAATTATACCTGTCCTAAACAAAATGGCATTACTTTTTGACTCACCTATGTGGAGAAGTAGGGATGTAATCCAATTAGGAACAGCTTTATTTTGATGTATGATACATGTTCCTGTGTTGGTAATTATACCTGTCCTAAACAAAATGGCATTACTTTTTCACTCCCCTATGTGGAGAAGTAGGGATGTAATCCATTGGGAACAGCTTTATTTTGATGTATGATACATGTTCCTGTGTTGGTAATTATACCTGTCCTAAACAAAATGGCATTACTTTTTCACTCCCTATGTGGAGAAGTAGGGATGTAATCCATTGGGGAACAGCTTTATTTTGATGTATGATACATGTTCCTGTGTTGGTAATTATACCTGTCCTAAACAAAATGGCATTACTTTTTCACTCCCCTATGTGGAGAAGTAGGGATGTAATCCATTGGGGAACAGCTTTATTTTGATGTATGATATAAAGTAATGATTTCTAGATTGTACTCTAGATTATTTAGTGCTAATTCTCGAAACTTTTTGATCATAAGTTTAGAGAAAATGCAATACTATACTATGTTTCAACTAAAACTTTCCTGCAAGCGCAACACTAGTTCCATGTAACTTTATCTTTTTTTTTTCCTAAACTGAAAATTTATATTAAGAGCAAGATTTGAGGACATCTCTATTAATAATGGAGATTTGATCTCAATTTGTCTGTAACCAAAACTACGCCACTGCTTACGTCACGTTACCCAAAATCGTCAATACATGAAATAAAACGCAACCCTGTAATCAGATTTTGAAATTATTTTTTACTCTCTCCCTTTTTTCAGTAACAAGAGGTTAACTTAATATGTAAAATATTCAAAATAATTATTCATTTAATGATTTATAGATGCACGCAACATTCTATTTGACGGGAACAAAACTACGTGTCCATTTCAAATTCTTTTATTTTTTTACTCCTTTATTAAATTTGATGAATTTGCTTATGATATAAACCCTCTAACATTGAATTTTAACTCCTATCCCAATCAGGTAATATCTTTCAAAAATTAATTTTTACTCTGCCCGGAGTGTGTTTTATTTATTTATCTATTTTTTATTTTTGCTAGTTAAGATAAACATAACAGCACATTTGTATGTCATATCAAGAAAAAGGATTTGGGGGTGCTTCGACCAATAGAAAGCTCATTTGAATAATTGTAAATGCGAAGGAGACTATTTTGAAGAAAATGAACGTTTCATTCATTGTTAATTTCGGTTTGGTAAATACAGCTTCATTCTGCACTTTTCGAAAACAATTCGCATAATACTACGGCTGTCCCATATGGACGGTTTTTCAAAATTCTTTGTCCATTTCTATCTTTGTAAAAACAGCTCCAATCTTGATACTTTGTTTTAAAAAATACACACCTCGTTTTTTGATGAAAAATTAAGGCTTCATTTATTGTTCATTACTGTCTTGGTAAATACAGCTTTATTCTGCACTTTTCGAAAACAATTCGCATAATACTACCGCTGTCCATAATGAAGGCTACATTTAGTATAATAAATGTAGAGAGGAATGACCAATTATTATTGGAGAATTAAAAAAAATTATTTGTCCATTTCTGTCTTTGTAAAAGCAACTCGAAGCTCGATACTTATTCTAAAAAAATACACACCTCGTATTTTGAAAAAAATTAACGCTTCATTTATTGTTACCTTCTATTTTGGTAAATACAGCTGTTTTCATACGTTTTGAACATACCAATCAGATTTCTCATCATTTCCTTTGCTATGGTAATATGACCAACCTCTTGACATTCTATTTAAGAGGAGTAAAGAAAATCTTACGAAAGGAAAAAAAACACCACAGAAAAATTGAAAATAATGGAAACTGATAGATTAACGCCTTTTCCAGACAAGTGATTTGTGTAGGGAATATATTTGGGAATGGTAACATACAACTTGAATGGTGAGGCAGGGATGTCTGTCATTGAGTGCAATTGCTGATGCACCTCTTCGTAATAGCCTTTGTTGAGTGAAGTTGAAGGTGCGTGGTGTAATGGTTAAAGTCGTAGGAAATGGACTCGTCGACCCAGGTTTAAATCCTGGACGAATAGCAGGGCAGACTGGGCTCTTTAAACTTGGTTAGGCAACCAGTCTAGGAGAAGGAAAACTTTGAATCAAAACCTGTTAAATCAACTTGGGGTGGCCAGTACTATAATAGGCTCAGTCCTAATTAGTGATTTATTTAACTTTTAAAAAAATGTTAATAATATTCTTAAAAAATTTTTATAATCTAAAAACAAAGTTCATATCAAATAATGAGTGTCAGAGTTTTATGATAAAAACTTCTATTTCTGAACACGCACTAAATGTCTTAATCACAGAACAACGTCTTAGCATAAAAGCTCACATAGCGCTAATACACGTGGGAAAGGTATGAATCCAACTACCCTTCCTCCAGCTATGGGTAAATTATAGTGCATTCTGCTAAGGATCAATTCTACTTGAAAGCTTTACACTGCAATAATTTCAATACAAAGGAGTTGATTTTATTACTACTCAAACAACAGCATTTACTGTAAGCAGCCTGAGTCCTTTGTTTATCAAAAATGATTTGATTCGGCATTAAATGGTCCGGAAAGGGTTGATGTGCCGTAAAACAAAACAACTATCATCATCACTGACAGCACAGATATCCATAACTCTCTCTCTCTCTCTCTCTCTCTCTCTCTCTCTCTCTCTATATATATATATATATATATATATATATATATATATTTCTTTTTCTTTCTCTCTCTTCTGTCTTTCTTTCTTTCTTTCTTTCTTTCTCTCTCTCTCTCTCTCTCTGTTACACACTGATTCTAGCCGTGGCTCTCTACATTTCATATAGCGCTAATATCCTTGGGAAAGGATACTACACTCCCTGAACTACACTCCCTCAAACTATGGGTAAATAGTAGGACAGACTTGTCTCTTTAACCTTGGTTAGGTCACCAGTCTAAGAGAAGGAAAACTCTGAATTGAAACGTGTTAAATCCGCTTGGGGTGGCTTTTACTAGAATAGGCTCAGTCCTAATTAGTAATCTATTTCACTAATTTTTTTTCAATTTCTTTATTTCTATTTTTTTTAATTGTTATTTATATATTTCTTTTTTCTTTTAGAGATCACGATACCCGCTCCTCATAGGCACCGATGTTAAACCATTGCTGGCCATGAGCGATCAGCAGGCATAATTCACATTGTTGTGTTGTTTGTAGTTAAAAGCCTTCAGCGAAAGAAGATGAAGCTGATTGGACAAAAAAAAAGTCTCTTCTCTAATGAAGCATTAAACATTTACTGATGTCCTGCTTCGATGTGTCTCGTAAGGCAGATTAGCTCAGTTTTTTAGAACGGGAATGTTTTAATGATTTGAAAACAGGATTGGCCTCCAGTGAGAACAAGTGACGTCACCAAAGACACGTACGCATGCGCACGAACACACACATATACGTGCATAAGCGGACCTCGATTATTTTAGACTTATTATCATTGTTCCCATATAATTCAACGTAAAAAGATTAGTGTTTATAGATAGTATTCATATCTAAGATATATATGAATAGATCGAAATAGAGAGATATGAATACCAAGGTAGGTAGGAATAGAGTTAGAGATATATGAATGACAATATAGATAGGAATAGACAGAGTTAGAGAGATATGGATACCAAGATAGATAGGAATAGACAGAGAGAGTCAGAGAGAGAGAGCGAGAGAGAGAGAGAGAGAGAGAGAGAGAGAGAGAGAGAGAGGAGGGGGAGGGAGGTTGAGATGAATACCAAGGTAGATAGGAATAGACAGAGTTATATATATTTGAATAAAATAGAGAGGAACAGACAGAGATAGATAGATATGAATACACAGATAGATATGAATAGACAGAGGTAGAGATATATGGATACCAAGATAGATAGGAATAGAGAGAGAGAGAGAGAGAGAGAGAGAGAGAGAGAGAGAGAGAGAGAGAGGGAGGGAGAGATGAATACAAGGTAGATAGGAATAGACAGAGTTAGAGATATATGAATAAAAATAGAGAGGAATAGACAGAGTTAGATAGATATGAATAGCAAGAAGGTCGGAGGACACATCGGCCGAAACGTTGCGTACATAACAATAAAGATAAGGACAACGGTCCGAAAAATCCAAATAATACATATTCTAACAAAACATTATATGAAACTTTTTCCTGACCAAACTAGTTGAGAAAAATTAAAAAAGGAATAACAAGAAATATTCTTTTTTTTTGTTTCTCGTTTTTGTTTATTTCATTATACATTTATTTATATGTAAATCTATCAATAATGGAGATTCGCTTCCGGTTTTTGTCTGTAACAAAAACTACGCCACTGCTTACGCCACACTACCTAAAATCGTCATAACATAGAATAAATACACTCAAAATTTGAGCATGCAACATTAGACAGTCCTCGTTGTGTTTATAAACAAGTTTTTATAAATACATACCTGGTATTATCTATCAATATATAGATTGTTTTATCTTAATATATATTTAAAGTTATCAGAACTAAGTTTCCATTTCAATTTTTAAATTTTTTACTCCTTTAATAAATTTGATGATTTTACTTTACTTATGATACAAACTCTCTTATATTAAATTTTCAACTCCCATCCCCTCAGGCAATATTTATTTTACGTGTCCCAGAGGGCAATTTTTTATTTTGCTAGTATAACTAAAATATTATTGTTTCCGTTTGTTTCCCATACTGCTTTTTATTATACAGGGTGGTGCAAAAGGTAGGTATACAGTAGTGTCACATCAGTAAAATTAGTGTCATATTTTACTGAAGTGAAAGTGACATATTTTAAGTAATAAAAATGCATGTACATTTACTCGTTTCCTTTTATTCACTTCAGTTAAATCGGCAATTTAACCAAATTGATGCTAATAAAGAGCTTTGTTCCAGAGTGTGCATAAGTGTCTGTTCTCGATTAGAGTAATGTGTGAACTCTGAAGACAAGCAATTTGAGTACCTGAAGGATTAGAGCTTCTTACTACACGTGCTTCTTATTACATGTATATGCAACATTTGTTTGTTTGTATAATATGTATAAATGTTTTCCCTTTTTTATAACTGTATACCTACTTTTGCACCCCCTGTATATATGTTGAAAGTCTATTTACCAACATCTTCAATGAAAATGAAATAAACAAGGTATATAAACTTTCCTCATGCTCACGTTTTAAAACCTCAGTAAACTTCTTGTAACGTGCACAAATCATCATGTATGAACATTATAGTGACTATATGTTCATTAGTGGGCCGGGTTAGCTCAGTCGGTAGAGCGTTCGGCTAGGAACCACAAGGTTCCTGGTGAGATACCGGCCCTCGCCAACTCAGCGTATGAGTAGTACAGGGATCTGTGCGGTAAAGTAAGGAACTGATGGTAGGTGTGGCGCTCCCTCGCTGATTGGCTGATACCGACTTTAAGCCGCCCCGACTATATATATATATATATATATATATATATAAGTTGTCGCGGTGGCCTAAAGTTAGTATCAGTAAGACAGAGAGGGAGTCTATCCCCTGTTCACTAGCTTCAACACCATGAATATGCCCATATATATATATATAAGTATGTAATCGGAGTGGCCTAAAGTTAGTATCAGCAAGACAGTGAGGGAGTCTATCCCTGTTCACTAGCTTCAACACCATGAATCTACCCTTATATATATATATAAGTAGTCGGGGTAGGTGTGGCACTCCACCTCAGATGTTAAAATAATTTCCTAGCGCTATTGAAAAGGGGATAGATTCCCTCGCTGTTAGGTTGATACCGACATTAGGCCGCCCCGACGACTTTACTTTTATATGTTCATTACAGACTGATAACGTTGCTATGGGTCGCTACTAAGTCCTACCTTCTGTGCCAACAATACTGTCTATTTAGAAAAAAAATCTAACAATTTTTGCGAAACCTATGCTATATGTCTAATACACTGATATTTCCATTAGGGTAGGTCAATTTTTCACTTTTTAAAAATATCAAATTGTCTATCTATGCGAAAGTTGTGTGTTAGTATACTGAATACTGATACCAAATGTTGAAGACATAGAAGACGATATTTAAAAAAAGTCAAAAATCGAACTACCCTAATCTCCATATCAGCTAAAACATCGACGAAACAGAAAAATAAAAGAAGCTCAATAGTGTCAATTTTTCTAACTCGCTACACAAAAAACAAATTACTGACAATATCTTCTGTCCTCTTTTAATTATCATAGTAAATGTCCACAAGGACGACAGAACAGATATAATTAAAAAAAGGCTGATAAATCGAGTCAAACTAATTATCTCTTTCACATAAACGATTTTATAAAGAATTAATCACATCAATTATCTGAATCAATAACAAATTGCCTAAGCAAGTCGTAAAGGATAAAATGATAAAATGAAAATAACTTTAAGGATCATCAATAGAAATAGCATTAAAGAAAAAATAATTAAGCTGTTTTACCGCAATCAAATGTATCTCAATCATAAAGTGGAATAAACAGTACTTGAAAGTAATATTCATAGAAACATATAATTTCTTTATATATATATATATATATATATATATATATATATATATATATATATATATAACACCTATTGCAAAATAAGACCCCACAAAAAAAGATTCTAAATATTTGAAGCGATCCTTATAAAAATGAAACAGAACACATCGAAAAAATATTTTTCATCTTGATAATATTTTTGTGGTCGTTTTTTTTAGGATATGAGATTTAGTACTAGGCCATTTTTGGTGGCTGTAAATACGCATATATCTGTTTTCTGTTTTTTTCACTCTCCTTAGATGGCTACAGTTTGAATCACACACACACACACACACACACACACACACACACACACACACACATATATATATATATATATATATGTGTGTGTGTGTTTGTGTGTGTGTGTGTGTGTGTTTGTTTGTTTGTTTGTTTTTTCTTATATTTATTTGTTTTATTGAACGATTTTTTTTAAAACAAGAAAGAATCTGTGAATTATATATTCTGAACAACAAAAATGTGTTTCTGGGATTTTTTTAATCCTCTGAAGAAGGGGAAAACAAACTCCTTGTATTCATCGTTTTTTATGGACGGGAAAGAGTCCGGAAACGCATTTGATTGGAGGATTCACACGCTGTAGACATTATAAAAGTATCATGGTTGGTCATAATAGTTTGTTTTTGCTGTTGTAGGTCAGGTTAGCTGACCATAAACTATTGCTTGATCAACACCAGCTGGGTCAACTGTGTGAAAGTGTATTATATTGAAAGAGCTGAAATACCTTATGATCCTAGGATCTCATCAGTGACGATATGTTCAGGTCCATCGTTTGTATTTAAAAAAATATATATAGTACATCTAACACATGTGCAATAACCATGAGAAATTGCAATCGTGGAAGTACTGGATAAACTTACTGTCTTTTCAGTACAGATATGACTCACAAGCTTTTAAAAAATCCTTCATATATGTATATATATATATATATATATATATATATATATATATATGGAGAAAAGTAGACAAACACGGGGTGTTATGGAAACTTGATGTTTATTGTCGACGGTGCAACGTTTCGGTCGACAATAAACATCATAACATCCCGTGTTTGTCTACTTTTCTCCACATACTGTCGGATTAACCTCTTCACATTTCTACCATATATATATATATATATATATATATATATATAACTTATTGGTAATTCGTTGCGGTAAGAAAAACCCGGCAAATAGTTTAATAGTAAAAATATACTACCAAACCTCACCTGGGGAAAAATGAATAAAAAGAAAAGACCAAGAGGGTTGTACCAACCGGAAAATTATCGATTAATTCTCTAACACTTGGCCAAAAGAAAAAAGCTTATATATATATATATATATATATATATATATATATATATATAAACCGTTAGGATTATCTAGAACTGAAATATAAAAAGTGCTCATACCTAAGTAGAGAAAATAATAAAGTTTAACCTAATGAGTCAGATATATCTATTAATAGTTTCACTTAGTAGCTCATCAGGGCAATAATCTAATTCTTGCCCTGATGAGCGACTAAGCAAAACTATTAGTAGGTATATCTGACACATTAGGTTTAACTTTATATATATATATATATATATATATATATATATATATATATATATATATATATATATAAAACTAAAATACCTGTTTAAATATCATTCGTTATTTTTCTGTTTATCTTTTTAAACGGAACTGAATATATAAGATTGACGCAATACAGTCTCCCTGGCTTCCTAGTAATTTGTGTATTACTTTACTAAATAATGATCATACCAGTAGGTACTACCAGGAGGTACTATCATACCGGTAGGTAGCGACATAAATACTAAATAATATTTGTGCTTGTGTGTAGGTTGTTTGGATCAAGTGTTCTATTGCAGTGCAGGAGTTTTGAAGTTGGTCTGATTATATATATATATATATATATATATATATATATATATACGCACACACACACACACGCGCACACACACACACACACACACACACACACACATATATATATATATATATATATATATGTAGTCATTCACAACTCTTCAGTGTGGCTAGATATTTGAAGGCTACTTCCAGCCAGGATGGAAAGCCAATTGATTCATCAGCAGTCGGGCTGCTTAAACATTCAGCCATTGTCACCAACAGAATGTTTGGAGGATTTTAACTGATGAATACACACATCTGTATATATGTAAATGCCACCATAGAGTGACCCATCTTTTATAGGAGAGCGTTGCATTTACACTTAGTTGGCGGTCGTCAGTGAAATCCCCTGAAAAATGACTAACCCACTAGTGCATGAGGAGCACACACACACACACACACACACACACAATATATATATGTATATATATATATACATATTTTTGGTTGAACTCGAGTGACAATTCTTGTCGTACGAGTTTTTGTTCAATCCTTTCAAGGTGTCTGGCCATCCTTTTGGTGTCAGGGTGGAACTAGTGTAGCAATCCACCAAAGGTTTCTGTACGAGTGCTTTCGACATGTCAATCTGCCATCTTCAGGTCGGAAACTGGTGGTATGTTTCGTGGTGTCTCGCTTTTAAAGAAAACGAGAAGTAGCGTAGGAATTGGTAGTGCGAGGTAGTAACAATTGGTAGTGGGAGGTAGTAGGAATTGGTAGTAGTTCAAACGAACGAAGCAGTAGATATTTTGTGGGAAGGGGGTCACAAGTTTGTGAGAAGGAAAGGGGAATAATGCCTATAATTTTCCGCCTGTCCCCCTTCCATTATTCCCCTTTCCTTCTCACAAACTCGTGACCCCCCTCCCATATATATATATATATATATATATATATATATATATATATCGAACTTTATTATCTATCATCAAACATTTTATTTATATTATTTTATCTTGTTTATTCGTGTGATTCATAATATTTTGTTGAAGATGCATTTACTTTTAAATCGTAACGAGAGCGGAAAAGACTAGAAAAATAATACGCCATTTTTTCCTCTCCCAACCGTCCAAAGCTTTTCTTCATCTTTGGCTGTGACTGTTTGTGCTCAAAATAGAGAAGAACAAAACATCTCACTGATGCAAGATTTTCTTGTATTTTTATTATTACGGATATACCGATTCACATTGATATAGAAATAAATATTTATTTCTGTATGTCCGTTGCTATGAGTTGAGCAGTCGTGAATTTAATCCAACGTCATTTGAGTTTTTCTTTATGGAAATGTCTGCCCTGATATCTTATTTTCCTTATCAAACTGCCATTCAAACGGTTTATCGGCCTTTAAATCAATATATAAGGTGTGTCAAAAAAGTATTGAGATTTTTTGTACTTTTTGACACACTTTGTATTCTAAAAAAATAACGTTCCATTCCTTCTTCAAAAAAGTTTGTAATGATCTGTTCTTGGTTTGGTTTGGTTTGGTTTGTTTTACGGCATATCAACCTTGGTGGGTCATTTAATGCCGACAAAGTTGTGAAATAAATTCATTCTTAATGCATAATACAAGTTTGTTTATAAACTCATGTTTTTCTATTCAACCCATAGATGGGACCCTAACAGGTACTACTACTCCGGGTCAGAGTGGACCAGGGATCAATGGTGATGAAGGGGTGCTCCACATTCCCCAAACCTCCAGAACTGGAATCTCACCATGAGATAGAGTTTAACGTCCTTCCCAGGACATGTAGACCCTCAGCCACCGCCTTCTAGCACCCATATGAAAAAATGGGTTGGGGTTTCCATAAGGGCAATAGGGTTGGGAAAATCATATAGGTGCTAGGGTTTGACGTGACGGCCCGTTTAGCCCAAGATAGGGCCAAAGTGGAGTATTGCAAGTCATGAACTGCTCATCCACCTGGGTTCTATCCTTAAGCATCACGGGTCACCACCCCAGGGCAAAAGGTGGCCCTATTGGGGGAGTCTTACCCCTCTGCAGAGGTGCAGTCGGTGCATTCTAACGCCCCAGCCGACAGGGTGGTGATCTGTTCTTGGGAGACTAGATTAAATTACAATGACCATAAGAATGATGTATTTAAGCCAAGATGAAGATAATTTTATTGTTATATATTTATTTCTTAATTTCTTTTTGTTATCAAATGTCATTAACTGAAAGTTTGTAATGATCTGTTCTTAGGAGATTAAGTTTGTTTCCTGTAAACGTTTTTGTATCCAATCGATATTGTAGCAAACACAACTTAGGTTTACTTATCCATAATATCTGACTTTCACTCTGTGTTATTTATTTTAACTTAATTTTCCAAATCGACAACTGAATTCACCCAAGTTCTTAGCAAATTAAAAATGACATCACAATTATAGCAAGTTTATCAAATCGCTCCATCAAAGGCAGATTCAATGACACACACATACAGATAGGTAGACATAGATACGCAAAACTGTATAAAATATTAGATTTTTCTACTTCAACTATATACAAGGTGTGTCAAAAAAGAATGGAGATTTTTTCTTGTCTACAGACGCAAAAACAATCTCCTTGGTCTAGCGCTAGTGAAATGGGTATGGACTCCCTCGAGATCTGACTGATATCGTCATTAGTCCCACCCTTCGACATTACTTTTTACTTTATAATAAAAATCGTTAGAGATGCACTTATTTGTGGTGGCCGGTTTAGCTCAGTCGGTAGTGTTCGGCTAGGAATCACAAGGTGCTTGGTTAGATACCGGCCCTCGCCAACTCAGCGAATGAGTAGCACAGGTATATGTGCGGTAAAGTGAGGAGCTGATGGTAGGTGTGGCGCTCCACCTCAGATGCTAAAATAATTTCCTTGGTCTAGCGCTAGTGAAAAGGGGATAGACTCCCTCGCTGACTGGCCGATACCGACATTAGGACGTCTTTACTTACTTTTACTTATAACACTAACAAGTCTTAGTCTGGCTCATGGTCATTTATTAATGGGTGTTGTTGTACGTTTGATAAAGTAATTTATAAATTAAACCCAATAACCAATTAACAGTATTTGTTGGCATCCTTTCATCTACTATGGCGTAGTGTCCATTTTTTTATCTGCGTCTAATCGAGTGGTTGAGCAAGCAAATTTTTGAATGGCAATCTCTGATGCACTGACTGCACACACACACTGATGCTTGCTGGGGCTGCTGTTGGGCCCCATTCCTTCTTGCTCTCTTTGCTGTGGAGGATACTTTCCTCTCTGCTTCACTCCTTTTCGTGCTTTGTTTGACACAGAGGCTCCAGACCGCCTGGTTTTCTGCGCCGACCTCCCATGTATTGGTGTTAATGGGGTATGTCTTTATGTCTTACTTGCAGACGTCTTTAATCCAAGTGCCCACGCAGAGACTATAAGTTTAAGTTGTGGGCCACAGCACACCTTATATATCAAAATAACCCAACAGTTATAAAGGCTGAACATAGCAATTTAGAAATAAATTGAATTCAAAAAGTCGTTAGATCATTTGTCTACAAAGATCGCAAGGAGCAGGCCAATTTTTGAATAGCAGTCTCTGGTGTACTGACTGCACACAAACACAGATGCTTGCTGGGGCTGCTGTTGTGCCTCTCCTTCTTTCTGGTTCTGCAATTCAAAAATGGATAGCGGAAAACCTCGTGCTTTCAATGTGGGTGCTCTACCGATTGAGGTATATATATATATTTTTACCTGCATCTGCCTGAGCAGGCCAATTTTTGAATAGCAGTCTCTGGTGTACTGACTGCACACAAACAGAGATGCTTGCTGAGGCAGCTGTTGTGCCTCTACGTCTTTCTGGCTGTGCTGTGGAAGCTACTTTCCTTGCTATTTTATTCCTTTCCCTGTCTTGTTTGACACTAAGTCGCCAGGCCACTCGGTTTTCTGCACCTCTGTCCCATGTTTTGGTGTTAATGAAGTATGTCTTTCTTGCAGATGTCTTTGAAGTGTAGGTATTGTCAACTTGAGGTGGAATGGAGGTGCATTGTATAATGGTTACCATTGTAGGAAAAGGACACTGAGAAAAAGTTCAAATCCTGGATGAGGTTGTTTGCATTTCACATACTGCTAATACCCTTGGGAAAGGTATGAATCCAATTATTCTCCCTCAAGCTATGGACTCTTCAGCTTTGATTTATCAACCAATATAGAAGGAAAACTCTGATTTGGTTGGTTGGGTTTTACGGCATGTCAACCACTTGGGTTATTTTATGCCGGATACTTCTATTGGTAAAAAATGTTTAATGGTAACAAAGTTTTTAAATAATTTCATTTTTAATGGATAATACAATTTTGTTTATAAACTCATGTTTTCTATTTAACCCATAGATGGGAAGGAAAAACTCTGAATTCAAAACTATCAAACTCTGCTTAAGAAAATTACCCAGTATCGCATCCTGCTTGTGTGGAGAGGTTGGTAAATAAATATACCGTAGAATTATGACAACATTCTGTGATAAAAATTATATGTCCAATAGTAATTCTTTTGCTTTGGGAGAAATTTTAAGTGATATTTATGAATTCTTTATTTCTGTGGCAGATCACGTGTTACCTAATTCATAGGCAGCTTATGAATTTTGTACGTACCTGTAGAAAGATTATCTGAATAAAATTCGTTAGAGTCAGAAGAACGGGGGTTCAGTGGAAAGTTACCATGCCCGATGATTGATAACCGGTGACATGCCGCTGACCTTCCGATAGCACGCGATTACAAGCATTCTAGTTCAGATGCGTCCAAAGATTCAGAGCGAGCGGACTCGATAGTCGCTCTCTCTCTGAGAGTCGCTTCTCCCGCCGCAGCTGAAGATGGGCTGGATTGTTTAATAATGTTTTATAAGAAAAACAACCAAGTCTTGTTTAGTTAATTTAACAAAGAAATGACCAGCCCAACAAGAAAGAAGAAAGATCCAACAAGAAGTAAAAGCAACCCAAATGGTCGGCCCGAGAAATAAGACCGAAGAACATGGCGGTCGAAGTTAGAAGCATCAGAAGCAGATTTAAGAATCTTCTCATCTATTATCTAATCTATCTATATATATTTACCAACCCCTCCGCCCGAGCAGGATACGACACAAGGTCAATTTCTTAAGCCTGCCTCTCCTAGACTGGTTACTAACCATGGTTAAAGAACCCAGTCTGCCCTGCTATTTGCCCATAGCTGGAGGAGAGTAGGATTCATACCTTTCCCAAGGTATTAGCTATGTCTTGAACTCTCCATTTCCCATAACTTTAACCATTACACCACGCGCTTCTAATCTATCTATATCCCTGCCTGCCTGCCTGTCTGTCTGTCTCTGTCTATCTCTGTCTATCTGTCTGTCTGTCTGTCTCTCTCTCTCTCTGTCTCTTTCGCTGATTATATACACGATGTGTTAAAAGGGGTATATAAAACGCGAATAACTGAATCAGCAGAAATCCAAACCGTGGATACTGAAGGACTGTATCAATGATTAAACATCTTTTTATGAACAGGGCTGTTCTTTTGTTTCCTCTCTAGAAACTATTGACCAATTATCCTTTTTTTTCTTTTTAGAAGTGCAAGAGTTTAAACTGATGACGTACATTCACATTATTTGTGTGTGGGGAGTCGGGGAGCGGGTGAAACGTAGAAAGTTATTTTTCGCCGCTTATCTTTGTCGAAGATAAATCTCGAAGATCGGTAGCCAACGTCACACCTTTCGTTAAATTGATTGAAGAAAAAGATAACATTAGGTGAAAAGGAGAGTAAGGCGAATGATCTCCTCTCATTACACACAATCCAAATAAACGAGTATCAAAACAAATTTACATGACTGATCAGACCAGAATTCATATCGAAGACTAATTTTGATATTCAGGATAAAAAATAAATAATTCATATTAAAATTGAGAAGAATACATAGCATATAAGTAAAAGTAAGTAAAGTCGTCGGGGCGGCCTAAAGTCGGTATCAGCCAGTCAGCGAGGGAGTCTATCCCCTTTTCAATAGCGCTAGACCAAGGAGATTGTTTTTTAGCATCTGAGGTGAAGCGCCAGACCTACCATCAGCTCCTTACTTTACCGCACAGATCCCTGTGCTACTCATACGCTGTGTTGGTGGGGACCGGTATCGAACTAGGAACCTAGCATATACTAATATAAAATGAGTTGCATACTATTATAAGCATATGAAATCATCGATCATTGTTCAACAATACCAAATCTTTTATTTTGTCTTCTAAAATAACCGATTAGTATAATAAATAAGCTATCTATATATTAATACACATGTTCCTTAATCTTCCAACCGTTATCCTGCCTTACTCTCCTGCAGAAGAGATATCTCGAAATGGCAAACAAACATTCTGTTCTGGATTTTGTTAGACGCATTGTCTCTGCTTGGTATTGACTAATTTCCTCGATTCTTTCTGGAAAAAAAGTTTCATGTATACACTAAAATGTCAGAAGTTTAGCGCAGATATAAGAAAGACACAATCCCAAGAATACACAGATGCACCCAAAAGACTTGATATATGTAAGAATTTTGATTTTTCGGACTGTGATTTTTCTTTATTGTGGTATGTAAAATCACAACGTTTCAGCTGCTGTATCCTCTGGCCTTCCTCAGATGTTTCCTGTGTATCCGAGCATAGCAATGACCCAACCTGAATGATAGGCGTGCAAAAACAATCATGTTATTATTCAAATAAGATCTTCAGGACCATATGAACTTTTTGATCTCGATTAAGAAAGGACATGTTTTTCATTTACACCGTCAATATCCGGTTGTTTGTTAGGGGTTAGAGTTAGGGTTAGGGGTTAGTTATATAATTTTTCAAATCTAAAAATCTTCTGTTAAAACAACCGGATATTGATGGTGTAAATGAAGAACATTTCCTTTCTTAATCGAGATCAAAAAGGGGTGCCTAAAGGTTATATGGTCCAATCTTCAAAAGTTCTTTGACGCCTTGTTTGATCAACAGCCAAAGAAATTGTACGATTTGTATTGGACACATGTCGCAACGGATATAAGGGTTAACTTAATAGTTCTAAACGAAAACCATCTTTAGATTGCAGGTTCAATCCTGGCCAAGAGTGATAATAACATAAAATACTTAACACAGCTTAACACTTGTATTTAGTACTTGTAATGGTTAACGGAATGAGAACAGTCTACCCCGGTGGATTGAATAAAGTGTTCGGTTCGAAGTTCTACAAAGGCTCCCAATTATGACATGAAGGCTTCAGAGTTTAACAAGAATGTTCCCGACTTTGAAAAAAAGGTTCCCGAATTCGACAAGAAATACTCGGAGAGTAAATCTGACGAAAAATTGTATAGATAAATAAAGATGAGGATAATAGTCCGGATAATCCAAATCATAGAAATTATCAAGCCCCATCTAAAAAATTCGGAGAAAAAAAACATTGTACGATGTTAATGAATGCTTTTAAAAAACAGTCTTCCTTCATGTGATTTACAAAAATGTACTAAATAGGATTTCAGTTAATTTTTTTTATTGATTTGCCAAAGGAATTAATGTTTATGAAATATTTATCATCTGTAAGAATCATGTACATAAAGATATTTTTGCTTAATAAATCAGTTGGAGCGTTAATCTTTATTATTCATGTTGACAAGTATCATCCTTCAACTTTTGAAATTTTAGCTCCTTTTTATGGTATGCCATTTACAGATAGAGAGGGGTATATATATATATATATATATATATATATATTATATATATATATATATATATGAGAGATTGAGTGAGATAGATAGATAGATGGATGAGATAGATAGATAGATAGATAGAGAGAGAGAGAGAGAGAGAGAGAGAGAGAGAGAGAGAGAGAGAGAGAGAGAGAGAGATTAACTGAGAGAGAGAATGTTCTGAAAGTAATGTGTTCTATTGATATAATGGAAAGCTATTTACAGTTAAAAGAGATAAAGATAGAGAAAGTAAGATAATGATATACAGAGATATAAGGGAAGATATAAAAGAGAGATGCTCCGAAAGTAATGCCTTATATCTATTTCGACAGAAACGACAACAGATACAGGGAACACAATAATGCCATTAAGATATAGTATGTTTCAGCTACAAAAGACTATCAAGTTATGCGTCATCGCCAATGATGAAACATGTTTAGTGTTGGAGACTTCGTGGTGTTTGGTTTGTTTTGTTTTACGGCATATCAACCTCGGTGCGTCATTTATTGACAACTAAGTTTTGGATTCGTAGCGGTAGTAGTAGTAGTAGTTTTCGAAGAGAAAAACTAAAATGAACGGATTTTTCTCCTCAGTGCATTTTTGTTTCTACCGACCCACCAGGCTGAATCAACGCAACATCTTTTTACGGATGGATTTTAATAGGACATCCCACGAGAATCTAACTCAAGAGAATAATGATCTTCGAGATTAACTTTTTAAAAGACCCCCCCTCTACCCAGGTGACGTCAGGTAACCACTTCTAGTTACTAATAATTGTTTCTTTGCTTATACACCCTTTCAGATAGCAAGGGTAACCTGCATGAATATAGGCATTTCGTAAAAGCAAAATGACATTCATAGAACTTTTCGAAATGTTAAATGAGAAAGAAAAACTAACCAAAGGGTACCATTATAGTATGTGGCCTACTTTTTGAATGTGGCCTACGAAGTCTCGTCTCTCTTATAGTATGTGGCCTACCATAAAAAAAACATATGGCCTACGAAGTCTCGTCTCTCTTATAGTATGTGGCCTACCATAAAGAAACATATTATAAGGTTATAATAATAACTGCTAACCCTAACCCTAACTCTATTTCAGAATTTTATAATATTTTACAATTAAATAGATCTCTGATACATGTAAATTAGGGATAAAATCAAATTTTTTAATTATTCTTAATTACTATATACAGCTTATGACTGAATTGCATTTCTTAAAATTGAATATATTGAAAAATAATTAGTTTCAATAAATTGCCTACTACTTATATCTATAAACATACTCTTACTAAGGTAGGACACATTCAAACCGAGTAGGCCACATGCTATAACAGAATTAAAAAGGTAGGCCACATACTATAACAGTATCAAAAAGTTAGGCCACATACTATAACAAATCAAAAAGGTAGGCCACATACTATAACAGTATCAAAAAGGTAGGCCACATACTATAACAGTATCAAAAAGTTAGACCACATACTATAACGGCACCAATCAAAGAAACTGGTATGTCTGTACAGGATTGTAGCCGAAGTAATAATGTCAACGTTTGAGACTAATGGAATATAATCTGTCTTCTGTGATTCCATTTGAATGAAATGAAAACTAAAGTCTTTAAAGCCTCTACAGCGTTCACTTTTATCCCCAAAGATTATAGACTTAGGTCTACAGTTTGGTAAAATCAGGAACCTTGATTTGTTAAGGTTGAGATTTGACAGGAAACAAGCAAACAGGAAATTGAATATTGCGTTCGATTATAGACAAAATCTCTCCTCAGCACAACTATAAAACTATTCCAAAAGAAATTGCTTATTCTGCCACAGAGAAACGTTAGTGGCCACCAGTAAGGATGAATCTCTTTAACAAGTGCTTGGAAGAGAAGACAGTCAAATCCTGCTGTGATATTGAACAGTGGCGTTATGTAATTAGCATATGAAGAAACTAGAAGCGGCTACTCGACGTCGCCAGGGAAGAGGAGGGATTTTATTTTAAAGTTTGGCTCGTAGATCCATTATTACTGAATTGTAAGTTTGATCCTCGCAGGATGCCCCATGCAAATCCCTACGTTAAAAAGACCTTGCGTCATTCAGCCAATCTAAAAAGAATAATTAATGCCTACTATTTAAAATATGAAATACCAAAAAAACAAAAAAAATTCATGTTATCATTTAGAATTTCTTCTTTTAATTATCTTCACGAATATAAATCAAATCTTCGCTCAAAAACCAAGATCTGGTGATAGTAAATGTTTACCTATATTTATTTTGTGGTTATTTGTTTTATGTTAGTAGTTTCCTCTGGATATACCCACGCACACAACTGCCCTTTATATATGTATAGATGGAATGGATTATATATATGCTCCTAATTTTCCTGGTAGAGCACTGTTGGGGAGACATTAGTTGAATTTTGACCGTTTAGCATAAAGTATTTACTCGCCTGTTGTTTACAGACTTGAGTTCCTTGGTGATTGTAAGAACATACATGCTGAATTATGTAGCAATTATTTGTTCACCCCTGACTGACATTCACCGTCGCTCGTAAGGGCAAGAAGCTTGGCAGACGAAAGTTTGTCGGGTTTCGCTCCAGGCTAGAGGTAGCTGTTAAAAAAAAGTCGAGCCGCACTGATGAGACGTAAACGTCGAAAAATGTGTCTGTGGATGGCTGATATATATATATATATATATATATATATATATATATATATATATATATATATATATATATATGAGGAACCACATACAAATCGTACTGTGTTATTAGAAAATGGTATTGTTTACTTTGTATATGGAGGAGTGGGACGGGCTCACACACACACACACATACACACACACACACACACACACACACACACATATATATATATATATATATATATATATATATATATATATAACCCACCCAATTCCTCCATATACAAATTAAACAAAACCATTGTCTGATATCACAGGAAGATTTGTCTGTCGTTCTTCCAAGCAATTGTTAATGAGTTTGAATCTAGTTGATAGGATTTCATGGCAGTTCAAACCTTCATGGGTTATTTTTGACAAAGACGTTGTTTTATTCATTCTTGATGTGTATTGAATTTTGTTTTTAATTACATTTTTTAAACACATTTTTTCTATTCTACCCATCGACGGGACCTTAACAGGTACTACCGCTTAGAGTCAGGGTGGCCCTGGGAGTAATGGCAATGAAGGTGTACTCCACACGCCCCAGAGCTCCATAACTGGAACTTCACCATTAGATGCCGTTTAATAAGAACAGTGGCCCGTTAATTTTTGTACGGCGACTGTGTAGCATCAATATAATCGTTAAGCTGCTTTTTGTTCGGTTAAAAGAAAAAAGAAAGCAAAAAAAAAGAAAAAAAAGAAAGAAAGAAAAGCTGAACAATGTCCAGTGTGTTCCATTGTTGGGGCAAGATTCGTTTAATTTGACAAGTTAAACTATTTTTTCCTTCAGCATCGGAATCCTTCCCCGGGCAACATTCTATTTTGACTGATGCGTGCTTAAACATTCGAGGCTGACTGGGAATAAATTCACAGCCAGTTTGCTCTTTTGTTTTTTGATTTTATTTTTGGTCAACCAAACCGGATGGTGTGTGTGTTGTTTTTTTCTTTCTTCATCATGGATTAAGAGAATCTATATTCTGAGTCAGTCAACAAAAATAGGAAACAAAAGTAAATACACATTTGCTTTGCTCTCCATTAAACAGTGGTCGGCTTGGGATAAATATGTGCATCTATCTACCTCAATCCGTTCACATCTATCTATCTGCGTGTGTATTGTAAAATACTTGCTAAGTTAAGTCTAGCGTTTTTTTAATCATCTTACAACACACTCTGATTAAAAATGAGTCTAATGATATTGTCGCTTCTACGATATTGTGAATTTGTACCAAAAACTCTACCCTCTGAAAAATAAAAGTTTACTGTTTAAAGAAACAATAATATCTTCATTATACCCCTAATCCTTTGAATGCTTACGGTTGTTGGGATCATTTTTACATTGGCCTGGAAGAGTTATCTTCCCGCTGGGTTGCCACTGGTTCTCACTAGGGGCTATGGTATTTAAGCAGCTGATTCAAACGCTTCTTCCTTCCTTAGCTACATCTTCTCGGCTGAACCACATGGGTTAGACATTTTGGGACTACACCCGACCCTCGTGGGGCCTCTGGTTTCCAAGAGGGGACTAAGTTAGTAAGTGATTTTGTATGTAACGGACTCTCCAGACCTTTTATCTCTACTCTTTATGTTATGTACATGTATGTTATTATTTTCTGTATCTTGTCATATTCCTGTGCTGTTATAAATATAAAATATTTTTGTCCCACGTGTCGGAGTTTGTTATGTTTCAACAAGTTATAACATAGTTCTAACCTTGAACCTTACACGGTCAAGTCACATTGAATAAAACGGTTTCAACTTGATCACCAAAGTTAAGCATATATAAAACGAAAGAAAAAAGAATGCGTATATGAAAGAAAGAAGGCGCGTGGTGTAATGGTTAAAGTCATGGCAAATGGGACTCGTCGCCCCGAGTTCAAATCCTGGATGTGGTAATTGCATTTCACTTAGCGCTAATATCCTTGGGAAAGGTATGAATCCAACAACTCTCCCTCAAGCTATGGGAAATAGTAGGACAGACTGGGCTCTTTAACCTTGGTTAGGCAACCGGTCTAGGAGAAGGAAATCTCTGAATTCAAACTTGTTGAACTCCGCTTAAGAAATTGACCTTGTGTCACATACTGCTCGTGCGGAGGTGTTGGTAAATATATATATGAAAGAAAGAAGAAAAGAAAGAAGTTTTGAAAGAAAGAGGAATTAAAGGGTATGAAATGAAGGAAAGACTAGGGGGAAGGAAATATGCAGTTATGTCTCATCCAATATAGAAACTTATATTACAACTGGCAAAATTATGGGATTAGCACATTTACATTATTTTTCGTTTAGCAGTAAATAAACTAATAACAAATAAGACGCAAAATCATTTTTCTTGGCTGGTCATTTTGTCTTCATAACATATTCCTCAAAAAATAAATTAGATTAAAAGAGATTTATAATTTGCTTGAAGTATTGTGTTTGGTGGTTGGTTTTGAAGGCTATCACAATTCAAAGAAAAGGGAGGTAACTGTGATGTTGTTTGTTTACCTTTGATTTATTCTTAATATTTTGAGATAAAGATAACTTCGTCAGAAAATTTCTGAAAGCTAAGGTTGCAGCTGTTAGCTTGCTGCTAGGATCTGTCAATTCTGGTGGTATTGTCTAAATTCTCTGCGTGTGTGTACGTGTAAGTCTGTGTGTGTGTTTATGTGTGTGTGTCCAACAATGTCTTAGTATCATACCTGTAAAAAAACTTTTCATCTTTTTTCAATCGTGCTGTGGACTTTTAAACTTACCACCTTATTGCTGGAATCATGAAAATTTTTGATATTCTTATACATTTTTATATATTTTTACAACAAACTCTTTTGAGTTTTCCTGTGGATTAAAAATGCTTCTGATTTTTTAAAGATAAAACTTATTTTATTTTTTAACACAGTATATGCATTTTTAAATTTAAATAAATTCCGACTCCGTACTCGAACGCTCGCACAGGCGTTCGTCTGTACCCTCCTATTCATTTAACGGTTTATTTATTTCCGTCTCTCCATCATATATATTTCGCTCTTGAAGAAGATCGTTAAAGGTTGAAACAGATTCTGTCAGCGAACAATCAACATCTTGCATTTTTTCAAATATATTTAATTCATACCATAATATGTATAGATATGGCTTAGAAAACATTATACCATAATCTTATTATAATGGAGATTGTGGGTTTTTCTGTCTGTAACCGAAACTATATTACTATACAAGTCACAATTCTTTTGTTATTTACATCACAATCTCCTTGATTTTTTTTCATTTAAACCTCAATTATTAATAAAATTGTTTTACATCATTAATACTGTTAACAATATCTACATACTAATAATATGCAATTGTATTTATATATACAACAGAATAGCGGTTCTCAGTGTGAATGGGAAGGCTAATTTGCATATTGATCTTAGATATTTGATTTTAATAAATATATGCTTAGTATTATTGATTTCTAATTGTTTGGTTTTATCTTAGTGAATATGAGTAAAAATCTCGGGGATAAATCTTAAAAGAAATCCATTAACAAGAAGAAATAACTAATATTATTCTTTACTTCCTATTTTAACTAAATAGTTAAATTAGGAAAATTTACCACTGAAAGACAGGAGTAATGTAAATGATGGAAGAGTTAGTTTCAAAGTTGTTCTATTTTCCGATTATACCCCCTCTGTTCCAAATATTTTTATCTGAATTCTTATTCAGTTTCATTAGCCTTTCTAATTTAACATGATATTTTATTATATTAAAACTTAGATACTTGCACCCGGAAGGGTGCATATATTTGCTAGTCTAAATAATCTAAATCTATTTGTTTAAGGAATATTTTATGAAACCAGTATATTCAGCTGTTTGATAAAAATGTTTTGCGTCTTAGATTTCTGTTTATCTTTTAGTTTATTGCTAAATAGAAAACCCCAAGATAAACATACTTTGAATGTGCAAATTCCATTCCTTTGGCCGGAAGTAGTTGATAGTTGTTCAGAATACAAAATTAGTGCCTAAACTAAAAGACTAGAATTATTTATTTTACTTATATTCGCCTCATGAATATTTATGACCATTTTTTAAGTTATTGCTTGTTATTTACAAAGCTTTGCAGAAATCTGGCAAGCTAGCCACAATTTACTTATAGAACTAGCTCAGTCGGTAGAGCATCGGCCAAGGAACCACGAAGTTCTGGTTTCGATACCGGCCCTCGCCAACTCAGCGTATGAATAGCACAGGGATCTGCGCGGTAAAGTTGATAGTTGGTAGTAGGTGAGGCGCTCCACTCCAGATGAAAAAAAAATCTCCTTGGTCTAGCGCTAGTGAAAAGGGGATAGACTCCCTCGCTGTCTAGCTGATACCGACTTTTTATTTTTTACTGTTTTTCCAAAGTAATCACCCATATCAGAACTGAACAGGGTCATTGCTGCTTAACCAAGGCGATTTGGCAAAAACAGTACTTTCAGTATGTCTCAGTCGTAAGTTATTTCGGTAACATTATTGTATGTGGTCTACCTTTTAAATGTGGCCCACGAAATCATGTCTCTCTTATAGTATGTGGCCTACTATAAAAAGCATATTATAAAGTTATAATAATAACTGCTAACCCTAATCCTATTTCAGAATTTTATAATATTTTAGAATTAAATAGATCTCTGATACATGTAAATTAAGGATAAAATCTTTTTTTAATTATTCTTAATTACTATATACAGCTTATGACTGAATTGCATTTCTTAAAATTGAATATATGTTAAAAATAATTAGTTTCAATAAATTGCCTATTACTTATAAGATCAGTCGGTAGAGTGTTCGACTAGGAACCACAAGGTTCTTGGTTCGATTCCGGTCCTCGTCACAGGGATCTGCGCGGTAAAGTGAGGAGCTGATGGTAGGTGAGGCGCACCACCTCAGATGCAAAAATAATCTCCTTGGTCTAGCGCTAGTGAAAAGGGGATATACCCCCTCGCTGTTTGGCTGATACCGACATTAGGCCGTTCCATCGACTTTACTTACTATATCTATAAATATACTCTTACAAACCGGGTAGACCACATACTATAACAGAATCAAAAAGGCAGGCCACATACTATAACGGTACCGTTATTGGTTGATGCGATAGAAAAAAGGAAATAATTAACTTGTTATTTGGAGAGTTTAAAACGAAGAAGATATTTCTAAAGAGAATTTTTGTCCTCTGTTTTTTGGTGCATTTTGTGCGTCAACGTGAGTTTTTAAAAAAAATCCCGTTCAGTTGTTAAAATGTCATGTTTGCAATTTAAATGTTTTTGCCAAGAGCAATTCTAATTAGTGGAATCTATTTTCAGACGTCGAATAAGAACTAAAATGTTTTTTAAACAATTTAAAGACACAAAAAATCTAAACATTTATATTATATATATATATATATATATATATATATACAAAGTGAAGTAAAGTCATCGGGGTGGCCTAAAGTCGGAATCCACCCGAAAACGATGGAGTCTATCCCCTTTTCACTAACGCTAGACGAAGGAGATTATTGTAGTGTCTGAGGTGGAGCGCCACACCTACCATCAACATCACAATGCAAATGTATAGAAAAAATGAGGTAATTATGATGTTTGTTTACCTTTGATCTATTCTTAATGTTTCGAGATAAAGATCTCTTCGTCAGAATATTTCTAAAGGTCCGGAGCTGTTAGCTTGTTGCTATGTTCTGTCTATTCTGTTGCATCACTGTCTTCCTTGAAATTCTCTGCGTGTGTATATGTGTATTCGTCCAACAATGTATTATTATCATTCCAGGTTTGGCCTACCCTTTTCTTTTTTTTTCATTTATGACCTCCATCTGTTAGTCTCTGTTAACTTGATCTGTTTGTGTGTGTTCATCAAACACAGCTGATATTTTCGTAAACAGTAACAAAATATATCAAGAATAAATCAAATGTAAATGAACAACATCATAGCTACCTCATTTTTCTTTACATTTTCATTGTGATAGTCTTCAAAACCAATCATCAAACAAATGAAAGATATAATTCCTTAGTTTAGAGGCAAATGGAAATTGCTATAATTGTAATATTTTCTTCAAAACTCCTTTTTAACGTTTCAAAATATCAGCATTCTATAATTCGTGTACTTGTAAGAGAAATAAGAACCGACTGCACCTCTGCAGAGGGGTAAGACTCCCCAACGGGGCCACCTGATGGCCGTGGGTGGCGACCCGTGATGCTTAAGGATAGAACCCAGGTGGTTGTGCAGTCCATGACATGCAATATTCCACTTTGGTCCTGACTTGGGCTAGACGGGCGGTCGGAGAGGGCCCCATCCGATCAATCGGCTGGTCACGTCAAGCCCTAGCATCTATATGATTGACCTAACCCTATTGCCCTTATGGCAAGCCCCAACCCTTTTTATCATATGGATGCTAGAAGGCGGTGGCTGAGGGTCTACATGTCCTGGGAATGACGTTAAACTCTATCTGATGGTGATGTTCCAGTTTTGGAGGTTTGGGGAATGTGGAGCACCCCTTCATCACCATTGCCCCCTGGTCAACTTTGACCCGGAGTGGTAGTACCTGTTAGGGTCCCGTCTATAGGTTAAATAGTAAAACATGTTTATAAACAAAACTGATCATCCATTAAGAATTAATTTATTTCAAAAGTTTATCGGCATTAAATGACCCACCGAGGTTGATATGCCGTAAAACAAAAAAGAAAGAAAAAGAAATAAGAACTGTAAAAATATAAGCGAATTGATCAAAGAAATGTGATATTGTCGTTTTTCAATGAAGGTGAAGATTAACTAGGAATGCCAACCTGTCTAATCAAACACAAATACTACAATGACCAACCATTCACGGATGCTTGCCACACATACTAATAAGCGGTACTGAAGACACGGACCAGTCAGCCAGAGGCACCAACGACACTGACCAACAAGCCACAGATATCGAACACACTAACCAACCACAGGGACTGAACACACTGACCAGTGATCCACTGACGTCAAACCCATTGACCAATTAGATAAAGAGACTAGCTACACTGAGCAATCAGCCATTCATCTAAGGAAAATTATCACGCTGACCAGCCAGTCACGAACGTCTGTCAAACTGACCAATTAGCCACAAACGCCAGCTCCAACGAGCAGGCAGGCAGTCTGCCAACCAGCCGGCCAAGCCATGGATACCGAATAGCCATCTTTTCTCTTTTTTTGGGGGGAGGGGAGGGGAGCGCCTGTCACATTGATTGGTCAGTCACAGATGACTACCTCATTGATCAATCGTCTAAGGATTAGATAATAAAAAAAAAGAAAAAGAAAGAAAAAAACAATGAAGATTATAAGAGACCAACAAAGAGACAGTTTTTTTTCTTCTTCCTTAAATTCCTCTGCAATGAAAATATTTCGGCTTTAGTAAAAAAAAAAAGGCGGCAAAATAATATTGGAAATGAACGCGGTTGAATTCTTAGTGTAATCCGATTAGAAAACACGAATAATTTTTGACGTGTAATTTTTTTTTTTCTTTTTTTCTGCGTAACTCGGTTGACAGGAAACACATCTCAATCTATTTTCTTCTCTCGAACAAATTTAGAAAAAAAAAAAGGGTTGCACAACTACCTTCATCTTTAGCATATGAAGACATTATTGCTTTTCGTAGGGAACAAAACTGTTGGAACGCTTTCAGTCATATTGTTACATATTAATTGGATCCCTATTACTTTTTAAGGTAGTATAGAAATCCTTATGGCGATCAGTACAACTGATGGCCTTGAGAGTGAGTGACAATGCTTGACCTCACTCTCACCTTGCGTTCTGGGATGATCGTGAGAATCGGAAGCGATAGAAAGCCCCTTCCGGTTTAAGGTGTAAGCAATTAAGTCAGTTGCAGTAGTTAGTTGCAGTTAGTCAGTTGCAGAGTTAGAAGCTAGCAAGATGTGACTCTCGGCGCGCAGTTGTCTGGTCCTGGGGTTCCGGAATAAAATAACATCCAAAGTAAATCGAAGTCTTGTTGTTATTACTAAAAGCTAACAATGACACAAGGCTTCTGATAAGAAATGATCCCCAGCAGAACCAGACACGGGACCCAGATAAGAAAGACCAGACGAGACCTGTAGAAGATATACCAGACCATTAGAAGATAGAAGAAGCAGATCCGACCAGAAGAATAAGAAAGTACGTAACAATATAAAGTATTACTTAGATTAGTGGTTGCTTTATATGTATATATATATTTCGGCTAGAAACCACAAGGTTCCAAGTTCGATACCGGCCCTCGCCAAACCAGCGCATGAGTAGCACAGGGATCTGTGCAGTAAAGTCAGGAGCTGATGGTAGATGTGGCGCTTCACCTCAGATGCTAAAAAACAATCTCCTTGGTCTAGCGCTAGTGAAAAGGGGATAGACTCCCTCGCTGATTGGCTGATACCGACATTAGGCTGCCCCGACGACTTTACTTTTACTCATATACAGAGCAATATTTACACTTTCAATAAGAAAGAAAAACTTAACAAACCGTCATTTGATTATTATACATTTATTTCGGCTGGTAACTCAATAAATGAGACCAATTTTGTCAGATAACCATTATAAATAAATAAGAAAATATACTAGAATGGAGAAAAAAGAAAACAGTAGATTCTCTCTCATTCAAACACACCCACAAAAAACCTTGTCTGTAGCTCTTAATTAAACATATCTAAAAAAAGACTATAGCCTGAATATATATATATATATATATATAATATATTATATGTTAATTTTTTGGTATTATTATTAGAGAAATGATTATAAAGTGCAGGAACGCCGGTGAATGAAGAAAGCAAAAGCAAGAACGAATAATGGATCACGTACACACGAGGCACGGGTTAAAAACTGTACAATTTTTTCAAAAGTCGACGTTTCTAATTACGGATAATCACCTAAAAGTGATGTTCCGAAACCATTGGTAAGACGAACTTTTAATTGTATTGGTGACTATAAATAAATAAATAAATAAATAAATATATATATATATATATAATCCGACATAAAATAAATAAATTGAATTTTAAAAAGTTTTTATAAAAAAAAGGGAAAATAAACTCGGGAGTCGCTTTGGTTTAATCGATTTTAGTTCTATCACTAAAAACGAAACCTAGTTATTGGATTTGCAATGATTGGTATTTTTGAGACTTCAATCTCCTTTCCTTGCAGCTAAGACTTGTATCCTGTTTGAAACTATTTATAAACGGAGTTACTTCCCTTTGACATGTACTCTTTTTTTCTTCTTTGCAGTGAAGTTTAAGAATCAAAACAACGCTTTAAGTCATTGAGCTGCATATCAGGTGAACCGATGTGTGTGTTCCCGCCTCTCAGTCTCTTCTCACATTCCACCTATTAACTTCACGAGTTCATCTGGCGTCCGCGAAACCAACGTGCATTCAACCGAGTGACTTCTAGCAGATTGCTTGACAGAACATTTTAGCTGCTTCGCATTGACTGATTTTAAGATCACACAACCAGAAAAAAAAGTCAGACTAAGACAAGATTCCATACATAGTTGACAAAAGGTACACATTGGCCGGGAGAAAGATAGAAATTATCACGTTAACGAGTTCGATCCACACTGGGTGATCCATACTCATGTCAAACAAATCTGAGCTTACTAAATAAGCATAGAGAGTGGGCAGGCTGTGGAAGACCGTGTTTCCCAGAAAATAAGACCTACCTGTAAAATAAGACCTCGTGTGATTTTTCAGGATGATTTTTATATTAACTCTCCTTTTGAAATAAGCCCTAGTTGAGTGCGGCAGACAGACAAAAAAAAAACAACCTTTCTTTACAATCACCTCATGCGACGCAAATACTCGACCCTCTCAAAAAGGTTCTAGTGTTATATTTCAGAGTGAAAATTGATATAATATTTTCGGGGAAACATCAAATAACTGAAAAAACATCAATTGTTAGCGGTTATTAATTAGTGAATTAGATCATTAATTAGGACTGAGCCTATTCTAGTAGTAACCACCCCAAGCGGGGTTTAACAGTTTTGAATTCAGAGTTTTCCATTCCCTAGACTGGTTGCCTAACCAAGGTTAAAGAGCCCAGTCTGTCCTATTATTTACTCATAGGTGGAGGGAGAGTAGTTGGATTCATATATTTCCCAAGGATATTAGCGCTATGTGATCTGTAACTTTCTTCCACGATTTGAACTCGGGTCGGCGAGTCCATTTCCTACGACTCTAACCATTAGACCACACACTTCCAACTCATGAGAATTCGAGATGAGATCAATATTCTTAGTTTATTCCCACTTCTGATATCAATTTGAAAGATAACTAAACATTTCGTTAATTATTTTGATTAATCAAGATAAGAAAACTGAAATGAATTCCTGAAATAGAAAATGAATTATTCGTTTCTTCTCTTAAAAAAGGAAAAAAGGTTATTTAACTTTCACTGGTCAAATCGATATTCATGAACACTGGTTGATGGACATGTTCAGTTTAGCTTAATTAATTAAATAAATTGTCTTTTCCGCTATGTATAGGACACTGACCCGCCAATATATATATATATATATATATATATATATATATATATATATATATATATATATATAACCTATCATAACCTTTAAAAAATAATAAGACCATTGAAATGTTAAAATACACCCCCATGTGTGTATACATATATACACATTCTACTGGCTTTAATCAAAATAACTAACTTTGTACATACATTATTAAAACCATATTTAATCACTACGGACTCTATAATAATATAGACAATCCTCATCATTGTCGTAAACCTTTAAAACAATAGCACAAAGGGATTTCTAACAATGTTCATATTTTGATCCTTTGAAAAAATGCAACTTTTGCTCTTTCGAATTTTTGAATTTAAAACCAGCGTTCTTCGACCGTGGACCTATAATCAACCGTTTATCGCGAAAAAACACACACGTGAAATCGACTGCAATTAATCAATATCTTGATTAATCCAGTGGATTTAACCCTGAAGATCCTTATGGTGAAATTCGAGTTGGTTATTACCGTGTACCTTTATGATATATATATATATATATATATATATATATATATATATATGGTGTGTTGTCCCTAGATCTCACAGGCACAGAACTGTAGATAATTATATAACTGTAGATTCAATTACAGCAATTTTCTGTCCTACACAAGGCTAGCTCAAATGGTAGCTGATGGTAGGTGAGGCGCACTACCTCAGACGCAAAAACAATCTCCTTGGTCTAGCGCTATTGAAAAGGGATAGACTCCCTTGCTGTTTGGCTGATACTGACATTAGGCCGCCCCGACGACTTTACTTTATATATATATATATGAGTGTATCAGTTTATGAGTGACCTAGTTTTGTGAATTCTGCAGGTGATACAGCCACCACATTCTAAGCCCCGACGATTGGGTGGCAAAATGTTGAATGTTTCCTTTGCTTTATTGATAATCGAGCTGCAAGTAAGACTGGAGCTAAAATCTTAATAGAAATAACGTTTTCTCTGAACTTCTGAATTTTGCATGTTCGTATCTTGTCTTTAAGGTATGTTTTCAACAAAGGAACATAAATACAGACAAAGGGAAACAAACCAAAAACTATCTGATAGAAAGTTAGAAATTTTATCAGGAGTCTAAAGTGCAATTTTTGACTTTGTAAATAGCGGATTAGTGCGTCCTGTGAGAGGGTAAAATATCGCTATCATATCACCTTAACTTTTCGGGAAAAAACGCCTTCAAACAGCTAAGGAGGTCAAAACTAACACGGGTCAGATTTTAAGCAGGCGTCGTTTTGCGTTTTTTTTTTTTTAGGGCAGGAGGCCAGCATACACGAATGCAATATGCACATCTCTTTCTCTCGACAGTGTCTATTTAGCTTTGTTGGGACAGGCGAATCTCAGCTACCCCACAAGAGGCGGAGCGGGGTAGAGGTCACTATTAACAAGTTAGTCACAACTCGTAAATGAAACCTTGCCCTTTGATGTTTTTCCATCAAACATTTGAATTGGGCAAAAGCTCACGTAAAGCAACAAAAAAAGGTGCAGATAGCAGGAAAATTGCATTTGTTTGCAAAGTCACGTCTATTTTAGGAAATAAAAACAAAACAAAAGACTCACATCGTACAATATAAATATACGGTTATATGTCTCTTTATCTCACACACACACATACACACACACACACACACACACAGACACGTGGTCTAATGGTTAGAGTCGTAAGGAATGGACTCGTCGACCCGACTTCAAATCCTGGACGAAGCTACAGTCCACATAGCGCTAATACCCTTGGGAAAGGTATGAATCCAATTATTCTCCCTCCAGCTAAATAGTAGGGCAGTCTGGGCTCTTTAACCTTTGTTTGGTAACCACTCTAGGAGAAGGAAAACTCTGAATTCAAACCTGTTAAACTCCGCTTGCTGTGGTCACTACTAGAATAGGCTCAGTCCTAATTAGTGATCTATTTCACTAATTTAATTCAAAACACACACACACACGGGCACACACACACACACACACACACACACACACACACACACACACGCCCATGGTCAATTTCTTAAGCGGAGTTTAACAGGTTTTAATTCCGAGTTTTCCTTTTCCGAGACCGGTTGCCTAACCAAGGTTAAAGAGCCCAGTCTGCCCTACTATTTACCCATAGTTGGAGGTAGAGTAGGATTCATACATTTCCCTAGCACTAGGTGAAATGCAATTACCACGTCCAGGATTTGAACTCGGGGCGACGAGTCCATTTCCCATAACTTTAACCATTACACCACGCGCTACTATATATATATATATATATATATATATATATTATATATATATATATATATATATAATATAGAGAGAGAGAGAGAGAGAGAGAGAGAGAGAGAGAGACAAATTAAAGTTTCATTTAAAGTGCTCGACAGAACAGGTATAAAACTTAATTCAAATTATGAACGATATGAAGTCCGGTTTACTGACTGTGGCATCTACATATAAAACTTCAAGTAATGAACTTTAACTCTTTAAATGTTTTGTGAAACACATGTGCCTTTAAAAAAAGGGATGAAAATCTTGTGAAAATGTGTGAGCAGACACCTACAATTTTCATTGAACAGGAAAAAGTTATGAATTAATAAATTGAATTTTTTTTGGTTCAATAATCATGATTAAAATTTAATGTTAAGATATTTTTTAATAATTAAAAGCTTTAATGTGTTCTATGAACACAGATGCAGAGGATTATCTCAATATTTTCAGCTATAGAATAGAATAACAATAAAAAGGATAGAAACTCACGAGTTTCACGTTGCCGATCTTCAGGTGAGCTAGTACCGAAACGTTTTTGTCATATATATATATATATATATATATATATATATATGTGTGTGTGTGTGTGTGTGAATTTGGGCAGCATTCGTCCATTTATACATGTAGAATTAAACAAAAGGCACATCTCCTGTTTAACAATTTTATTTTTGATCTTTTCTAATTTTCTGGCCAACTTTTTAATGTTTGGGTGGAATTGGTGGATAAGTTCACCAAAGTTCAGTTCCCGAGTACTTTCGGCACTTCGAAGTGCCATCATCAGGGGTGATGTATTCCAGTTTGTTCTTTTATTATTATATTAATGTGGGGGCTGGAAGGAGAAGAATTGGCGAGAAAGGTGTTATAGGCACTTAATATAATCGAAGTGCCGAAAGTACTCGGGAACTGAACTTTGGTGGACTTATCCACCAATTCCACCCAAACATTAAAAAGTTGTCCAGAAAATTAGAAAAGATCAACAACAAAATTGTTAAACAGGAGATGTGCCTTTTAATTCTACATGGATATATATATATATATATATATATATATATATATATATATATATATATATATATATACTAGACAAGAGGTGAAACCCTTGGATCACCTATTGAATTTTGGGTAGATAATTGAGATTAGGGCTTAGGTTGCTGCTAATGAAATTTAACATACAAATACATGTCAAATTCTCCAATCCCTCTCTCTCTTTCTCTCTCCCCTAGAGAAACTAACATATATACCGAGGAGGTAATCAAGATATACATAGAGAGGAAAAGTGATAGGCAGAATGTAAAGTAAGAGATGGGCCAAGTAAGACAAACAATACTGAAGAAGCAAGGACGAATTCAGAAGTGATGTTCTTCTGTGGATATCTACAGGTGCATGGAGCAGAGTATGCTGACTAGTAAAGACCAAAATCAATTAGCTCTATGTAGATACTGGCTGCCATGAGGAAGACCTGCGAGGAGAGAGAGAGAGAGAGAGAGAGAGAGAGAGAGAGAGAGAGAGAGAGAGAGAGAGAGAGGGGGGGGAGAGGGGGGAATCTGTGCAGTCAGCACGACCTAGGGAAGATAATATTACCGAATTAAATACAAATTACTAAAATTGGCAACTAACAGCTTCGCGCAGATACTACACTGATCCTCGGCATTAATCCTAAACAGAGTGAACGGATACAAAACTAATCTTTGGAAGAAGTGATGATCTATAGATAAATAATATCATCCTTATATATATATATATATATATATATATATATATATATATAGCCGAACATTAGCTTGATACTCATAAATATGTATACAATACAGTGGAAAGTTTTTGTTTGTTCACACTTAATGCAAGTGAAACCATCGCACTGCTAAATCAAATTTGCAACTGGAATATCTCATCATATGAGAATGTCTAACAGAAAAGCAATTTCTCCTCCGGTCACAACACAGGAGAAAATCTAATTATTTCGATCTTTTTTCTTTGTAATTCTGGAGGCTTGAATAGAAAAAAGGGAAAAAATCTAAATGATACCTAACTATTTAGAAAAAAAAATATTAACATCAGGATAAGTTTCACAAATTTACAATGTAGCAACCCAAAGAGAATAGAACAAGGTATGTTTAGTGGCTGAGATAGTTGCGTAATTGTCAGAGTGTTACATAATTTCATGAGAAGCTTATGATTTATGTACGTACCAGGGGTTAGAATATTTGAATTAGGGTCCGTTAGATTCAAAATGACGGGTCCAGTGGAAAGCTACTCGCTAGTTATTGACGGGGAGTAACGTTTTTACTTGACCCCTTGAAAAACACGCCATTACAGACGCATGAGCATGGACGTTGTTGTTGCCCACAGAGTCGCTCTTCCACCGCGGCGGAATCAACATGGACTGGGTTGTTAAATAAAAGGTTTATCAGAAAACACCCATCTCTTGTTAATTGATTATTAAAAACGAGAGATGACAGCTCGGGAAAGAAGTACCAACCCTTAACAGAAAGCCCTGAAGAGAAGACAGTCTGAAGAAGATGGCACCCAAGTTAGACGAAATATGCACAGTTAACAAGTAAGAACAATCATCCCCTCTTTACTCTATCTACCTATCCATCTATCTATCTGTCTGTCTTTCTGTCTGTCTGTCTCTCACCGTTTATATACCTGATGTCTTATAAGGGTTATACAACAATAGGCGCCTAGAGAGCAATGTTCAAGCTTGAGTATAGGCTAGGATTTTAACGCTGATTTTCAAAGCAATCAGACACTCACAAATTGAAAAATTTAGCGCTGTTCAAATCTCTTATTGCATAGTTGGCCCTGTGCCATATTGATGTTACAAAGAAGTGTTGCAATATTTTGGACATATAATGTGTGCTGTAGCCCTCAACTTAAACTTATAGACTCTGCGTGCGTACGTGGATTAAAGTCAGCCAATCAACACGCTCGAATACGGGGTTAGTTAAGTATTTAATCACCGATCCCGAAGGCCGTTCATTTGCACGTATTCAACACGGACGAATGGATCAGGAACACAAGGATTCTGCCTAACACTTAGAAACACAAGGATTCTACCAAACACCAAAGAACACAAGGAATCTCCCTTGTAAAATAATCTCACATGCAGCTGAAAAATGGCCACAAAAATCGTAACAAGAAGATAAAAAGAAGAAAAAAAATGGAAGACTTATGAGGTTACCTATTCTGTTTCAATTCTTTAATTCTATATCTTCCTTTTAATATATCCTTATGTATCCTAGCAGCATGACTATATATCTATTTCATTCCTTCAGATGTAAACTACATACAACAACTGTCCAATACCACTAGACCTCCCTGAAACGAATAGGTTTTATGACCCTTGTCAATCTTCAGCTTCTTATATATCTTGTTTCATTTTTTTATGTTTCTTTTAACTTTTTCACTCTTTGTTGAAAAAGAGAAAAACAGTTAGAAGGAAGACAAGAAGAAGAGGAAGAAGAATAAGGAGAAAGATAAGAATAAGAATAAGAATAAGAAAGAATAATAAGAATGAGAATAAGAAGAAGAAGAAGAAGAAGAAGAAGAAGAAGAAGAAGAAAAGTAACATTTATGTATTTATTACTCTGGTGAAAATAAAATAACAATATTACTTACTTCTGGTAAGTATCAATATTCATTACTTCTGGGAAAATAGAATAAAAATGAAATATATGATTTTTGTTGTATAAATCGATCTCATTTAAATATTGACTCTTCATTTATCATCACGAAATTATGGATTTTTATAAATCAGTTTTTGAAGTCAAGGGTTGCTTTTAATCCTTCTAATTCACTTGCCTGGGTACAAGTGTTAAGCTATGTTAAGTATTTTATATCACCCGGGGTCATGACTGAACCTGCAACCTACAGAGGATTGTCACTTACAATATCAACTCAACCCCCATATCCCTTGAGTCATCTGTCCAACTAGACACATGGCGCAACATGTGTATTTCTTTTTGCTAGTAGTAAAGACTTAAAAGTAAAGTCAACGGTTGCTTTTAGTCCTTCTGATTTACTTTGTTCAGCAATTAGCGGCCATTTTGGGGGGTCGAAAATTCTTTAGAATAATCTCCTTGTTTTGATTAAATGTCAGTTATTCCGGTTCTCCTGGAGAAGTTATCAAGGAAATTTTCATAATTGCTTCACAAGTCACTGTTGCTAAAAATAAAATCCATATTCTTAGTTGTCATTGAGTTTCTTTTCTTTGGAATTGGTAACGAATCATCTTTTCCAAGTTTCTACAAAATCTAGTTCATCTAGGTGCAACAAAGATCCTATCGGCGACGCCATTTTGTCATGATGATACCCAGTAAATTATTCTGCTTCAAGTATTTAGTTGAATGTCTCTCCTTTGGGAATTCCATTCTTTCATTTACAAATTATATAGAACCACTGGCCCGGAGAGGTAGTATCTGTTAGGGCTCCATCTATGGGTTAAATAGACAAAAACGAGTATCAAAAATGTGTTTAAAAAATTGAGTTTGAAAAAAAAAATCCAACTAGAATGAATAAAACAAAATGTCTTTGGCATAAAAGTAAAGTCGTCGGGGTGGCCTAAAGTCGGTATCAGCCAGGTGTAGCTAATATGCTAAGTATATTTAATAATGCCTCTACCCCGGTGTTCGGACTTCCGGAGTTTGAAAAGAAGATTCCTGAGTTCGAGAAGGCTCCCGCGTCCGACAATAAATACCTGAAGAAGGCCGAGGGCACATCGGTCAAAACATTGTACAGATAATGATAAAATTAGGACAATTGTCCAAATAATATAAATAATACAAATTCCTCATTCTTCTTTAAAAAAAAAGGTTCTAGTCTTTAAAAAATCACATTACCCAAAACGTATATCACAATACACAGACGCACCCCCCACACATATATATATATGTGTGTGTGTGTGTGTGTGTGTATATAAGTAAAGTTGTCTGGTTGGCCTAAAGTCGGTATCAGCCAATCAGCGAGGAGTCTATCCCCTTTTCAATAGCGCTAGACCAAGGAGATTGTTTTTGCGTCTGAGGTGGAGCGCCACACCTACCATCAGCTCCTTACTTTACCGCACAGATCCCTGGGCTACACATACGCTGAGTTGGCGAGGGCCGGTATCGAACTAGGAACCTTGTGGTTTCTAGCCGAACGCTCTACCGACTGAGCTATATATATATATAGAGAGAGAGATAGAGACATGCGATAGAGAGAGAGAGAGAGAGAGAGAGAGAGAGAGAGAGAGAGAGAGAGAGAGAGAGAGAGAGTATCACGTGATTAGTAACTAATTACCTAATCCAAATCCTCTGAACTTTAATGAAATTTTCAACATTGAATGTAGAAACTTTTCCTATTATTTTCCGTTTTCAAATGTAGCGACTTTTTTTTTCATCCTCTGGTTTCTCTTTCCATCTTGAAGGACATTAGCCGTTAATAGACTTTTACCTTCTTTATATTCATCTTCATTTGACTTGATTTAAATTCCAAATTCGTTTCCTATTGGCCAAACGTTTCGCCTGATTAGCTAAATGTGCTCGCTGATTATTTCTCGAATTCGCTTTTATCGCCAAAAGCTTTTCCAATTTTCTCTTGGAAATGACATACACCGGTTTGAAAAGGGGAAGACAACTCGTGATATTCATCCCGGATTAATTAGTGTCCTCTGAATCAGCAAATTTCAGGGTTATTTCCGAATTGAAAAGACAATGAATAAAATCCGAATTGTGAACCCATTGAACCCTCGCACTTTGTTTAGTCAGATTATTCTGCCTTTTGGCCTTTTGATTCAATCAAAGAAAACATAGATCGAAGTCGATTGAGAATCCGCTTTTACAGAAGACTTAATTTGAAATTCTTGTACGCTATTGATCCGAGTAAGATAGGAATCGGATGTGCGGGGCGACTTACTCATATTAAGCTCAACCAATCAGCGCCGTTCAAATTATCCACATAGCTATATTCTCAGATCGCTACCACTAATCATGACGATGCGTTATCTAAGGAAATTGAAGATTATTTCATCTTATACGAATCGGGTCGAATCAAGATAGAAGCAAAATAATTTGATAAATTTTATCCGTTGCTCGTACCTGTAGATCACATTGATGGACGTTACACAACCAACCAAAGCTAAGGTACGGTCAGTAATAAACTATAGGCAAGTGAATAGACATGTGGACGCCTTCACTGCAAACGCAAGAGTGTGCCGAAATAGCTTGAAATTGTTTAGGATAATACCAATTTGCTTTGCCTGTTGACGATGTTTATCTAAGGAAATTGAAGATTATTTCATCTTATACGAATCGGGTCGAATCAAGATAGAAGCAAAATAATTTGATAAATTTTATCCGTTGCTCGTACCTGTAGATCACATTGATGGACGTTACACAACCAACCAAAGCTAAGGTACGGTCTGTAATAAACTATAGGCAAGTGAATAGACATGTGGACGCCTTCACTGCAAACGCAAGAGTGTGCCGAAATAGCTTGAAATTGTTTAGGATAATACCAATTTGCTTTGCCTGTTGACGATGCGTTATCTAAGGAAATTGAAGATTATTTCATCTTATACGAATCGGGTCGAATCAAGATAGAAGCAAAATAATTTGATAAATTTTATCCGTTGCTCGTACCTGTAGATCCCATTGATGGCGTTACATAACCCACTAAGGCTAAGGTACGGTCAGTAATAAACTATAGGCAAGTGAACAGACATGTGGACGCCTTCACTGCAAACGTGAATGTGTGTGCCGAAATAGCTTGAAATTGTTTGTGATAATACCAATTCGCTTTGCCGGTTAACGATGTGTTATCTAAGGAATTTGAAGATTATTTAATTTTTTGGCCATTGACAACCCATGTGCCGTCTAAAAGCGCACCGGAAGAGGACAGTGTGTACAGAATTAGGTCCGATGCGTAGTGGTATAAATATATTCAAATTCACACAATGCCGTTTGTTGGCGGTCCTTAAAAGTGTAAAAACTAAAACCTGCCTTTTCATGGTTACCTTGGACAGGATTAGATTTAGTGGGGAAGGATACACGACGACATAAATATATAAGGATACAGGTACAGGAAATATTTTTCCTTGGAGAGTCAATTGCCTCACCCCTTAGGACCCACATGACTCGGCGAAGGCGTTTGAATAAATAGACAGAACACTTCGTGACACCCACACACACACACACACACACACACATATAATATATATATATATATATATATATGGTTCTGTTCGAAGACAAGGTTTTCCGAGTTCGGGAAACACCTGCAGAAGGCCGGAGGGCGTATCGACCGAAACGTTGTGTATATAACAATAAAGATGAGGACAACAGTCCCCAACATTCAAATAATACAAAATATCAAGCCTCATCTCAAAAATTCAAACAAATTGAAGTTATTCCACAAAATAAATACGGAATTCCCCACTATAAAATTCTTGGAGGAAACCAGATTGTGTGTCGGAATATTGTTAATGTCAAGAATTTGGCAATAAACGAAGAAATAAACGCGAAATGATGACACAATTTTATGGCTCCTAATGTTGAAATAAAAACATCGGTCACATTTATTGGTCATTAATTTATTATTATCATTTTTTAAATTCTGAATCAGTTTCAGCCAACTTAAAGTAGTTTCGATGTAATTTTCTTTTGAGTATTCGATGTTTTAAAATCAAGTTTTCATTTCTGAATTAAAAACATCTGAATTGGCCTCAGAGAAAAAGAAAAGACAAAAAAAAAAAAACTAATCAATGGAAGGTGTCATTTTGAATGCGTAAAAAATGTCCTAATGTTTATTTTATTTTTCTATTAAAAGGACATAAAATTTCCTCTCCATTTTCTTATTTATTTTATGATCACCTCTAAAAGCGCTCTCCTTATTGAAAAGCACAAAAGTTTTATTATAGCAACATCAATACTTTTAACAGCATGTTGCAACGTTACATCGACTCCCACCGAGAAAAACTTATAAAATCAAATTATTATTCACACGTCTTTCTTAAAGGAATAAAGTTTTATATCAAATGTGATTTCTTGCAAAGAAAAATATCCAACAATGGCCTCAAAAGCCTATCTGCAACATTAAGTTTATTTTTCAGAAATTTCTTTTATTACAAAGAAGTTGTTTTGTACGAGACGATACCCCCCAAATTTGGAAAATTTGCAGGGTACGCTTCGAGCAATTATATTCCACCCCTGGCAAAAGATTATCAAATTACCACATTTTCACATGATTTTTACTTTGCAGTAAATAAACTAATAACAAATAAGACACAATACATTTGTATTTAATACCTGAACATTCAGGCTTGATAAAACTAGATTAAATCATTTAAATTAAGGGTATATTAAAATGAATATTTAAATTAATGGTATATTACTTTCAAATTATATTATTTAAATTAATGGTATATTACATTTATTTTAATGGTATATTAAATTTATTTTAATGGTATATTACTTTATTTATTTTAATTATTTTAATGGTATATTATTTTATTTATCAATTATATTATTTAAATTAATGGTATATTAAATTTATTTTAATGGTATATTAAATTTATTCTAATGGTATATTACTTTATTTATTTTAATGGTATATTACTTTCAAATTATATTATTTAAATCAATGGTATTTACTTTCCTAAAGCATACAGAGAAAAATGTTATGAAATAACCCAATATCGATGAAACACTTATGGAATTTATTGATGAAATATAAGACTTATTATTTAGTTGCCTTAATTCTTTCAGTTATGAATATATTAAGCCAAATTTATTCAATGAAAGTTATTAGATATTCTTTGATGCATGGGACTTTTTCATGGACCCTTTCTTTTAAATTTCCACCATGATTAAATATACTTACCTCTGTACCGGAGATGGTAGAATCCTAGTTGTTGCAGTTTCTTGATGTTATGGAGTCTTGAATCAACTTGAGGGCTGAGGGGCATCTTGCCTGGTGCCATTAGAGTTCTTAGTAATAACACAAGGCCGTTACTTTTTTCTAATGAGCATATTTTATTTCTCCCATGTAACAACAGCCGAGAGAAAGAGATTCATGTCTTGCCTTATTCCCGCATTCTTCCAGACTCAATTTCCCCTCTGACCTCTCATTCTTCCTTTATTCACTTCTCCACATACCATTCACTCGTCCAACCAAAACACACCATCTTATCGCTTAAACTTTTCCATTCTATTCCACACATCATCATTTAAACCTTTCCGTTCTAATCAGTCCACTCAGACCACCCTTACAGTTCCAGGTCATATCCACTATATAACAATTGATTTTATATACTTTCCTGAAGAAATGTTTTAATTATCTTTACTTTGCTTTGTGATAAGATGTATTATCGTCCTGAAAAAGGACTTTATCAATACCAAAGCAATTTTCTATCGATGGAATGAGAAGATTATTCAGGATTTTAATTTACACATATATTGGCTGACAAGAAGACTACTTCGAAGGAGACGGTGGAAAATAGGATCATTAATGCAATTCTACATTCAGGTTCGTTGAATTCCTGGTTGGCACATAGTAAAAGTTTACATTGATGTTATTAGCCTAGATTCAAATGCAGCGCATTGGGTTTTCAAATTGAAATTTGATATATTTGACTTAAATGACAGACTTATTGCTTTATTTGATGAAGAGTTATAATACGTAGATGCAAGCAATTAATTCGCTGATTTATAGTCTTTGTTAGATATAACATACACCACATTTACACATGTAGTAGGTATACACACACACACACACACACACACACACACACACACATATATATATATATATATATATATATATATATATATATATAAAGTGCGTATGAATATGTTTATATGTTGAGTAATTAGTGAGGGTGTAATATTTTTAAATGTCTTTTTATCTATCTAGGTCTGTTTACGCTTATTTATATATCGATGTCATGTATATATATATATATATTTATATATATATATATCGGTCTGTTCACATCTAACTTATCTATTTTGTCTCTTCACATCTATCCATATATCTATCCCTGTTGTTCACATCTATCTATATATCTATGCCCGTCTGTTAACACTTATTTATATATATATTGGTCTTTTCACATATATCTTATCTATCTCGATCTGTTCACACCTATCTATATATCTATGTCTGTTCATATATATATATATATATATATATATATATATATATATATATATATATATATATATATATATATATATCGGTCTGTTCACATTTAACTTATCTATCTCGGTCTGTTCACATCTATCTATATATCTATCCCTCTCTGTCCACACCTATCTAGATATCTGTCCCAGTCTGTACACACTTATCTATACATCTATGTCTGTTCATATATATATATATATATATATATATATATATATATATATATATATATATATATATATATATATATATATCATCTGTTCACATCTATCTCATCTATCTATTTAGTCTGCTCACTTCTATTTTATCTATTCATCTCGCTGATGCTTAGAAGACTCTTGGGTGAAAGTCCATGACTTGCAATACTCCACTAGTCCACTTATTTAGATAGACGGCGGTCGGAGAGGCCCCTCCGATCAATCGGCTGGTCACATCAAACCCTAGCACCTATATGATTGTTCCAATCCTATTGTCCTTATGGCAATCCTCAACCCTTTTATGGGTGATAGAAGGCGGTGGCTGAGGGTCTACATGTCCTGGACGTTAAACTCTATCTGATGATGAGGTTCCAGGTTTGGAGATCTAGGGAATATTGAGCACAACTTCATCACGATTGCTCCCTGGTCCACTCTGAACCAGAGTGGTAGTACCTGTTAAGGTCCCATCTATGGGTTAAATAGAAAAACATGAGTTTATAAACAAAATTGTATTATCCATTAAGAATGAATTTATTTCGCAACTTTGTCGGCATTAAATGACCAATGAGGTTGATAAACCGTAAAACCAAACCAAATCAAACCAATATGTCTGCTCCCATCTATCTATCTATCTATCTATCTATCTATCTTAGTCTGCTTACCTCTATCTATCTATCGATCAATCGTTCTATCAATCTCGGCCTGCTTACATCTATATATCTCGGTCTGCTCACATATATTTATCTCTATCTGTTCATATCTATTTAATTCACTCTGTTCATAACTATCACCTATGCACATACATTAATTAGAGAAGACGAAAGTTAAAAGATAAAACCATATCTTGTCGACTGGCTCTGATTATATCGTGATGTATAAGAGAGACAACGTGTATGATTAGTTTTATGTTCAGAACAGCACACCCCTAAGAAAGGGCAATGTTCTCTTCATGAATATTCATATATATAGTGTGGACGAAGGTGAACCGGATATTAACACAAAGAATATACATTTCAAAGGTAAAGATAAAAGAGAATAGTATTTGTCGATTATCTAAGTCGAAAGAATTTTTTTTAAAATCAATTACATTGTTCTATTTCTGATTGTTTCTTGTGAAGAAATGAACAAGGCGTCGACAAAGTAATTCGATTCCATCGATTCGGATCAATAAAACGATGGAGAAAAACAAAGTAGAAATTAGTGAGCATAAAATTCTGAATTATTTCCGAGACCAAAGATGATTAAAATTTGGTATCAATTTCAATTGATAGTAACTTCCTCTTATTTCTACATTTGACTGGTACGACGATAATCTATACATATATAAAGGACAGTGGAAGCGCGTGGTGTAATGGTTAAAGTCATGGGAAATGGACTGGTCGCCCCGAGTTCAAATCCTGGATGTGGTAATTACATTTCACTATGCGCTAATACCCTTGGGAAAGGTATGAATCCTACTCTCCCTCAAGCTATGGATAAATATCAGACTGGGCAACCGGTCTAGCAGAAGGAAAACTCTGAATTCAAACCTGTTGAACTCCGCTAAAGAAATTGACCTTGTGCTACATTCTGTTCGTGCGGAGGGGTTCGTAAATATATATATATATAAAGGACAATTGTGTGTACGTATGTCCGGAGGAACCTATGCAAATAAAACAATTAGCGAAGTGAATATATATATATATATATATAATACATTCACAAACATCATATCTTGCTTTTTCAGCAAAGATAATCAAGATTTGATTCATATATATATATATATGAAGATAATTAGAAAATAAAATTTAAATAGTATCAGCGTGGAATTGTTTTTTTTTTGTTTGTTTTTTTTGCGGGGGATTATAATATTTTAAATAGAAGACATTAATTTTTCGGACCATATGACCTTTAGCCACCCCGATCTCGATTAAGAAAGGACATGTTTTTCATTTACACCGTCAATATCTGGTTGTTTTAACAGACAATTTTTAGATTTTTAAAAAAATTATAAAACTAACCCCTAACCCTAAACCCGTCTTGACATATTTTATGCCTAGAAGATACGAACTCAAGTATTCCTATCTAATACAAATATTTATATAGGACCCCAACAGGTACCAGCACTCCGTATCACAGTAGACCTGGTTTGATGGTGATAAAGGGGTATTCTATATTCCTCAGATTCCATGAAGTTGAGCCTCGCCATCAGATGCTGTTTAGTATCATACCCAGGATACCCTTTTTTTGCAGAGTGTTACGACACTGCGAGAGTTAGTCAGTTTATTTCTTAAACCCACAGACAGAGTGGTTATAAAAATGAAATTGTTATTCGGACATCTTTTTTACAAGAATGAAGTTTTATATCGAATAAGACTCCCACCCCCCCCAAAAAAAACAAAAAAACTGAAACGTTGAGTTTGTTTTTCAAATATTTATTTTACTAAAAAAAAGAAGAAATAACTTTGTACGAGGCAATACTCAGAAATTATTTATTTTTATTCAATTTTATTTAATTTTATCTTCACCTTTATGTATCAATTTTATATTAAAATAATTATATTGTATGAATATATGTATTAAATTGTATAAATTTTGTATTTATTTTTTTTATCTATTTTTATTTATTGTTAATTCTATTCAATTTTGATTATTGATATTTTTTATAATGTCCTTTATCAAAGTGTTTCCAACTGTCCCAAACGACAGTTAATAGATCATTTTCTGGTGGAAGGAACCTTCTCATAGACCATTTGAAAAACAAATCTCCCATAAACATTTAATTGGATTTAGATCCGGACTTTGAATGTCATGTCATTGATCTCATATTTCATTTTCCCGGAGAAAAGCTTTGATCCTACAGGGTATCCATAAAGTCCCGCTACAGGTTGAAAATGTATCAACAAAGATGGCGGTCATGTTGAAGTTGAGTAATGAAAAATAAAAAAAAGTATTAATATTAAAACTTTAAGATTTGAATTTTTACATGTGTTTTACAAAAAGATTTTATCATTCATACAATGTGAGTCATTAAATGTTCAATTTTAAAACTGTTCCAAAACTTTGTGGACACCCGGTATTTGCTCTGTAACAAATGATAATATTTCGCCTTTAAAACAATAATAAAATCATTTGTATTGCAGTCGTGATTGTGACAATTCAATTGAATGAGAATACCAACTCCCAAACAAAATCATCCTGTTGGCGGGGCTTAGAATACTCTGTATCCTTACAGAGGGATAACATTCTTTTTATGTATTTACCCAACCCCTCCGCACGAGCAGGATGCGACACAAGGTCAGTTTCTTAAGCGGGGTTTGAATTCAAAGTTTTCTTTCTCTTAGAATAGTTGCCTAATCAACGTTGAAGAGCCTAGTCTGTCCTACTATTTGCCCATAACTAGAGGGGTAGTTGGATTCAGATCTTTCCAAAGGGTATTAGCGCTATGGGAAATGTAAACAACCTCGTCCAGGATTTGAACTCGTTTCGTCGTGCCAATTTCCTATGACCCTAACCATTACATCACGCGCCTTCATCATAAGATCCTTTGTATGACACATCTGTATCTTATTTGCATAACCAGACTTCAAGTTTACTACATGCGTCACTTGCACTGTATATTAAATGTCAAGTGGTGGCAACATGTTTCAAACAGGACCATCCTGACGAGAACTGAACTTCCTGGCATTCACGACATACTTATCCAGCGCAACCTGAGATGGGCTGGCCACTTAAACAGACTTGGGGGATGACAGACTGCCAAAGCAGATTCTGTACTCTCAACTGAGAGATGGATCACGTGGAATCGGTTGACCAAAGCTCAGGTACAAAATCAACATCAAAAGAAATCTGAAGGACTTTAAGATTTCCATAGGCAGTTGGCAAGAAGATAAATTGGAGGAAAAGGATTCGTGTGGTGTCATCATCGGATATGATGGACAGCAAGTAATAATCTGCATATAATGGTGATAATCTCGTTCTGGAGATCTATGAGTGTGGAGTACCACTTAATTGTCGTTACACCCAGAAATCTTAAATTACATTACAAATGTAAATATAAGCATACAATGTATACAATTCCCTAACCCTTAGGCATAAAATAACCCCAGGTGGATTAAAATGCTGATTAAAAAATCACAAAAAAAACAACAAACAATAGTTACGATTTTGTGGCCATCCTTAGGGGTTCAAGCAAGAGCGCTGTCTAGCGGAGATCCTTTGTGTTAAGCAGAGCGCGATCCTTAGTAAGAATCCTTTGCTTGCTCCTTGGTTGTTCCTTGGTTGCCTTGGTGCTCCTCAGTCTGGCAGGTCGTTCGTCAATGAGTGAAAATGGACATGTCAATATCAGCCGATTAAGTAGTTAACCAACCACGTAAGCGAGCTGTTGATTGGCTGAGGTTTAAACCACGTGACCTAGCTTAGTCTATAAATTTAAATGGTAGATTGCAGCACGGTTTATATAGCACAAATAACGCAACAGCAATAAGACCAAAACCAAAAAAGAAACACAACAGAACATTGTCAATTAATAATTTATGATTAGTAATTATTTTATCCTTATCTCAGTTGATCTCCTTGCACCTGTTAGAGATGCTATTAAGTCTCATAGTTCGGAAATAAAAACACCTCCAACAAGACCCAGAAATTTCGACCAGAATATGTGGCCGACTAATATTTTCTTAAAAGCAAACGCAATGTGGGAACGAGATTATTTTAGCGGGCGAAACATGTCTGATCACAAACGATACTGACACACTTCGACAGACACCTGAAAATGGACGGAGTTTATAACGGCCAAAACGTTGTGGCTATAATAATGACCAAGACCGATCAGGTTAGGCTACAATGATCAACATGTGACAATAGACATATAATTATTTACTAAGCGTAACAAGGCCAGAAGTATGGGACGCCTAGTGAGTAACGAACTCACTAACTATGGTCTGCTAAGTTAGCTTGCTAATCATTACACCACATAAAGTACCCTGACAATAGCCATATAATTATTTACTAAGCGTAGCTTAGATATGGCACAAAGCCAGAAGTATGGGGCGTCCAGTGAGAATCGAACTCACTAACTATGGTTTGCGAGTCAATCTTGCTAACCATTATACCACGCAAAGACAATAGCCATTTAGCTCTTCCTTACTTTTTCCTGAATATCTCATACGCCACCCTTTTCTTTATTTACTTACCCAACTATTTCTCAGTTGTCAATTATTACTTCTCGATTAATATCTCTTCCATCTTAATATCATTTGCTCCTCATCGAAACTCCCAATAGATGATCATTAGTAAGCAGTAAAAGAGGCTTCTTCTTGGGAGGCTTATTACTCAAGGAATTGAGGAGAAGCCAATAAAATTCAGATGAAAGAAATACTACGGTATGAAGATTAACTAATATAATTGTACGTGGGATGTTAATGCACAATGGATTAGCAATTTCTCCAGGCCCTTCCCGCTCTTTTCTTTCAACTCAGAGACTACTAAAACCGGAAGTGACGCCATTTTTTATTTGATTCAAAGTTTAGCAAATTTTAAATGAAGTTTCATAACTTATAAATTTAAAATACTTATTCAAACGTAGTATTATCTTTTGAATTTCTTAGATGAAGTATTACCAATTTTTATGACAAATATCTTATTAGTAATGGAGATTGTAGGTTTGACTATCTGTAACCAAAACTACACCACCACTGACTTTACGATTCCCTTAGTTATTATTTAATAATCAATATTTAATCTTAATTATCATTCTATTTATTAACGATATCTCTCTTAAAGCCTAACTGAGTTTGATTTGCCTCAAAACAGCCCATCTTATAAATGCGTTCAAAATCAATTCAATGCGTGTTATATATCATTAAGAATAATGCTTCACATAGTATATCGGGAGAATAATTTGCATAATGATTTTAACAAAACTGGGTTTAATAAATAATTATTTGCTGTTACTGATACGATCTTGTTATTCCCAAACGTATTAAAAGCAATCATATATATAATTTTATAGGGAAATCAATTAAAATAACATTAAAATAAGTGTAATATTTTTATATTCGTTCTTATTTAGTTTTGTTTGCCTTTTTAATTTAATATGATATTTTATTACATTAAAACTTAAATACTTGCGCCCAGAGGGTGGATACTTTTGCTAGTTCATATAATTCTGATTTTATTTTTTATCCTCTCAAACAGTTATTTTACAATTGTCTGTAAGCAATGAAGATACTTAACCTAGAATAAGTTTAGAACGATTGTCGAACTCATTTTCATCTTAACGCGACACCTACTTTACTGAACAAGTTACAGAGACCACCGACTACTGACAGTAACCAACGAGCCATTGTGTATGCAATCGATAGCCTGATACCTCCATATTTTAATTTACTGCAATAGTGGTATAAGTAATATGGTTAGATTTCTTAGATGAATCATTATTATCAAGAATTTGTGCCTCGTACAAATGAACAGGGACAAAAATATATGCAAACTCACAAAATCAGGCTTCTTAAAAAGATAATAGTCTTCGAAGATTTATCTTAATAAATATATTTATACTAATGAATATATATTTGTATGATTTATCCACATATAGATAATCTCTTCATTTTTATGGATACTAAACGTATATATATATATAATATATATATATATATATATATATATATATATGTGTGTGTGTGTGTGTGTGTGTGTGTGTGTGTGTTTGTGTGTGTGTGTGTGTGTTTGTGTTATGATATCTCTCTCTCTCTCTATATATATATATATATATATATGGACAGTGCTCTTACTTGAAGCCTAAGGATGGCCACAAAAATTGTAACACTTTTTCACATAAAATATTTTGGTGTGGTTTTTGAAATATAGAGCTTTGTGAATGTTCATGATTTCCCTAGTTGATTGATTTTAATTCTTCGGTCGTCAAGTCGATATTTTAAAGGGTCCCTTTTATTAAGTTATTCTCAATGAATTTATGCTTCTTTTTTATTTTCTTCCGATTTATTGAGTCCAATATTCTATCATTACTTCATAACAAGCTGATCATATTCAGTTAAAAATTTCTGGACTTTTAAAAAAAAAATTATGTTACAATTTTCATATCTCGACATCCTTATTAATGGGAAAATCATTTTATTTCAATGAAAGAAAAATAATTTCGCTTTTCGTAAATATTTTTTTCTGTTATTTTTTTATCCAATAAAATTCAACGCTTCTCCAACCGAACAAAATGAACGCTGTGCACTTTTGATCTCATTCAAGATTAGTCGAAGATTTTTCATTATATTTTTGTAGAAAGATTCTTTTTTGTGGAAGGAAGAAAAAAACAACAACGCGCAAACAAAAGTGAATTTTGCTAAAAATAAAATCGTTCTACAGACGAGACTAAATTTTCCCGCGATTAAGACCCCCTCCCCCTCAAAAAACAAAAAAAAAAAAACAAAAAAACAACAACACCGAAGAAATGAAGATTTGTCTGGGCGTTTGGATTACAAGTTCTGCGGTTGATATGAATGGATATTGAACTAAAGTGTCTGTTTTATTGGCCACTAAGAATCAATATCGATTGATAGTTCCAGTGACTAATGCGATCAATCAGAGACATTTTGGAAATGGTCAATGACGATTTCAATGAAGAACGCAGTTTATGGCGGTCACTTTTTGTTTGATTCTATTCAGGGACAGAAATAAATAAAGCGGCTCCAAAGTTTTCGAAATCTAAACAGGAAATGAATAATGGATATTTATTTCATTCTGTATATATCTATCAGAGACTACTACCCTATCTCACTATTTAGCGTCTGTCATAGAATGGCGTTTTGCATATTTGTCTATAGAATCATTTTTGCATATTTAGGGAAAGGCATGCATCCAACTACTCTCTGTCTGCTGTTGTCTGTCTGTCTGTCTGTCTGTCTCTTTCACAAGCTATGAGTAAATAGTAGGACAGACTGGTCTCTTTATCCATAAGTTGGCAAACAGTCTTGGATAAAGAAAACTCTGAATTCAAACCTGTTATACTCAGCTTAAGAAACTGACCTTTTGTCACAATCTACTCGTGCGTATGGGTTGGTATATATATATAATATATATATATATATATATATACTAGTACAAAATAAAAAAACGCCATTCGGGCGATGTAAAAATAGATTTTTGAAACATATTGCCTCAGGGGTGGGAGTAAAAAATTCAATGTCAACGAGTTTGTACCCTAAGTAAGTAGAATCATCAAATTCCTTAAAGGATTAAACAATAAAACAATTTGAAATGTAAACTTTGAATATGTATTAAAATAAAACGAACTATATATAGATATATAATACCAGTCACGTATTTATTAAAACTTGTTTTAAAAAACAGTGAGGACTGTCTAATATTCCATGTTCAAATTTTGAGTATATTTATTCTGTTATGACGATTTGGGGTAACGTGACGTAAGCAGTGATGTAATTTTTGTTACACACAAAAACCGGAAGCAAATCTCCATTTTTAATATATATATATATATATATAATATATATTATATATATATATATATATATATAGTTAATTCTTTGTTAGTATTGGAGAAATGATAATAAAGTGCTCAATTACTTCTGTAAGAGCTGCATTTATTTATTTCTAGTTTACAATACATTTAAAATCCGTTTTACCAATGGTTTTGGAACATCACCTTTAGGTGATTGTTCGTCATGAGAAACGTTCACTTTGAACGTTTCTGATGACGAATAATAACCTAAAGGTGATGTTCCGAAACCATTGGTAAAACGGACTTTTAAATGTATTGTAAACTAGAAATATATATATATATAATATATATATATATATATGTGTGTGTGTGTGTGTGTGTGTGTGTGTGTGTATAAAGCCAAAACAGCTGTTTAAACATATCGTTCAATATTGTTTATGTCATCCTCTTAAATTGGGACTAAATACATGAGATTGACGCAATACACTCTTTCTCGTCCCGTGGTTTTCATGTACTACTTGACTACATAATGAAACGAGCAGGTTCGGTTGCTGAATCAATACAAACAAATCGGCCTTTTTTTTTCTCTTGGTAGAAATTTCTGCGACACCAAAATATTTGACGCCCCACAATGATACGATTACACGAGGAAAAAAAATCAATGGAAAAATCAATAGTTTCATTAACCCTTCGAGGTGGATTCATGTTCAATGGGCTCCCGCCCACAAAACTCTTCCCCAGAATTTCATTTATTATAGCAATCAACACGCTGACATGAACCCCCGTTTTTTTTACAGTTAATAACTCTGTCCACAACGGAACGAATTCAATGGAAATCAATAGAAATATTTAAGAGAGGTGGAAAAAAAAAACGAAGAGAGGAATATTTCATTGTTCAAATTCTGCCATTATTCGGCGAAATTACACGAGATCGAATAAAAATAATGGTTTGCGGATAAAGGATCTCTTTTTTATCGTCTTTCTTCTTTTTTTTTTATTCTTAAATGATCCAAAATTTCTCGAAACCTGTTTTTATTTTCTGTTCAAAGATGGCGGAATACGTGGAAGGAAAAAAAACACAACTACTCTTTGCATAGCTAATTTGGCGGGATTAATGGCCATTTAATTGCAATGCATGACATACATAAAACAATTTCTTCAAGTGTTTACACACAATTTAGTTATCATGAACAAGGCTGTGCGTAATTTCTTTTTATTATAATGGAGATCGTGTGTTTTTATGTCTATAACCGAAACTATATTACTACTCAAGTCACAGTTCCCTTAATAATTTACATAATATTCTCTATGATTTTATCTTTATTTTAAACCTCAGTTATTAATAAAATTGTTTAATATTATTAATACTGATGACCACATCTACATACTAATAATATGCAATTGTATTTATATATACAACAAAATAGCGGCTTACAGTGTGAACGGGAAGGTTAATTTGCATTTTGATATTAAACATCAGATTTTGATAAATATGTGCTAAGTATTATCGATTTCTAATTGTTTGGCTACGGCAGGTGTGAAAATATAATAATAATAATAATAATAATAATAATAATAATAAGAAGAAGAAGAAGAAGAAGAAGGAGGGGAGGAGGAGGAGGAGGAGGAGGTGTGAAATAGGAAGAAGAATATTCAGTGAGACCAGAAGAAATGAAGAATATGTGAAAGAAGAAAAAGTGAAAGAATACGAATAAGTAACATGAGTGAAATAAGAGAGAGAGAGAGAGAGAGAGAGAGAGAGAGAGAGAGAGAGAGAGAGAGAGAGAAGAGAGAGAGAGAGAAAGGAGCGAATGATAATAATATAATAATAATAATAATAATAATAATAATAATAATAATAATAATCTTAAAATAAAAAAAGATGTCTTTTTCTGAATATTTCTATTTTTGGGAGGATTGTAAAACAGTTCGAAGTAGCTTTGCAGACGTTACTGGCACCACTTTTCAATTTTCTCTCATTTCTAATCTATCAATAAACCGTTAGCGCATAAAAAATGTTTAATGCAATAACTGACGATAACAAGTGACTAACTAAAATCTCGAGACTTAGTGAAGAGTCATGCATTTTTTAATAGTTTTCAGATAAAAAAAAAAGTTTTATTGAATAAATGAAATGCATATTAAGGCTTAAGGCGATATTCCTCATCTTTATCTTCCAAACTTCGTTATCGACTCTTCCCCTCTTGGAATTTTTCCAACTCCAAGAGAGGACAGAGATGGAAATGGGAAGGGGAATAAAAATTGGCACACTTCTGCTCAGAAATAGTCATTGCCAAATTTTCCTAAGAGTTGTGTCGAGAAGATTTCCATTATAAACTTGATCATTATGTGCATTTGTGCCAGCAGTTTGTTATAATTCATAGATGCTGGTCCTGCGTCCCTGACGTACACTTTTTTAAAAGGACGCAGTAAAATCGTATTCGTGCGTCCTAGTGTTTTTCTTTTTTCTTCCCTCGCCATTTCAAGCTAACTGTAAATACATTTCAATAGTTTCTTAGAAACAAACTACACAGGATATGCTACAAGGTAGGAGCTAGACGGCTTTAGTTGTTTTCCGCTAATCATAAATAAAAAAAACATATAATCTATCAAGAAACTTTAGTTGGAACCCATTAATTTTGCCGTGGACTCAAAGCAAATATGTGCGTCCTAGGTCGCACTAAATTAAGAAGTTATCAGCATAATTTAGGATGGTATCGAAGTTGATAGTTTTATCCAAGACTCAAATAAAATAGTCTATCCCACTCACAAGGGATGACTTCAAAGAGAAAAAAACAAACAAAAAACCAATCCCCACCGCACGAGCAGGATGCAACACAAGGTCAATTTCTTAAGCGGAGTTTAACAAGGTTGAATTCAGAATTTTCCTTCTCCTAGACTGGTTACCTAGTCATGGTTAAAGAGCCAAGTCTGCCCTGCTATTTACCTATAGCTGGAAGGAGAATTGGATTCATACATTTCCCAAGGGTATTAACGCCATGTGAAATGCAAACGGTTTCGTCCAGGAATTGAACTCAGGTCGACGAGTTCATTTTCCTACTAGTTAGCATTGGGTTAATAGTATGACAGACATGGGTTCTTTAACCTTGGTTAGGCTCACAGTCTCGAGAAGGAGAACCCTGAATTCAAACCAGTTAACTCCGTTTAAGAAATTGACCCTGTGTCACATCCTACCTGTACGGAGGGTCTGGTAAATATATATATATATATATATATATATATATATATATATATATATATAAACCTGTTAAACTCCGCTTAACAAATTGACTTGTGTTTCATCCTGCTCATGCGGAGGGTTGGTAAATAAATATATTCTCATAGTTTCTATAAGGAACTTATATATATATATATATATATATATATATATATATATATATATATATATAGTGTGTATATATATATCTATAATGGAGATTCACTTCTCTGGTTTTTGTCTGTAACAAAAACTTACGTCACTGCTTACGTCACATTACCCAAAATCGTCATAACATAGAATAAAAAATTTGAACATGCAACATTAGACAGTCCTCATTGTTTTTTAAAACAAGTTTTAATAAATACATGACTGGTACTATATATCTATATATAGTTTGTTTTATTTTAATGCATATTTAAAGTTTACATTTCAAATTGTTTTATTTTTTAATCCTTTAATGAATTTGATGATTTTACTTACTTGGGGTAAAAATCGCAGACATTGAATTTTTAACCCCTCACAATATGTTTCAAAAACTTATTTTTACATCGCCCGGAGAGTGTTTTTTATTTTGCTAGTATATATATAAGAAGGAATGCACAGGACAATGGTCGGACCATTACATAATATTTTACTTATACTACGAGACCCGTGTCAACAGTCGAGCCGGTACGAAAAGACGGATACAGAAAACACCAAACTGCGTACATATTTGAAATAGGAGAATGAATCAATATGTATCTGACTTTTTCTATACAATTGAATACGAGTGATTTGCCGTCGTATTTTGTCAGAGTCAATATTAGCTTTTTCCTACCGAAGCTGATTTAACTCATCTTGGAATAAAGCCTTATATGCATACAGCATTTGATGAAAATGAAACCACCATCAATGAATATAAAGATTAGCATCCTCCCACATACGATCGAATATGGCTTTGCAAAATTACGCTTTTAATGTCTTGTCGATTTTAAAAAAAAATTTAATTAATTTTTGACATCTATTTACTGTGTGTCTAGATTAGAGCAATAGTTAACAACTATTAGGCAGATCATTGCCAGTGAAATTCATCTTTACTACATGCTCCAATATTATCACCTTGTGTCAGACGTAATTAAGATTACAAAGACAGGCAACGAAATTATGGAATTAGCTCGCTTAAAACATGTCCACTTAAGTTTTTAAAAAAAATTTATCAGTAAATAAACTAATAACAGCTAAGACGTAAAACATCTTTTATCAATAGCTGAACATTTAGGCTTTATGAAATAGTCCATAAACAAAGAGATTAAATTATTTAAATTAATGGTATCATTTTTCAAACCATATTCCATAATATTTTCCTCTACATGATTTTCAAAAATGATACTATCTAATAGGTAATAGAACAGTCTCACTTTTTGGATGAGCTATTAGCAGAAGAATGCTGTATCACTGTGTCCCAAATTCCTTAAACTGTACTCCTGATGTTTTAAATACAGAGTTTTTCCTTCTATTAGACCAGTTGTCTTACCAAGACTAAAGTGTCCAGTCGGCACAACTATTTACCTATAACTGGGAGTAGGGAGAAGAAGCGGGTTCATGCCTTTCCTAAGGGCACTGGCGCAAAATAAAACACAAGCAGACTCGCCCTGGTTTTGAACTCCATTCGTCAGGTTAATTTACTTATACCGATAACAGTTACGTTGATCAGTGAGTAAATTTCATGGGAAAATACGAAATTTCTTATTAAAAAAAGATCAGTTTTATATGCAGTTGGTTGAATTAAAAAATACGTGAAAAAGTTGCATTTGGGTTTACTGCATAAATATATTTGCAAGATCTGTGAATATTGTACAAATAAATATATATCTCATTATATTGGATTTATAATATCACTATTTTAGGCATTTCCGAAGATTCGTATCTGTTCTGTAAAATAATCTGAATTCTCTGAGGAAACTGGAATATATTACAATGAATATTTTTTGTGAGAATGTTACAAAATTCATGGATAGTCAATGAATTGTGTACGTACTGTAGAGTTTGATAGATTAAAAAATAACGGGGGTCCAGTGGAAAAGTACCTCGACGGGTAGTGACATTCCGTTTGACCTTCAGTAGCGCGGGATTAGACGCGTGTGAAGTTTCAGTTGCGACGAAAAATTCAGAGCGAGCGGATGCATAGGTCCTCTCACTCTGAGAGTCGTTTCTGAAATCGCGCCGTTGAATCTGGGGCTGGGTTGTTTTATTGATTCATTTAAACAAGAAATGACCAGCCAGAACATGAAAGAAGAAAGCAACCCCAAAAATCAACCCTGGTAAATATGGTGGCCGAGTTAACAAGCACGAACCCCTCATCTATCATTCCCTCATCTGTCTGTCTGTCTGTCTGTCTGTCTTCCTCTCGCCGCATTATATCATCATCATCATGTCGCGCATGTAGCACGGGTATCGACAACAATCTTACGCCAACCCTCCCTATCATTCATTGCACCTGGGAGATCATATGCGGAACAGCCAGCATCTTCACATAGCTGGTCAATATAGGTCCTTGCTGGGCGCCCCACACTTGCATGACCATGTGTTGGCTTCCACAAGAGAACGTCACTTATGAGTTCATCCTTACTTCTCCAGCAGTGTCCTGCGTGCCTTGTCCGTCTCACTCGGATAGTTTGTGAGATGGGGGCAGGTGACCGTACAGCTGTTTCCCTGTGGGGTGCTGTTTCCATGACTTGTTCAACACTGCTCGCAGCATCCTTGTGCAGCTCCCATCTAGCTTATTCTCAAGACGTTTAGTTAGGGTCCAGGTGGTGCAGCCATATAACAGCACCGACACAACCACAGCCTGGAAGAACTGTTGCTTCAGCTTGTTAGGGAGATCGGACCTCCATATGACCGCATTATATACTCGAGATATGTTGAACGGATATACAAGAAAAATCAAGAAATAGACTTGAACATTATTAAAAAATTATTTTTTCCTTCGAGAATGTCTTGAGATATTGCTTTTTATTTTCTTTAATTTAAAAACACAACAGAAATTTCTACAATTTATGTAAATTTATCCATCGGCCATATTCATAAAAGTTTCCTGTAACGAAAACAACAACATAACGAGTAAATGAAAAACAGCAAAAACCGGACGTGACTTTCTAGTGGGTCGTCTATTGAAACAAAGAGAACAGTTTTCATATTGAATATCTTAAAGCTGAAACGAAGAGAATTAATTGTTGTTTGAGTTGAAGTCGTCCATGAAAATTTAATAAGACGCCATATTTATTTGTCCTTTTTGTAATGGCGTATTTGCTAACTTCAGAAACCTTTCCCAATGACAACGACATTGTGTTGACTTTGTAGTTGGACGCTTCAAGTCAGAATAATTATACAATAAATAAATAAATAGATAAATAAACAAATAAATAAATAAATAAATAAAAATCAGCAAAGGCACAATCCCAAGTAATAAAAGATTCGAATTACCCTGTTATTACGTTGATAAAATTGTGAAGATCCAGGTTTATCACGTGCTGGAATTCGTATAGGAAAGAAATACGAGAGTGAGTGAAAAAGTAATGCCATTTTGTTTAGGGCAGGTATAATGACCAACACAGGAACGTGTATCATAAATCAAAATGAAGCTGGTCCTCTGTGGATCACATCCCTATTTCTTCACATAGGTGAGTCAAAGAGTAATGCCATTTTGTTTAGGACAGGTATAATTACCAACACAGGAACATGTATCATACATCAAAAGGAAGCTGGTCCTCTGTGGATCACATCCCTACTTCTCCACATAGGTGAGTCAAAATGTAATGCCATTTTTTTTAGGACAGGTATAATTACCAACATAGGAACATGTATCATACATCAAAATGAGGCTCGTCCTCTGTGGATCACATGAGTACTTCTCCAGTAACTTATCTCTCAATAGCAATGTTCTACCTTCGAATGAAGGCATGTATCCCTGACCCGTAAAATTCTGTTAACTGTTCTTTGAGCCCCTCCTCACTACATATTTCCTCGTCACTGGAATAATATTTGCCTCTCAAACCCCTTTGCATGAGGACAAAGTGAGACTAACATTATTCCAGTGATGAGGAAGTGACTCATCCTCGTTCGTTAATGGAATATATTTCTTTGGGGATGTGAATATAATTCCTTCTTTTTGAAATGAAGACAAAGGAACCTGGAAATAAATAATATTTAGCTTGCTATACTAAATCACTAGTAAAATTTTTTCATTCTAGAATAAACACTTCCCTTCTCCAGTTACAGCTACGGTTATTCACACCATCTTTTATTTAATATGTTCTCCACCACGGCCTACTAATATTATACGGCCCCACATGATACATTAAGAGGCAAAAAATAACAGGCCGATTCTGAAGAAAAAAAAAGAAAACAGTTTGTGTATTTTTGTATACTTTTAACATTTTCCAGCCTAAACCTACAGATTGACTATCAGGCCAATCAGCATGTTAAGTTTTTGCCTCTTAATGTATAGGCCGTGTCTCCACGCACCTGTAAATAATTTTTAATATTTCTATTAAATACTTTATGACGCATACTATTGCTTGCAAAATTTCTATCAATTGAATTTTAAAACTTTTCCCAATTTTGGTTTTTACTGCCTTTTTAAAGGGTATGTGAAGGGGAGTATATAATATTATATTTCTATCTCTCTAGGACCTGGATTTAATGAAAGTAATAAGGATAGAAAATTGAAGAGTGGTAGAAATATATTTTTCTAAGATGAATGCCAACGGAACTATTTCAATATTTCCATAATTCCATACAGTCGGATTTATTTCCATTTTTCGCTATGTTACCTTTTTTTAAAAAAATAATTACGAACGCAAATTACATCACATAGTTTTGAAACAGAATACTACTAACGGCCATAGAAAGCTAAAATCTTTCTCATTCTTCTTTCCATTTACAAAATTGAATATAACTCAGAAAATACAATACAACATATTCATAATGTCCAGCTGATGGTCTAATATATAAATAAATGAAACCTTTAACTTTGGCAAATAGTTCAATTATATTAACATCATCCTCTAAATACCTTGTTTTTTTCATGTTATATATATATATATATATATATATATATAATTCATTATTATTGGCATTTTAGTCTCGGAAGACAATAATAAAGTTTTTGTGTCCCTGAAGTTACAGCGCCTCCTGTGACTGTGAAGTCCGATGTTTGAAAAACATTCTCGACGACATATAATACATGTTATAAATATAAAATATATTATGTATATTATATATATGATAATACCAATATAGTTACTAAATTTCATCAGGGAATAATAGATTAGCTTTTTTGAGAAAAAATAATTCTAAATATATATAGAAATACTAAGTAATTATAGAAATATGTATATTGTTGATCAATTTGTATTTTAACAGAGGCTAAACTTTGAAGATGAATGTTTTGATAAGCATATTATAGAAATATTAAGTTTCTAAACACTAATTAAACTGATTGAATCAGTTACAACCTTTAATTATATAGAAAATTTGATCCTAAATTACTGACCATAAATAAGTACACCCCAAACAAATTTTTATAAAATGTTCATTTTCCTCTAAACCAAAGATACTAGAATTATGTTTTTATATCACTCTATAACCAAGAAAAAACTTAAGATTGATTTGATAATATACTTATTATATAGAATTTTTGTACAGAGCTGTCCATATTTTTTATCAGTGTAGAGTTTGGTCATAATAATATCCATATTGATTGTATAACATCCCACAAGAAATAATAAAATCCTATAATTAACTTTTATAAAAAAATGTTTGCTTATTGATAATATTATATGTCAGTCACGTGAGTTACTTTCTATTTGTATATTAATTTGGTTTTTATTCTTACTTTCTTTTACTAAATGTTGTTAAGCTCAATATCACGTAAGTTTTTTATTTCAATATCACGTAAGTTTTTATTTATAGAATAATTATATATGCTTATATAATTATATAAGTCTTCGCGTTAAACCTATCTTGTATCCCCTAGGAGTAGAAATCTCTAAGATGCTGAAAGGTATTTTCAAAATGCTAAAAAATTATAGGGGTTAGTTTAATTGATTTTAACGGTCTAGGTTTATTTTATGCATAGAGGTTAAGGAATGGTGTTCATATTTACATTTTTGTGTAGTTGCTAAGGTTTTTTTTCACATGATCCTATAGAATACGACTAGTTTTTAAAAACTAATCTAATCCCCCCATAGATGAGACCCTAATAGGTACTACCACTTCTGGTCAGAGTGAACCTGAGAGTGATAGCAAAAGAGGTATTTCACATTCCCCAGAACGGGAGCCTGACCACCAGATACAGTGTAGTGTCATACCTAGGGCACATCTGGCGGGGGGAGGGGGGTCTTACGCCTCTGTAAGGGATAGTTCCATCGACACGGCTGTGGTCAGTTTGATAGTATTACAAGCTTATTCTAATTAATTAAATCTTAATTTCCCATTAGTTGCTATATGACTCAGAACTTGTGGCCTTATATTTATTTAGTTTAAATTTAAGGAGGCACGTCGTGTAATGTTTAGAGTCGCATTAAATAAACTTGTCAAACCGAGTTCAAAGCTAGACGAAGCTGTTTGCATTTCACATTGAGCTAATATCATTTGGAAAGGTATGCATCCAACTACTCTCCCTCCAACTATGGGTAAATAATAAGACAGTCTGTGATCTTTAACATTGGGTAGGTGAATAGTCTAGGAAAAGGAAAGCTCGGAAGGGTTAGGGTTAGGGTTGGTAAATATATATACAAGGTGTGTCATAAATGTATCGAGATTGAAGCTGTATTTGCCAAGACAGAAATGAACAATGAATGGAACGTTAATTTTTTCAGAATACAAAATGTGTCATAAAAGTGCCGAGTTTGAGGCTGTATTTACCAAGATAGAAATGAACAATGAATGGAACGTTAATTTTTTCAGAATACAAAGTGTGTCATAAAAGTGCCGAGTTTGAGGCTGTATTTACCAAGATAGAAATGAACAATGAATGGAACGTTAATGTTTTTCAAAAAGTACAAAAAAATCTCGATACTTTTTTGACACACCTTGTATATATTTATTTAGTTAAAACAGCAATATCCTTTAATAACGCATCAGTGAAGTGGGTAAATTCCACCAATCAAAGTACAAATGATCATCAATACTAAAAATGCAGATATTGACGGTGTGTCCATCTCACAGACAGAACCTCCCCATTGGAAGTTAAGGCAAAAGCGCGGCTTGATATTTGACACAACAAACAAAGGATCTATGCATTATTTGTACGTGATGAATTTTGCGATTGTTCAATGAGGTATAATCAATAACCATGGACATGTCAGTTGAATATAAAATAGTAACGCGAATTATATAAGTTTATTGAATAGGCACTGATTTCTGCTCCAAGTGATTTGAAGTTCCATAGATGATACTACTAAAAATAACACTGGAAATTATTTTAAGACATCTTTGAGGCAATTCTCAAATGCAGGAAACAGGAAGAACCGTGGGAAAATGGTTAAAGAGAAAAGAATATCAAATTGAAAAAAAATCTCTTCGTGAATGGAAATCCTAACAACCAATAATTTTTATCGAAATCGAAATTCTACTGAGGCGAGAGAAGGGGACAAATCAGTGAGAGTTTTTTTTTCTTAATTATTTTTTAAAATTTTTTTATTTGTTTAGATATTTGTTTATTTATTTTTGTAAGCCTGAATGATTTTTCCGCTTGAAAAGCAACAACATCAATGGATTTCGTAATTCAAGTTGTATCTTCCTAGGAAACCGACCTAAATTTGGATTTGATTACATAAAAAAAGTTGGGAGAGAGAGAGAGAGAGAGAGAGAGAGAGAGAGAGAGAGAGAGAGAGAGAGAGAGAGAGAGAGAGAGAGAGAGAGAGAGAGAGAGAGAGAGAGAGAGAGACAGACAGACAGACAGACAGGGATTAAAATGAGATTTGAGTTAGATATTTAGTACAATCAGAAATGGACTCAAAGAGAGAGAGAGAGAGAGAGAGAGAGAGAGAGAGAGAGAGAGAGAGAGAGAGAGGAAGAGAGAGAGAGAGAGAGAGAGACAGAGACAGAGAGAGACAGACAGACAGACAGAGTCAGAGAGAGAGAGAGAGAGAGACAGACAGACAGACAGACAGACAGACAGAGATTAAAATGGGCTGAGATTTGAGTTAGATATTTAGTACAATCAGAAATGAACTCTCAAAGAGAGAGAGAGAGAGAGAGAGAGAGAGAGAGAGAGAGAGAGAGAGAGAGAGAGAGAGAGAGAGAGAGAGAGAGAGATTAAAATGGGCTGTGTGTGCATGTGTGTGTCTATTCTTATGTATGTATATAAATATGTGTAGATATATGCAACATTCTATGTACAAGTGTCTAATAATCCATACTTAAATATATCTACTTATATATATGCCGGGGTTTCTACTACCACCCATTGCTTATCAATCAAATACTTACTTAAAGCAATTGTTGCCAATCTTATGACAGTTAACGGATCCTTAATTAAATAGAGCAGTTTCCAAATTTAGCTTCGTTGAAAAATCTGCATTTTCAATATATATAATATATATATATATATATATATATATATATATATATATATATATATATATATATATATATATATATGTGTGTGTGTGTGTGTGTGTGTGTGTGTGTGTGTTGTATGACCCTAATAATTTATTGAAGCAGAAGAAGATGAGGTCAAACCTCCAGCGAAATATACTACACATTTTTGTCTGAGTTTTGTTCTTTCATTCCTTATTTACCTCATTCTGTCGGATTCATTCCAACCCCTTTTCCTCATATATATATATATATATATATATATATATATATATATATATATATATATATATATATATATATAAAGTATACCTTTTTGTACATTTTAATATATCTTGAATTCTGAAATAATTAACGTTCCATTCATTGTTCATGGCTATCTTGTTAAATACAGCTTCAATCTCGATACGTTTGTGATACACTTTATATATATATATATTATATATCGGGTTGATACACTTTATATATATATATATATATATATATATATATATATATATATATCGGGTGGGTCTATGGGTTCACCTCTGAGCGGCGTTTTGGCGTGCCTTTTTCTTGAATTTTTAGAATCCGGTCCCTTTCAATATATTCTACCAAATAACTCTATTTTTTTCCGTTACATTGATGACACCCTATTCATTTACCCGAAAAATTGTAATTTAACTAACATTATTGACAAATTAAATGATGTTGAACCCTCCATCCAATTTACCCATGAACTGGAACATAACCACTCCCTACCATTTTTAGACATACTTATCATAAATAATAACAACAGTTTAGAATTCAAAGTTTATCACAAAAATACTAACAAAAATGACTACATCCATTTTTATTCCAACCATAACACTAAGACAAAAAGTGGTATCATAATTGGTTTCTTTCTAAGAGCTCTTAGGATATGTAACAAGCAACATTTAGATGAAGAATTCAATTTTATTGTGAGGTCCTTCCTCAAATTACAATACCCCTTAAATTTCGTGCACCGTGCCAGAAAAAAGGCATTTAAAATACATAATAAAAACAAGAATATTAATATCACATCTCCAAACAATGACACACAACATAATAGTAATAACGTCTCTGATAGATACATCATACTTCCAAATAATCCTATTACTGATAAAATAAATAGAAACTTAAGTAAGATTGGTATAAAAACTGTCGCTCACTCCACGGAGACAGTGAAGAACATTCTTCAAAACAAAAATAACCCCAGACACACACATTCTGAAGCTGGAGTCTACACTATTGACTGCTTAAAATGTAAAAAGAAATATGTAGGGGAGACTTCCCGATCCTTAACTAAACGTCTATCGGAACACAAATATCACATTAAACGTGGTTTCCAAAACAATGCATTAGCTAAACACATCTTTGATCTCAATCATACTTTTGATTTCAAAGGTGCTAAAATATTAACCCACATACATGATAAAACACTGCGTAGAATTATGGAATCTTGTGTTATTCTTACCCATAAAACTATACCCCAAAGACAAGGTTTCTTCAATATATCCCCTTATCTAGCGACTCTTATCAGAAACCATAAAATCCCCTTCACATAACTTTTTCTGTTATTTACGTCCCATTAAATTAAATTTTGGTTTATTGTTTTGTTTTATAAATAAGATCTTTTCCGTTTTATTTTGTTTTTGTTTTCGGTTTAAAATAATACCTTACATTAGATCCAAATCGCTTAACATTATCTAAAATAATAACCAATTCCGCCCATAACCTTTCTTACTTTATATATAAAAACAAAACACAATAAATATTTAATCATTTATTAAATACAGAACTTAATAATAATAATAATTACAAATTAAAAATAATTAATCGTAAAATAAAAAAATAAAAAATATATAAAAATTCCTTTTCTAAAATATCAACATATTCCGCCCATAACTTTTTCACTTTATATATAAAAACTAATTACAGTAAATATCTAATCATTTATGAATTACAGAACTTAAAAATTATAAAATTTAAATAATAAAAACAATTAATCGTAAAAAATTCCTTTACTAAAAGTCTTTTGAATTCCAACCGTCACATTTCTTAATACCCATCCCCTTCCGTTTAAATTGTTTCGTCTTGTTGCCAACATCTCAAAAATTCGCTACATTTGGTTGACAAAAGATATGCATGAGACATGACCGACATATATATGGCGCGAATGCCCACGTTGGTGATTATTGTAACGTCTTCCGTTTTTTGCAGTATTAAGGTTTTTTTTGTTTTGTAAACTCATTTGACTTTCCTCTCCGACCCAAACAACTACGGGAGTGAATGAGCTCTGATGATGATTTTTGTAAAATCGAAATATTGATCAGTATCAGCTATGATTATATTATAAATTGTTTTCTTCTTTAACAGCATTGTGTGATGTTTTCATTCCACCTTTTCTTACTCATATATATATATATATATATATATATATATATATATATATATATATATAATAAACGGAAACAATCATTTCAGAAACAATTGTTCGGGTTTACTTAGAGAGATAGATAGATAGATAGATAGATAGATAGACACAGAGACAGAGACAGAGACAGAGTTGGGTTATAGTTTATTGAAAGATCAATCTTTCAATTGTATGAATCTATAAATTTATATTCAGAAATTTTAACTAGGCCTCTAGAGAGAGAGAGAGAGAGAGAGAGAGAGAGAGAGAGAGAGAGAGAGAGAGAGAGAGAGAGAGAGAGAGAGAGACAGGCAGGCAGACAGACAGGTTTAAATTCATACTTTTCATTCTCCTAGACCGGTTTCCATACATAGGTTAAAGGACCCAGTCCGCCCTACCACTTTCCCATAGCTAGAGGGAGGATAGTTGGATGTATAACTTTCCTACGGATAGTGGCGTTATCTAAAATACACATGTTTTGATTGAAGCCGGGTTGACGGGTCCATTTCTGATAACCGTTACATACCGAGCGCAGATTGATATAGTATAAAATAAACAACATAGAAGAAAAATATGAGGACAAAATGGAGAGAGAGAGAGAGAGAGAGAGAGAGAGAGAGAGAGAGAGAGAGAGAGAGAGAGAGAGAGTGAAGCATATATTGAATGGAATTGTGATGAAATAGATAGATAGATAGATAGATAGATAGAGAGAGAGAGAGAGAGAGAGAGAGAGAGAGAGAGAGAAAGAGAGAGAGAGAGAGAGCGAAATGGAAGCATATATTGAATGGAATTGTGGTGAAAATAAAGAGAGAGAGAGAGAGAGAGAGAGAGAGAGAGGGAGAGAGAGAGAGTGGGAGAAAGAGATGGGACTATATATTGAATGGAATTATGGTGATATATATATATATATATATATATATAGAGAGAGAGAGAGAGGGTGGGTGTGTGAGAGAGAGAAACGTCAAAAGAAACGAATGATTAATTTGCTCCGGGTAATTCTCGTGAATTTGTTTTATCGCCCATGACAAAGTTCCGACTTATCTTTTTTACTTTCCGTTGCCCGGAGAAATACAACGGGGAAACAGGAAAACTTTTCCTCTCTTTATTGTCGACTTCTTTTATGGATCACTGCAAATATCTTACTTGAACACGCTCAGCCAATTAGATAACCACTAACCAGCTGACAACGATACTCGAAGCTAGTAGACAACCAGGCGTTAGCAACCACCCACTGATAAATTTAAATTTATATCTTCATCATTTTATAATACTTTGCTTTTTAAACTTTTCGAGTTCATTCAGCCATTTATATCACAGAATGCAATTTCAAATATCACATGACTGAAAAGTTGGATTATAACACATCACTCAATAAGTCCCGGGCCTAACTAATAAAACAACAACTTTTAGGCAAAATTTGACGTTATTCATCAACATAGTGTCCTTCTATAAAAGTCCTTTTTAAAAAATAGATAAACAGACAGATATTAACAGATTATCCATAAACAGACAGACACAGATGATATTAACAGATTAAAGACAACTAGATAAATCAAAATAGATAAAGATAGGTGGATATTACAATATATATGATACATAATAATAACAATAATAATAATATCGCCACTATCATTATAATAATAATAATAATAATAATAATAATAATAATAATAATAATAATAATAAACCAGAATCTGTTCTTGAGAACGAAACGCATAACATTCTCTGGGACTTTGAAATAAAAACGGATCACCTTATCCCAGCAAGAAGACCAGACCTAGTGTTGATAAACAAAAAAGAAAGAACTTGTCAACTGGTGGATTTTGCAGTGCCAGCAGATCACAGGGTGAAGCTAAAGGAAAATTAAAAAATGGACAAATATCTGGACCTTGCCAGAGAAGTGAAAAACTTATGGAATATGAAAGTGAAAGTGATACCAATTGTAGTTGGTGCACTTGGAACAGTCCCAAAAGGATTAGAAAAGGGTTTGGAAAGTTTGGATATCAAAGGAAGGATTGAAACCATTCAGAACACTGCACTGCTGCAATCTGCCAGAATACTCAGACGAGTCCTGGAGACCTGAGGAGACTTGCTGTCACTCAGACTCCAGTGAAAGACCATCAGCTAATGCTGATGTGAAAACTCAAAAGGAGTTAATAATAATAATAATAATATATATAACATTATATATATGCTCACTTACAATTTTAACAAATCTCACCCCCCCTTTACAAAAACAAAAAACAAAAAAATACCTCACACAAACATACCAACCACACATGTAACTTAACGACAAATCCAGTTCCCCAACAAATATAAACAAAAAAAAAACAATTAAACAGACACACAAACACACACACACACACACACACACACACACACACACCATATACATTTATCTTAACCAATCCTCACAATCCAATATTCTAGACTAACACCTGTGGTACCACCACCATTCAACATTCTGACACTCCCCATCTAGAGAGAAGAAAATCCACTACCCACCCCAAAAATCCACTACCTCTCCCTACTGACGACCTCCTGTTTCAGCAGTTTGAGAATGTTCATCATTGAAGCAAGAACTATATCCAAATTCTGAAGATGCTCTAATAGACCGAAACGTTGCATCGTCGACAATAAACATCCAGTTTCCATAACATCCCTTGTTTGTCTACCTTTATCCATATATATATAAATATATATATATATATATATATATATATATATAATGAATATTGCGTATCAACTTTGTTCTTGTGAACATTTTTTTGCGGGGGAATATCATGAAGCATGCGAAATGGACAAGCAAAAAAAACAAAAAAGATAACAAAAACAGGATTTCAATATCCAGCCGTTGTTCTGTCCCTGGTTCGATATATATATATATATATATATATAATATATATATATATATATACTAGCAAATATATGCACCCTCCGGGTGCAAGTATTTAAGTTTTAATGTAATGAAATATCGTATTAAATTAGAGGCAGACAAAAAGATATGTAACAAAGTGGGGGTATAATAGAAAAATAGAAATGAAACTTACTCTTCCATCACTCCCGTTTTTCATTGCTGAATTTTACTTATTTAACAATTTAGTTAAATTAGGAAATAAAGAATAAAATGACAGTTATTTTTTCTTGTTAATCTATTTCATTTAAGATTCATTGAAGAGAGTTTTGCTTATATTCATTAAAATAAAACCAAACAGTCAGAAATCAATAATACTAAGCACATATTTAATAAAATCACATTTTTAATATGAATATGCAAATTAGCCTTCCCATTCACACTGCAAACCGCTATTTTTTGTATATATAAATACAATTGCATGTTATTTGTATGTAGATATGGACAACACTAATAAAAAGGTGAAGCAATTTTATTAATAATTGACGTTTAAATATAAATAAAATCATGAAGAATGTGATGTAAATAACTATGTTAATTATGACTCGATTAGTAATATAGTTTCGGTTACAGACAGAAAAACACACAATCTCCATTATAATAAGATATATATATATATTATATATATATATATATATATATATATATATATATATATCTGTGTGTGTGTGTGTACAGAGAAGGGTTAATTTCTAGCTTTCGTTAAAGTACACCGTATGAACAATTACATAAATAAACAAAACAAAGTTATAGATTCGATGAAGAATTTTTGGTGTGCCCAAAAGTTTCGAATTAAAACCGATTTTCCAATTGTGTATTCAATCCCTCGTTTCGTCTAGAAGTAATGTTAAGAACTGCTTACACTGATGATATATATAAGACAGAGAAGGAGAGGGAGAGGGAGAGAGGAAGGGTAGTGGGTGTAGGGATATATATATATATATTTTTTGGTTTCTGTCAATTTCTTAAGAAGGACGACCCGAGAAACAACCGATCTACAGAAAAAAAAAAGAACTGGAAAAAATTCTAAGAATAAACGTCATTGACTAAAATAGAAAAGGTCAGAATGAAAAGCAACATATTATTCTTTTTGCTTTTTTGAAAATTTTGACAGCAGAATTTGGATAAAGATGTCATTGAGTGCATACGCGTCACAAGCACAAAATGTCAGCTGTTGAGAAAAGCCAATAAAATGATTAACTTGAACAGACGTATATAATTTCTAATCTAAGCTTTTCTCTTTTCCCAATGCCGAGACATAGAAGGTTGATTATCTGGTAAGTAACAAGACTAATTCTATTATTTATGTTTTTCTTATTACCAACTGTTGTATCCCGAGGTGGAAAGATACACAGAAGAAGAGTGTGCTTAATACATTTATTAAGCACCAGCATCCGGTGCCAAACGGATACATACAAAACACAGAACAAATAAGTATAAAATAATTAACAAGCCAAAATTTAAACTAAATAGAGGAGGGTCAGTTCGGTATAGCCAACGCATCAAAATCAGTCTGAATATTATTCAGCGAGTTAATCCACTTTTCGTAGGCTATTTTATGGCTATGGACCAGTCCATCTGGTAGAGTGCTGAAGGGGTGTTAGCTACTCTACAACATCAAACTAATTACAAACAAACTTCTTCTTCTTCAATATCGTTTACTTGAAAATCTACACCGACGAAGACGCTGTTTCTCATTCTTGGTAACAGGGCAGGAAATCTTCAACTGGCACTGCCTTTTGATTCATCCATCATTTTCAAATTGTGATTAAAGAGTTAGATTTTGATCTTGGATGGATAAGTTACAAGAGTTCAAATCAAGAGAGTAAAAGAGATATCATACCACAAATTCGCCTAGAAAATAATGACACTTATTTTTATGTCTCGAAAATAATATGTCTTTCCATTCTTCAGGTTGGCAACCCTGATTAAAAATAAATTGAGAAATGTTAATTTATCAGAATCTTTCTCACCGTGTAAATTTATATAATTTTCACGTACTTATAGATAATACTTGTATGAATGTTTATATAGTTTTTATCTATCTTCTATACAGATATAAAGGGCAGTTGGTGTGTGTATGTATGTATGTATGTATGTATGTCCGGATGAAACTACGAAAATAAAACAATTAACGACAAAGTAAATATGTATACACATTAGATATCACCAGTTCTTGCTTTTTGTGCAAACATTTTGAAAATTTAATTTATATTCGAAGACTTAAAGAAAATTAGAATATACATAGAAATAGCATTGAATTCCTTTTTAAAATTGTTCATCATTTGTAAATCTCAAAAATAAACAAATCAATACACCATTTTTTGGCACCCCATCTACATAGGCAACGCTAAGTAGCTGCTTCTAGTATGATATAAACGAAAAAAGTTCATATAAACAATTTTGTAAAGAATATTCTTAACAATTATCAATATTAACAACCATAAAATAAACTAAAAAATTACCTTATCAAACCTTTTAGCAAGAGAATACTTTGGAGTAAAGAAATAAAATTGTATTAACACTGAACACGAGCAAATACAAATACAAATACATATATATATATATATATATATATATATATATATATATATATATATATATATATATATATAATGAAATATATAATGAATAGAGAATGAAAAAATGAGAAAAGTATTGGCATGAAAAGGTGCTCAATGCTAATAAAGCAGAGCAGATTTATAATCAATGGTAATATTATGGATTTACACTCATAACTTGAAGTTTCATGGTAATTCAATCATCAGATGAGTTCAATGGTTGAGATCTTAAAAAACAGTCATGAAATGGTTGAGATTTTAAAAACCAGGTTTTAAAAGACTGGTTTTTAAAATCTCAACCATTTCATGACTGGTTTTTAAGATCTCAATCATTGGACTCATCTGATGATTGGATTACCATGAAACTTCAAGTTATGAGTCTAAATCCATAATATTACCATTGATTATATATATATATATATATATATATATATATATATATATATATATATATATATATATATATATATTCGTAGGTTCTTTATTAAGTTAAAATTTCATTAAATAATGCTCATCATTTGATTGATTATCTACAATGCTAAAGACCAGGATCGAACTCACTAATAATATCCTGTCAGTCTAGTTCGCTAACAATTACACAACGTGAGGTGCCCTGCTAATTTGATTTAGTTCCGATATCGACCGATTAGTCTCTCTTATTGAAAGGAAAGTGTGTAACTCGATTCTAATTTACGTTTTCGGTCAAAGCTGAAAGATGAAAGGTACCAAATAAGTTTTACTGAAGAAAGTCTTTCGTTTAGACTTAATTATATCGCTTTTATCGGATTTTTCGATAAGATCATTGTTTCAAAGAAACATGTCTTGTGTATTTTTATTTCTGATAAGAATAAAAGAAAATTGCACAACATTTTGAAGCTTGAATTGTTTAAATTGGATGCGTGAGTAAAATTTACAGTAGATAAATAAATAAATGAAAAGAGAATGATTTGGGTGATTATAGTCAAAATTACTTATATATGCAAGATGCAGATCAAATAAATATTTTAGTAGGAATAGTGGAGGAGAAGCATTCAAAGTTGTTAGACTAACAAGAATAGAGACCCTTTGGTTTGAATTAAGAATTCTCCTTCTAGACAGATTGCCATACCAAGATTAAAGAACCATTTACCTATAGATGGATAGAGGATATTTGGAAGCATATCTTTCTCAACGGTATTAGCGTTATTGCTACCTTAGTTGAAATATATTCCCATATTTTTAGTTACAATAGTTAAAATATTTTCCTATATCTTTAGTTACGATAGTTTAAATATTTCCCATATTTTTAGTTACGATAGTTGAAATATTTTCCCATATGTTAAGTAATCTTAGTTGAAATATGTTCCCATATTTTTAGTTACTATAGTTAAAATATTTTCCCATATGTTTAGTAATCTTAGTTGAAATATGTTCCCATATTTTTAGTTACCATAGTTAAAATATTTTCCCATATGTTTAGTAATTTTAGTTGAAATATGTTCCCATATTTTTAGTTACCATAGTTAAAAAATTTTCCCATATTTTTAGTAATCTTAGTTGAAGTATATTCCCATATTTTTAGTTACCATAGTTAAAAAATTTTCCCATATTTTTAGTAATCTTAGTTGAAGTATATTCCCATATTTTTAGTTACCATAGTTAAAAAATTTTCCCATATTTTTAGTAATCTTAGTTGAAATATATTCCCATATTTTTAGTTATTTTACTTGAAATATTTTCCTTTGTTATTTTTAGTTACATTAGTTGAAATATGTTTTTGTTCTTCGTTTTACAAGAAACTTTAATTCTTTTTCTTTCTTTGTAATTGCTGCAGCTGAAAATCAATATTCAGTTCTTCTATTCGACTTTGCAAAGACATTATTATGTTCCTTTCTGGAGAAATGAAAATTGTGTTTTGTAGTCGACGCGACTGAGAACAACAAGAATGACGTCTGTTGAAATACGAATGGAACTAATTGCAAACAAGAATATACAATGCATAGAAAATGGAAGATATGCCGACATTTCCTTTGACTGTGAATCTATGATATTTAACATTCGTATCAGTAACTGAACATATTATTCTTTCTCGTCATAAAGGCATATTTATATGACATGCACGTCTTTAAGATTATTTTTACAAGAAAACCTATAATATATGTATCTGTTGGTTGTCAACTCGTGTTCGAGTAAGACCATTTCCTGATTTTTTTATAGTTTTTATCATACCGTATTTGACAGTATATAGGACGCACTTTTTTCCATAATTTTGGCTAAAAAAATTGCCCTGCGTCTTATACATTGTAGGTGAAATTTGAGACCTCCCGTAGGCCTAGGCTAATCTTCTCTATGATGCTCACTAACCCAACTTATGCTCGGTACTTTTACCTACCCTAAACTCCATGCATCTTTATCTTATTGCTGGTATTGTGTTATTACCGGTGCTTTAATAATGAATTCGTAAAAATGAAATTCTTCTTCTTCTTCTTCTTCTTCTTCTTCTTCTTATTATTATTATTATTATTATTATTATTATTATATGCTTAGATACGCTGAAAACTTTTTTTCCTGAATCTGACCTGCTGAAATGGGGGTGCGTCTTATATGCCCGTGCGTCTTATATGCCATCAAATACGGTAGTTGGGTGCCAGTAGTATTTGACACTCTATCCTTGTGTTTTCTCAGATGACTCACCAGGCCCGCCCTGGAAATACATACTCATCCACATGAACTACATGTTGGAACTTTTCCGCTTTGAATGTTGCTGGGCTGAAAATTACCCTTTCTTACAGCCCGCTTTAATTTTTGGTGTTTAATTCGGTAATAGGTAGATGGTGGCTCTCCAGCCAGGTCTGTTACATGCTAACTTCTCCCAGTCCTCCACAGATATATGTATCTAATATAATATTTACAGCACACACAGAAAAATTCTGATAACCTTTTTGTATAATATCAATTATAGTAAATCGCTTTGCATATATCCCCCAACTTGGAACTCCGTCAGTAGTAGGATTGGGGTATTTACTACTCACATAAAACCCCATTTGGGTTAGAAGGGGCTCCTTAGCCTTGGTAGACAACCAATCTAAGTCAAGGAAAAGCTCTGTTGCCTTTCAAGGAAGGGCTAGGACAGTTAACCCCGAAAACAAGCCAGGACCCAGAGTCTCTAAGTTGGTGTGATGCTAAAATCCAGCGCTACGTAGCATCTCCTGCGACATTACCGCTGTCAAACTGAATTGGTTCCATACCTTTCCTTTGGATTACAGTGGCAGTGTGGGAGGGAGGATTTGCTGCTTGGACAACAGCTCATCCTCCATATGAACCTGACTAGGTTATTGATATTGGTGATACACCCTATAAGACTAATGGAATGCGCCGACGGGTTACTATAAGTAACAGGGACAATTGTGGCTTGGTAGTAAGCCAATGCGAGTCAGCTCACAATTCTATTTGTCGGACGTAATTCCCACTTCTTTGTATTGTATTTGTCTACTTTTTGTTAATACATTTTCCTACATTTGTTACCCGTCGTTTTGTTCTTATTTGACCCCTTAAAACCTCACAACAATTATGTAGTTCCAAAAGAAAAAAATGGACACTACTCCATCGCCTCTCGTAGAATGAAGGATGCCAACAACATATTATGAATGTATTCGGTGTATTTTTTGAAGTTCAGTGTATCTATATTCTTTGTAAAAAGATTTTACCGATTAGTGTCTTATTTTGGGGGTTATTTTTAAGATACCCATTTTACTGATGTACCCTTCAGGTGTACGTGCTGATTAGATGTTTAGAATTCTTTCTGTTTATCTTATCTGCAAAGATCTTTCGTCGGGCAGAATCGGGAGGTTTAGTGTTAATATCTGGTGCTGAAAGAACGGGTGAAACAGTGGGGGTGTTCCTGTGAAGGGAGGGTAGGAGTAGGCATCCCTGTTGTAAGAAGGGTTAATGGCTTCACAGTGCCGTAATCTAAAGTTCTGACAGTTTTGTCTTGAATTCTGTTAGACTGTGATGTTCTATTTGAAGGAATGAAAAACAGAAAAACAGAAAAAAAAGACGGAGAAAAGAAAAATGAAAAATGTGAATAATAAACACCGGCCGATGATATATTGACCGAAAACATTGTGTTATGACAAGAAAACAAAAGTGTATTTCGAAAAATAGATAAGATATAGTACGTCAAGATATATGAATAATAAAAGTATACTTGATTTCTAAGTTTCACACAAACACAATATATATATATATATATATATATATATATATACATACACACACAAACACATATACACACACATACATAACCATATATATATATATATATATATATATATATATATACCGAGGCGAAATTTCATTTGAATTTAGTTGTTGTTTTCTCCACATTTTCCTTCTATTCTCAACCATATTTTGTCGGATTACTCAATTTTTTACTCCTCTCTCACACACACACACGTATATATATATATACATATATATATATATATATATATATATATATATATATATATATATAATATTTTATTATACATCGACTGCAGTTAAAATGAGGAATAGTTAACATTTGGCACTATAGGTTCAAAAATGATAATTTTTAACCTCTCGTGCCAAACGGTTAACTATTCTCATTTTTCTTTTATCAATATAATTGCTCTTTAGGAAGACCGTTTTTATAAAAGGTCGAAGCAGATATCTGTCAGCGTAATACTATTATTATTTTTTTTTTCTATTTTCAATCATACTGTCGGATTTATTTCTGTTTATTATATACTCATATATATATATATATATATATATACATATATATATATATATATTTATATATATATATATATATGAGAGAGAGAGAGAGAGAGAGAGAGAGAGAGAGGGACAAAGAGATTATATATATATATATGCGTGTGTGTGAGAGAGAGAGAGATAGGTAGATGGAGAGAGAGAGAGAGAGAGAGAGAGAGAGAGAGAGAGAGAGAGAGAGAGAGAGAAAGAGGGAGGATTACAATGTTTCAGAAACGTTAAAACCTTAGTTATGCATTAATTAGAAGTCGAAATAACATTTCTTGTGGTGAATAAAGTCTTTTACAAATCGTTTGTGTATGAAAAGACAGTTGTACTAGAGTCGTGGGTATCTTCGTATTCAGAACATCACTTTCTCTCATGTACATTAAATCAGTGCAGTTGTTTCCACGTCTAAATAGATTGATGAATGAAACTGCTATGTCTTTTTTTTTCTTCCAAAACGAGGCTTGGAAACATAAGTGAATGTTCCACATCTTCTGAGGGGTAGGGCTAATAATTGGAATGTTTATGCAGCTACCCACGCCTACATAGGATAATTTTCTTGTTTTGTTTATTCTGTTTTGTAGACGTCAAAGTATACCATTTACAAGTTATATTAGTAGCTATAAATACGTGCGAACAACACCGATTCACAATAGAAACAAATTAACTGGTAAGAAAAATCAATTGTCTCTATAACAAGAGGTAACTGAGAATTGGGTAATAGTTCTGCTTATTATGATATCTGGTTGACAGAAAATTGGCGCTCAGGAAACAGACATAACTCAAATGGCAAAGATTTTCCCCTAAAGAGAGCGAGTCTTCTCAGAGCTAAAACCACTACATTAGCGGGTTGATTGATTTGGTTTGGTTTGTTTTGTTTTACGGCATATCAACCTCAGTGGGCATTTAATGCCGATAAAGTTTTGAAATAAACCAATTCTTAATAGATAATACAATTTTGTTTATAAACTCATGTTTTTCTATTCAACCCATAGATGGGACCCTAACAGGTACTACCAGTCCGGGTCAGAGTGGAACCAGGGAGCAATGGTGATGAAGGGGTGCTCCACATTCCCCAAACCTCTAAAACTGGAACCTCACTATCAGATAGAGTTTAACGTCATTCCCAGGACATGTAGACCCGCAGCCACCGCCTTCTAGCACCCATATGATAAAAAGGGGTTGGGGCTTGCCATTAGGGCAATAGGGTTGGGAAAATCATATAGGTGCTAGGGCTTGACGTGACCAGCCGATTGATCAGAGGGGGCCTCTCCGACCGCCTGTCTAGCCCAAGATAGGGCCAAAATGTAGCGGGTTGGGAATACGCTGGGGAGTAAGACAACTAAAAAGGGTGTCTTGGATAAGACGCTAAGAATTAATCTGATTTTGAGGTTTCACTTATGAACACGAGAGTAAATTTATTGCAATTAATCCTAGATCCACTCTGACCGGGAGTGGTAGTAACTTTTAGGCTCTCATCTATGAATCAAAGATATCCGTTTAAAAATGTTTGTATTAGAAAAAAAACAAAAACAAAATTAAAGCATACAAGACACTCTTAAACAACCACACAAAAAATATATATGAACGTCAAATAAACACGATTCCCTAACCTCTATGCATAAAATACTGCTAGGTGGGTTGATTATATAGATATAAGATTATTTAGTATTATTTGTATTATTCGGACTATTGTCCTCATCTTCATTTTTATCTGTACTACGTTTCAGCCAATGTACTCCCGGCCTTCTTCAGGTATTTCTTGGCGAATTCGGGAACCATCTCGGACTCGGGAGGGTACATCGGCTGAAAAGTTGTACATATAACAATGAAGTGGAAGACAATAGTCTGAATAATACAAATATACTAAAGCCTCATCTAAAAAAATTCAGAGAAATAGTGTACAACCGAATAATCCATAATACTAATTATCAAGCCTCATCTAAAAAAAATCAAAGAAATGGTATGAGAGTATTTTTATAACAAAATGGTAACCGAGAGGGAATTTTTATTTTTGTAGCTTTGATTAATTGATTTTAATGGATTTTAATGGAATGTAAAATCGTTTGGGGTTATTTCATGCCTAAAGGTTAAGGAATTGCGTACATTAGGCGTTTATATTTACATTGTGTAGTTTATCAAGAGTTTTTGAACACGGTTATATAATATCAAGTATTCCTATCTAATACAAATAATTTGCTAACAAATCTATTTGATCCATATAGGAATTCTATCATGAACTACCACTTCGGTAATATTTGATAAATCGGTGTTGGTTGGCTGGTAGTTTGCTCTGACCCCATCCTCGTCTAGGCCAAGTAAGGGACGAAGATGAGTGTTGCATATCACGGGACCACTTAGAATCATTTGTAAAATGGAAAGTAATGGTTAAAAAGAATATATATATATATATATATATATATATATATATATATATATATATATATATATATATATATATATAAGTAGTTGCTAAGTATAGAAGTAGTTGCTAAGTGTAGCCAGACAGAAGAGACGTGAAACGTCGAAACATGGTGTACGTGATTAACTGTTATATATATATATATATATATATATATATATATATATATATATATATCAACATTCCCGACAATCAGTGTAATGTATGACACATATGATACATCAGACGAGCGGGGAAAAATATCAATAATGATATTTTAGTTTTTACAACTGCTCAGCTATGATAGCATTGGACATTGCCTATACACTTTTCTGTCTGTCTGTCTCTCTCTCTCTCTCTCTATCTATATATATATATATATATATATATATATATATATATAATCAATTGTAATATTATGGATTTTGACTCATAACTTAAAGTTTATGTTATGCAATCATCAGATTAGTCAAATGGTTGAGATCTTAAAAACCAGTAGTCAAATGGTTTGATATTTTCAAAAAAATGTTTTCATTTCTCATTCATTCTTATATATATATATATATATATATATATATATATATATATATATATATATATATAGTGAAATGTAATTAGGTATCATTCATTATCAATCGTTATTGAACATCCTCTATGCAAATTTTTATTTTACTAATATATATATATATATATATATATATATATATATATATATATATATATATTATATTTTTATTATTTCTAGTGAAATTTTATTAGGTATCATTCATTACCTGCAACATTTCAATTCTGTAACTAAAACATTGTTCTGTCAAAGAATGACACATTTATTGAAAGAATCAGATCAATTGTAAAAAAATTTTACTCACAGATTCTCTTCATTATTTGGAAGCAATTCACTTACCTACAAAAGAAAGAAAAGAATTTGGTTAACAAAAATGCATTTGATATAAGTAATTTCTTTAAAAGAAAACCAAAAACCCAAAAAACAAGCAAAAAACAAGATACAACTGAATATATATTTCTGTTGGAATGTGTGCCAACCGAAGTTT
>CM042155.1:23414986-23417486 GCA_023376005.1 Doryteuthis pealeii | reverse complement strand
TGATCTTTTGAAAAAGATGAAACTTCCGCTCTTTTAGAATTTTTGAATTTTAAATCAACGTTCTTCGACCGCAGACCTATAATCAACCGTTTATCGCGAAAAATACACCGGTGAAATCGACTGCAATTAATCAATATCTTGATTAATCCAGTGGATTTAACCCTGAAGATCCTTATGGTGAAACTCGAGTAGGTTATTACCGTGTACCTTTACGATAATATATATATATATATATATATATATATATATATATATATATCTTTGGTGGGGTACCAAGTTTCTTGGTATTAGGATGATTCTAAGCTGCTCCTTTTCTCCAACAGTATGTTGCTGCAGAGTTCAGGTCACGTTTGAGAGTGACCAGTCTCCTCAGGTTTCCAGGACGATTCTGAGTATTCTAGCCGATTTCAACAAAGCTGTTTGGATGGTCTTAATTCTAGGGAATGTATTTTCAATCTTTCACTTCTATTTACATAGGGAAAATTAAACATTTTGAAGAAATTTAAAACAGTCAATTTTCAGAAATAAAACCAGACTTATTCCAAAACAATGTTCTTCAATGGAGTGAGTTAACCAGCAGACAATATTATTGACTTTTATTATTCCTATAACGGGTCTGGTCAATAACACTAGTCAACACAGATTTTTATTTCAAATGATATTCGAACGTTTTTTTAAGGTAACTCTGGCGTAGTGATTCTAAATATGGCCGCGATTTTTGCTAGATTGGCTCTATTGTTTGAGATAATAGATGCTCCCGTAAATACGAGACTTCAGTTAAAAAAGGAAGAAATGTTTAGATAAAAAAGACCAGAAGAAAACATCATTTTCGATTCCCCTACCTCGGCATAATTTAACTAGTCTCCGTCGAGGTTGACTATGAGTGTAACAGCTTTTGAATCCTACTGTTTCTTTGGTTAAATCTTAACGGATAAATTCCACCATCGTATGTCACCCGCCGAAAGAAAAAAAAATCGGGCAATTAACTGAATTTAATGAAATTTTCAGGGTTGACATATTAATGAATAAAAGATATAATGCATCAGTTGTTTTATTTAAAAAAAAACTTTTACATTTTTTCAGGTCAGTTAACTTTGAACCACGTATCTTTGAAGCGTAACACAGATTCTCAAAGATACATGGTTCAAAGATAACCGGTTCCTTAGTTAGAATAGCTATGGGAAAATATGTTCTAACCTCACCAAATGTCATGGAGAGGTCAAATAGGCAGTACGGGCTTGATGAGTCAGAAATGAACAAAATAACAACCCTTGGGCCCTCTGCGAACAACTTTGATTCTACACAGAATGTACAGGTTAAACAGTAGTCCTAAATAGATGCCTAGGGAGCAATAGTTTGACCCTAGGCAGATGACACAGGTACTCTGAGACTAACAAGACGTGTTGATGCATACATACGAGGGTGAGAATATTTGCCTCTCAAAGCCTCTTTCATGGGACCGAAGAGAAGCAAACATTATTCCAGTGACGAGGAAGTGAAATCTGTAGTGAAGAAGTGGCTCAAAGTGCAGTTAACAGAATTTTATGGGACAGGCTAAATATTATTTATTTCCAGGTTCCTTTGTCTTCATTTAAAAAAGAAGGAATTATATTCACATACCCAAAGAAAAATATTCCATTAATGTACGAGGATGAGTCAATTCCTCATCACTGGAATAATGTTAGCCTCACTTCGGCCTCATGAAAGAGGGTTTGAGATGCAAACATTATTCCAGTGACGAGGAAGTGAAATCTGTAGTGGAAAAGTGGCTCAAAGAACAGTCAACAGAATTTTACGGAACAGGGATACATTCTCTGATTCGAAGATAGAATATTGCTATTGGGAGAAACAATGACTATGTGGAGAAGTAGGGATGAGATCCACAGGGGAACAGCTTCATTTTGATGTATGATACATGTTCGTGTGTTGGTAATTATACATGTCCTAAACAAAATGGTATTACTTTTTGATTCATCCTCGTATATAATATCTTCTAAAACCTATTCCATTAATTTTGATGATGCTTATGTTACATAATCTTTGCGGTTGCATAAGATTATTGTCAATCCCCTGTAATTCTGAGGGGGATGACCCTTTTCATACCATAGCTGGGTTATTCCATGGAAAATTACAGAAGCCCGCCAAAATACGTGAAGTCACATGGGACCTGTTCAGTGTCCAGTTTGCAGTTAGACGTCAGGCAGAGCAGTCGGCTATTTTAGGTCCTGTCTAAAACTGGAACTCACGCGCGCTATGTTAGTTAGAGGATTATGTATAGTTAAAGAAATAAAAGTTTGGATAATTAATATGTTCTTGTGGTTAATGAATGTCTTGGTAACAAGACTAAGAAATGACGACCAGCCAGCAAGAACATAGTAACAGAAAACCAGATCGAAGTCCCCAAGTCAACTCCAGACGCTAGACCTTAGAAGATGCCAGACCAAGTCAAGATGATAGAAGAAATACCAAAGACGATCAGAATACTAAAGACGGCCAAGAA
>CM042155.1:23377486-23404986 GCA_023376005.1 Doryteuthis pealeii | reverse complement strand
CTTAATAATAATAATAATAATAATTATAATAACTAGCAAATATATGCACCCTCCGGGTGCAAGTATTTAAGTTTTAATGTAATAAAATATTGTATTAAATTAGAAAGGCTAATGAAACTAAATAAGAATACAGATAAAAAGATTTGAAACAGAGGGTGTATAATAAAAAATGGAACAACTGAAACTTACTCTTCCATCACTCTCGTCTTTCATTGTTATTTTTTCTAATTTAAGTATTTAGTTAAAAGAGGAAGTAAAGAATAAAATGACAGTTATTTTTTCTTGTTAATGGATTTCATTTAAGATTTATTGAAGAGATTTTTGTTTATATTCATTAAAATAAAACCAAACAATTAGAAATCAATAATACTAAGCACATATTTATTAAATTCGATTTTTTAATATTAATATGCAAATTAGCCTTCCCGTTCACACTGTAAACCGCTATTTTGTTGTATATATAAATATAATTGTATGTTGTCAGTATGTAAACATGGTTAACAGTATTAATAATGTAAGACAATTTTATTAATAATTGGGGTTTAGATAAAAATAAAATCATAGAGAATGTGACGTCAATAACTAAGAGAATTGTGACTTGAGTAGGAATATAGTTTCGGTTACAGACAGAAAAACACACAATCTCCATTATAATAAGATAATAATAATAGGTTGGGAAGGTGATCCATTGGGAATTATGCAAAAAATTAAATTTTGACCATACAGCAAAACGCTATATGCATAAACCAGAATCTGTTCTTGAGAATTAATCGCATAAAATTCTCTAGGATTTCGAAATAAAGACAGATCAACTTATCCCAGCCAGAAGACCGGACCTAGTGTTGATTAATAAAAGAAAAAAGAACTTTTCAACTGGGGATTTTTGCAGTTTCAGCAGACCACAGAATGAAGATGAAGGAAAACGAAAAAATGGACAAATGCCTGGACTTTGTCAGAGAATTGAAATAGATATGGAATATGAAGGTCAAAGTGATATCAATTGTAGTTGGTGCTCTTGGAACGGTCCCAAAAAGCTTGGAAAAAAGACTGGAGAATCTTACGTCCGTTACGTTCAATGAACTTGTATTTTAAGGTGAAGTATTTTACAAACCGAAAATTAAGATGAAAATTGAATAAAACTGTAATTATAAAAACCCAATCAATTGACTATTTAGGATTGGGCAACCAACATCAATAAATTATAAAGAAAGTCATGTTAAAATAAGATATATATATATATATATATATATATATATATATATATATATATATATATAACACACACGTTCAATATCAATAAATCACAACCCTAATGTTGAAACAATATTTTTACACAATGAACATCTATTTGAACAAAATCTTCCATATCAGTACTTCCTGATTAACATAAAGTATTTAATCAAATACTAATGAAAGACAGTTGCCTAAATACACTGGTATATATACTAAAATGTATGTCACATGTGAAGGAAGGAAGATTTTATTGAGCCATTATTTCAAGATCTTGTTAAAAAAGATCTATTGATAAAAAAGCTTTAGTGACCCTGGATTTAACTGTACTTTAACCGGAGTCATTGGTTCTGTTGAAACTATCACTGAGCAGCTCTTGCTAAAATAAATAAACGATTTGAACACAACATTATGTTGTACATTTTCTTTTTATCTAATGTTTTGACGCCTGGGAATAGAACTGTTCGAACTTATAATTTTCAGTTGATAAAAAATAAACACCACTGGTAAATTCGTTTAACTGTCTTTTAGATGCAAAAACCGAAGAGCGGTGAAACAGACCTTCTACTGACCAAATGCTTGCTTGATTTTCTTTTTGTATTATTAAAAGTTTCAAGAATTTAACTTTTGATAAATTAGCAAATGCAATTGTTTGTCATCAGCGTAAAGAATTCACCAAAAATAAGAAAATCTTTCATAAAAATTCCTGTACTTTTCTTATGCATTTTCTAATAAAAGTTATTTATTCCTTTTTTTCTTTTTAGCAAAGAGTGAAAACTTTTCAATTCGGTTTGGGAAATTTGCAGAGGCGAAAATTAGATGTTGATAGTCAAGATATAAAAACAGCTTCTAACGAATTGATTGACATATTACAGTTATGCAAAACACTTAAAAACGCCTGGCTTTTATAATGAGGTGAAAAAACACTACGGGAAATTACAGGAAGCTTTCGAATAGATGCCAAATGAAGCATAAAGCAAACATTGTAGGACGGATTAATTGACAGAAATTAAAGCCAATGGCTTAGAAATGAATTGTCAAATCAGACATGCGCTGTTAACGACAAACACTTTGAGAAAAGAATTTTATATCGGTTTCACACCATGACTGGCTATCACAGCATGCAGTGATATTTCCTCGATGTAATTAATATATTTATTGAAATGTTAGCTTTACAAACCGCTGTTAAATAATATGGTTAATATTTTTCATGTTTTTTTTTTCTTTCACAAAGGTTATAAAATTATCACGCTTAGGAGATACTGACATTGAAAAAAATATTTAGCAGTAAATAAATTAATAACAGCTAGGAGCAAGAACATTCTGGTTTAATTCATGATGCGTTCATGTCTTTAGTGGTCTACCAGCGTGCCTTCTTTTATCACATTTTTTCTATTTGCGTGTCAAAAACATGCATCGTGTTTTCTTCGTGAAAATCACGATGAATCAAAGATGGCTGCTATTGTTTACAAGCTTCTTCTTGAAAAAAGAACAAAGGGGCTGAACTCACATTGTTTTGAGAGTTAAGTGCGTTTAAGACTTAAATCAGAGTTAGTTCCCTTTGTTTTTTTGTCTATTTTAAGGCATGTTTTTAACTCCAAAATATCATAAAATGTCTTTTTAATAAAAAATTAAGTTCATTTCAAATAATGCGCAAGTACAGTTTTATGATAGAAATTTAGTCACTTAAAGTTCAAGATTACCGTGCCAATGCTGGTTTTCATTTGTCCTTTCTCTATGTTAATTCTATTCTGCCGATTCCTCATAGTTTTGTCATACATATTGACTCCTGTTCCAACCTATTGCGTTTTCATTTTCTATTTTCTATTTTCAAGGTACAAGGTGTGTCAAAAAAGTGTGAAGATTTTTTGTACTTTTTGACACACCTTGTATTCTGAAAAAAAAAGTTCCATTCACAATTTTCGATACTTTTTTGATACACCTTGTATATTGTATGTGTTTTCTGTCCTTTCGTGGTCTACCTCAATGGTTTCCTTTTTTAAAGAGCAAATTTCTTTTAAATTGGCGTTAAATTTTACACACAGCTGACTGGGTACAACTAACGTCTTTCCCCACACTCCACTTACTAAAATTATAATTGTAGTTCGTTAATCCACTACTTATAAAAGATGATAAAAGGATTACTTGGGAAATGCTTCCTATTTTTATTTTTATTTTTATTTTTATTTATTTATTTTTTTCATAAATGATCCCTTCAGAGGTCATAGCAATTGAGATTGTAATGCCTAAAGTTTTTTTTTACAAGGAAAATGAAATCAAGAATAAAGAACCAACAACGCTTAACAAATATTATTACTTATATTGGTTTTATAAGCAATATATATATATATATATATATATATATATATATATATATATATATATATACATATATAATATATACATATATAATACATATATATATACATAATATATATATATATACATATATATATATATATATATATTATATATATACTATATACATACATACATATATATATATACATACATATATACATGCGTACATACATATATACATATATATATAATATATATATATATATATATATATAATACACGTAGAGAGAGAGAGAGAGGAGAGAGATAACTTCCAATATTGCACTTTCTTCGCTATAAGTCGACGTTTTATGTGGCTACAGACAACTTATATAAGATAGATCAGTCGTATATATAATATATATATATATATATATATATATATATATATATATATATATATTATTTTTTATTTTTTTGCTTCTAAACTCTATTCTTGAATGGGTTTTACGATCCTTTCCGTAGTTTCAATTCACAGTCCTTTTGTTGGAATCATAATTTCTTTCAATTAAGTATGTATAAATTATTGGTGAGGTCTACAAGGGTAACACTACGCTCTCCGTCGGAATGGAGAGATGTGTTAAAGCGCTTTTTTACTTTACCCTCTCCTTGTTGGAATGGCTGAGATGATGACGTGACAACTCTTCGTTACGTCTGGCACTCATTCCCGAATGGAGATATAATGTGTTGACGTTGCCTACGGTACAGCCCTTACTTTAAATGGTGTGAATGATGTGTGGATAAAGAAATATTTAATATACTTATCCCTACAGCGGTAATACATCGGATAAAGCTAGAATCCTGGTTGCTAGGAAGCTGTTCAGTTGGCTGGCAATTCTATGATTTTATAGAGTCTGGACCAACTTGAGGGTTGAGGGTTATCTTGCCTTGTGCCATTAGGAGTTTTTAGTAATAATACAAACCGCTTCTTACTCATGAGTATTTTATTTCCCCCCAAATTACAACTGCAAAGAGCAAGAAATTTAATGTCTTTCTACATTAACGCATTCTCACAGATTCAATTTACACTCTGACCTCTCAAACTTCCTTTCTCTCCTTCACCACGTACCATTCGCTTGACCAATCAAACCATACCATGTGTCCATGCCAAATCATCACTTAAAATTTTCCGTTCTAATCCACACATTAGGCCACTCTAACGGTTCCACATCACGCCCATTATGTAACACAAGGACTCTCTTTTAACTGTAGAGCGATTTGCACATCTAGAATTTGATGATATTTGATTTAGGAATGCAAATTACCAGATCATTCCATAAGTTTTCTCTATATTTTTATTGATTTCACCGCTATACTATTAATATCTACATTCGGCCTGCTGATTGGGTAATTTGAACATAGCTTGTGAGCTGAACCATGTTTAGAACACCTTCACTGTGATTGGCTTAACAAAAGAAAAATCAAGGTAACAAATTAACGTTTGATAGGAAAGTAAGAAACATGACTAAAAATAAGTATAATCTAATGATCATACTTATTTTTAACCGTGTTTCTTACTTTATAAAAATCTATTTTTCTTCTTCATTGTTTTATCAGTTAGAACAAAAAAAAACGGGTATGAAATTTCTAGTTAAAGGAAAAATAAAATAACAATTTTCTGTATTCTCACGAGACTAGCGAAATTTTCAGAGAAAATTTTCTTAATCTTGAAAAACGAACAAGTAGAGGTTAGAGTGTCGGGGTTGGGCAGGTGAATGAACAAGTTTGTAAGTCAACAATTATTTTGGTTCCATCAGTGATTGGCCAAGGAAATTGCCACCTGGGAATATTCTTATCTTAATGGCTGCTGTGAGGTCGATCCGCGTCTTTCATTAAATTCAGATGGGACAATAATTCGATAAACATGACTGGAATTTTTTGCTTTAGGCTCCCAAGATGGACTAACGAACGTATCTGCAATTCTCTTTGAAATTTATGGGCTGTCAATAATATTTTTCGTTATTACCACTTCTTTAGTCTCCTCCGAACCGTGTGCGCGATTTCTAGGTTCATTGATGATGAATTTACCTAATTAGGCCACAACCCCGGAAGTTATTTGTGGTTGTATTCGATGTGCATCCCAATAAATGAGGGTAATGCAGAATTCCACGGAGTGCAGAACATTATAGAGAGGCTGGTTTTACAGTTGAGTCTCAAAAGTATCGGTGGTATTTTGCTAACAGCCTCAAACGTTGCAGTTCAGGTTTCTAACCTTTTATTTTTTATGTTGAATCAAAAACAAAATTCTGATGCAGGTAGTCCACAAAGCGTTTCTTTCACAGACTGCCGTCTCGCGTAGGCCAACTAATTCTCTGCCGGCGTTCCACTCACTTCAGTTATTTATGGGCATATTCCCCAAACATCCGGGCACATCAGTCGAACCTCGGCGCCCGTGCAACGCACAATTCTCGTGCATTCGGATGGACGCGTGTAGGCCTCAACATCCGGGCACCTGATTGCACTTCGCGTCCATCCAGCGCCTAAATCGCATTTCTTTGCATTCGGGAGGGCGCGGGTTCGACTCCTGCAGGCAAGACAATGTCTTGCTCTTTTTCTAAATGAGTACGGTAGTACTCGTTTTCCGTCACAATTTTATTTTATGTGTAAGGGGGAATTAGATTATAGAATTGTGGCTAGATCCTTTGAGTTTGAGTTCGAGTTTTGTTTAATGGCATATTAACCTCTGTAGGTCATTTAATGTCAGAAAAGTTTATTTTGGATTTCTGTCTTTAAAGTATTGGTTCTCTGAAAGTATTCGGTTATTTTTTGTTAAACATATTTACTAACCCCTCCGCACGAATAGGATGTGACACAAGGTCAATTTCTTAAGCAGAGTTCAACAGGTTAGAATTCAGAGTTTTCCTTCTAACCAAGGTTAAAGAGCCCAGTACGTCCTAATATTTATCCATAGCAGGAGGGAGAGTAGGATTCATACCTTTCCCAAGGGTATTAGCGCTAAGTGAAATGCAGTTACCACATCCAGGATTTGAACTCGGGGCGACGAGTCTATTTCCCATGTCTTTAACCATTGCACAACGCACTTCCCTTATTTCTTGTTATATCTTGTTCAAAAGATTGCTGTTTTTAGAAAATCTAAAATGTCTTCGGGGATTGTATTCCTAAAGAGGTACCTCAGATTTCTTGTTTGATAGTATTTGGTACGGGTGTGTTTGAGGTTGTTACAATTTTGGTGGATATGTTTGATTGTAAGTTGTACCTTGCATACTGGGCATATTGGGGCGTCCTCCTCCTTTTAAAGGGTGAGAAGGGGTGATGTTGGTGTGCCCAATACGCAATTCGGTGAGTATTCATTTTGTACGGCGAAAATTTATGAGGAAAAGTTGATCTATGTCCACTGAGTGCACATTTGTGTTGGTAGTAAATTCAAATGGGATTAACTTTAAAGATTTTGGCAAAAAGTAATCAGACAGAAATTCATGGGACTGAAAAAAAAAAAATTGGCCAAATCACAAATAACTGTTGTAATTTGATTATTGAGTTTACCGGAAGTAACAGTTCCGCCATTAGTTCCAAAAATATATCGAAAATTATGAATCAAATATAAAATACATCCACGAAATACTTCTACAAAAATTACACCAGTAAAAAAAAACTTGAATACCAAATTTTATCTCACACTCTAATAATTTTTGGCATTAAATAACCAACAGGGTTATTGTCATGTATTAGAAATGCATTAACGAGAAGATTGCGACTGGTTGTAATAATAGTTTATCATTATAATGAATACAAATAACAGAAATGGCTCTCGGCCGGCAAGGTAAAAAGTCTCTGAGCGTAAAAGAGGATTGGTAAAGATTATTTATCTTCTGAAGGGTTGTAGCACGTGGGTTTACATCCGAGAATACGAAAACAACCTTCGTTGGTGGAGATCATCTCACATTTACACTGAGCTAATCTTCGTGTTGTTCTTTTATACGTACTCATTTGCATACGTGAGGGATTATCCGGTTACTTCCCTTTACAATAGTAATTATACCATTAAACAAACCAAACCAAACCAAACCAAATCAAACGAACTTAATGGAAATAATTTATACCAATTAAATTAAAGATATTAAGGACTTGAAACATAAATTTTTTTGTTATCAAAATGACTTGTTTCGGCATTAAATGACCCGAAAAGTGTTGATATGCTGTAAAAATACCAAACCAAATATCGGTTCAGTCATAGTTATATGTCAATAAAAAGGTGGTAGGTCTCTCTCTGTGTCTCTCTGCCTCTGTCTCTGTCTATCTCTCTGTGTCTGTGTCTGTGTCTCTGTCTCTAGGGAGCTATCAGTTGACTTGAGTTTTGTATCAAATTGTCTACAGTTTCCTTCTCGACCAAAGTAGAGGCTTTGCCTAACGATTATCGTCATGGGAAATGGAATTGGTGACCCGAGATCAAATTCTGGACGAGTCTGATTGTGTTTCATTTCGCATCAATGCTTTTGGAAAATACATTAATCCATCTGTTCTACCCCCCCCCCCAGCTATTGGTAAATAACAGAGAAGACTGGCTCCTTTAGCCTTTGTGAGGGAACCAGTCTAAGAGAAGGAAAAATGAATTCAAACCAACGTCACTCTGCTTATAAATTGCACTCATTTTACATCCTGTCCATGGCGGAGGGTTGTATGAATACGCACACACACACACACATACATACACATACTTCAGTAAAAACAATCTCCCTGGTCTAGCACTAACGAAAAGCTGTTTGGCTGATACTGACAATGGGCCACTCTACAGACTATACATCCTTATATCATAATTGATAATTCTAATGATAATAATGCGGGTTTGTTATTTGGTTAATCGCATATCAACCCTTGTGGACTATTTAATGCAAATCACAACTAATATAATTTCTTAGAGCGTCCTGGGTATGAAGTTAAACTGCATCTAATAGTGAAGTTCCTTAGTTGTTGTTTTGTTTTTTTAAATATAATGATATGAAGGGATTTTTCTGCTTTACCACTATGGTGGTAGAAGCCGGTAGCTTCGAGTCGTAGCGTCATGAGTGTGACCTTAAATTGCATCTAATGGTAAAGTTTCTGTTGCATTTTTTGTCATATATATATTTACCAACCCCTCCGCACGAGCAGGATGTGACACAAGGTCAATTTCTTAAGCGGAGTTTAACAGGTTTGAATTCAGAGTTTTCCTTCTCCTAGACCGGTTGCCTAACCAAGGTTAAAGAGCCCAGTCTGTCCTACTATTTACCCATAGCTGGAGGGAGAGTAGGATTCATACCTTTCCCAAGGGTATTAGCGCTAAGTGAAATTACCACGTCCAGGATTTGAACTCGGGACGACCAGTTCATTTCTCATGACTTTAACCATCACACCACGCGCTTCCTACATTTTGTTGTCATATAAGGTGTGTGCCAGTTCCCGGTCTGTACTTATAGACTAGGCGAGATTATGTGGTCTGTTCCTTAGCCAATCGCTGGCCATACTTGCATGGCTGATATATTACTTAAGCGCTGATTCTTCGCAGTTTACTGGCAGGCATCGACGAATGAACCTAGGAATCTCTACTTGAGAGGATTACCAAAAGGAACCAAATCGGAGGACTCTCTACCTAGAATCAACTGGCCAATTATGCTCCTTAAAAACTTAACAGTTTCTTTGTTGTTCTTTTTTAATTATTTTTTCAAATATAATGATTTGAAGGGATTCTTCTGCTTTATTGTCTTGTCCAATTTGATGGTATTGATTTATCGATGAATAATTAGGAAATTATCGAATTGCACTGAACTTCTTTCTACTGATAACCACTCATGGTGAATTCAAATTCAAAAGTATCAATATTATCACGATTTCTAACGCTTCCCCTAAAACCCCTGTAACTAATCGATTTCAATAGGTTTGGATCTTTGTAATATTTTACCGGAATTGACTCCGGCCATTTTGTTTCTTTGAACAACTTCAAAGGAAGATAAACATTATTTGTGTTAAGAAATGACACGCACCAGAAACAATAAGTTCGTGACAGAATTCTATTCGCAAACATTTCTTTTACTCTTCTGACATCACGTTAGGCTGTTAAAGAAGTTGATGTATAAAAAAGAAAGAAAAAAAACAAACATTTCGTGCAAAAACGATAATGCCGTACGCCTCTTTTTCTCGTTGTGTGTCCAGATGGTTCAATCGTCGGTAGATATTTTTTTATCAGGCGTGCACAAATTCTGGTTTTATGAAGATTTTACATAATTCATGGGTACTCAATGAATTATGTACGTACTGTAGTAAGAATATTTTTGAATAAGAGTTTGTTAGATTTAAAATCGGAAGGAGTTAAGTGGAAATTTCCATAACCGTTGGGGTTATGATTGAATTATGATGACCCCGACTTAACATCTCCGGATGCGCGTGATTACAGGCGAAATATAGTTTTAGACATTCAAAGAGAACGGATGCCTCTCGGGGTCTCACTCACTGTGCGGTCGAATATGGGCTGTTGTTTAAATGAAAAGCTTTTAAGAAAAACAACAAAGTCTTGTTGATTCATTTAAACAAGAGAATCTGTATTACGCCTCAAAAGATACGTTGTTTCAAAGTTTACTGAGCTGAAAAAATGTAAAAGTTTTTAAATAAATAACTGGTGCATAATATTTTTTATTTATCATATATCAACACTGAACATTTCATTAAATTCGGTTAATTCCCTGATATTTTATATATTTCTTTTTTTTTTAGGCATGGTGACATACGATGGTGGAATTTAGGTGGGTGAAGTTTGATTTAATCACAAATAGATACAGATATTGCACCCGTAATCGAGCACTGTATTTTAAATGCAGCAATACTAAATGGCCACACACACACACACACACACACACACACACACACACATATATATATATATACCTTGTATTCTGAAAAAGATTAACGTTCCATTCATTGTTGATATCTATCTTGGTAAATACAGCTTTAATCTCGACACTTTTATGACACACCTTGTATTATGAAAATGATTAACGTTCCATTCATTGTTCATTTCTATCTTGGTAAATACAGCTTTGATCTCGATACTTTTATGACACAACTTGCATATAAGCTATTTTGATTCCCGTTTGTTCGTTCCAACTAATTTATCCTTTATATCCTCAGAAGACCATTTTTTAAAAATCCTAAATAAGTTGGTGCAGTTGATAATTAAATTTTGATGATGAAAGTTTTTCAGATCAGATTTTTCTGCTTCAGGGGAAAAAAGAATGGCCAGTCGATAAAGACCGATTCTTTAACTTTAACTACGTCGATGTTTATTCGTGATATCGATTTCCTGATTTCTCATTATTTGATCATTACCCTTAAGCTGATCACTCATTCGGGAACCAAAAATCTCTAGATTTGCATGAGATATCCGTTTGGAATAGGAGCCCTGTCGGTAGGGGCTTTAGAATACACCAACTGCACCTTTGGTATATAACCCTAAATGTTATAGTGTATAATGCATTTAAGATGCAGTTGTTACCAATGGTTTCGAAGTAGCGTATTAGTCACCTATCATCAAGACAATGCGCTTGATTATTGATCTTTTATACTAGATAGATATATTACCCATCTCTCATTGTTGCATTGATGTCTTTTTTTCTCTCTCTTTTTCTAGTATTGAAGTCAGAGTTGTCTACCTAGAAAACAGTCCGGAAGAATCCTACGTAAAATGTAAAGTTTCAACTAAAAAGAAATAAAAAACAATTGGACACATGGCCTAGTAGATAAAGGAGTTAGGTTAAGACAGTTTAAAGTCACAGTTATCTCTGGACTGCAGGTTCAATCCTAGTCAAGGGCAGCAGTAACATAGAATAATAACTAACACAGCTTAACGCCTCTACCCCAGCTATGGTTAGCGGAATAAGAACAGGATACCCCCATGGACTGAATTAAGGGTTAGGTTCAAAGTTCCGTGATGGCTCCCGATTACGACAAGAAGGTTCCCGAGTGCCAAAACGTTGTACATATAACAATGAAGATGAGGACAATAGTCCGAATAACGCATATAATACTAAAAAAAATTCATAAGAGTATTTATGAACTTTTGTTTAGTAAATTAGGGTGTCCCATAAAAACGGAATCCACAAATTTTGTAATAAACCTTAATTTTAACTAGGGGGTATAGGGTTAAGGTTAGGGTTAGGTTTGGGGTTTAGGGTTAGGGTTGGGGTTTAGAATTTAGAGTTAGTTTAATGGGAAAATAGATAATTTGGGTTCTGTTTTTTTCTGGGTCACACTATACAGAGTGACCCAGAAAAAAATCAGAACCCAAACCCTAACCCTAACCCCAACCATAACCCTAAACCCTAGCCATAAACCCCTCTAGTTAAAATTAACAGTTTTATTACACATTTTGAGGGTTCTGTTTTTTCTGGGACACTCTAATTTACTGAACAAAAGTTCATAATTACCAAAAAAGTTTACTTATTCCAGCTGAGAAAACTGAAATCTTGTTGCAGACTTGAGACACTCCTAACACGGATGAGAAACCGAGAGATTCAAAAAGATCCAAGTCCACAAAATAGTTAACGCTCGAATAGAAAGATGCAGAGGAGTCAAGGGCCAATCGAATCTGTCGAGCATCCGTTGATATATGGGGAATTATTCACGTGAAAATTTGTACATTTTGGTTTTCTTCTCTAAGTCTGCTCTTTTCTTACGGTTGCCACAACTAATCTAAATACGTTAAGAATATTTTCTTTTTCGGTCTCTTCATCTGACTCTTTTGTTGTTCGTGTCTTCGGTTGGGGATTTTAAGGAATTCTAATTTGCATGATTTTATTTATTTATTCACGTATCTTGTTATATAATTTTCCCTTTAGAGATTCTTGCATTATCGACCAATGCATTTAATTCTTGTTCGTTTTTATTTATTTTTTTTAGATACAGAAAATGTTGTTATAAAAAAAATATCAGCTTTTTCCTGCTTATTCAACAAATCGCGAAAGTTTAGAAAGCAGATACTTTCTTAACTTCAACAATGCCATTGAGGAAGGCATGAACTCATCTATAAGGCAAGCTAAGCTCTTAGTTTAGATTAGGCAACCACTCTAAAGAAGGAAAATCAGAATTCAGCTGAATTTCAAATGTTTGCCGAGATTTTTATACAATTTTAAGAGAGTGAGAAATGTTTGTTAAGATGACAAATATTATCCACTATAATTTCGATATTCTTATTAATTGGGGTTTGTAGTTTCATTGAAGCAGAAGATAAGCATCTAATTTATAGCATTATCTTTGAAATTTTTTAGGAGGATTGAAAGTGTTTGATTATTAAGAAGATGGATAAAACTTATACTAGATAGAGGTGGGTCAGTTCGGTATAGGCCAATGCGCAAAGTCAGTCTGATATTATTCAGCGAGTTAATCCACTTTAATTGTAGGCTATTTTATGACTATGAGCCAGTCATGCTGAAGGGCGTTAGCTACTCTACAACAATTTTCTACCGAATTTTGTTTTTTATTTGTTCATCAGAATAAAAAAAAACATGTCGAATACGATAACAAAATTTTAAGAATCGTACCGGGAAATATACTTTATTTTTAATGACTTCGAAAGTATTTTGAATATAATAAATAGTCTCACTTTTCTAAAGATCTCGCGCCGAATTAGTCTGATCTGTTTTTGGCAACACTACGGGTCCAAGAGAACAGATTTTTGACACATTATTTTATTTAAAAAATTGCTTAATACAAATTTTGCAATTAAACCAGGCGGATTATTTAAAAATTACGAATAATCATTATTCCATTTTTCATCGAGAAAATATGAAACTTCGATCTAGATTTTTTTTACCCATAATGAGAATAGGAAAGCTTCATTTTGACTTAATTACTTGTCCAAAGAAACACAGTCACTTGTGTGAATGGAATTAGCGTAAAGGTTTGTTTCATTAGGTTATTTCTAACAGGTTGGTATATTCAAAGTTGTGTTTATACACACACACACGAACACACAACACACACACACACACACACACACACACTGCAACCATGTCTTCAAAGGCAGAATAACGAGGCCGATAATACAAGCGCGATTATAATTATTATTAATGGTGCTTGTAAATACACAAATTATATTTGTTCATAGATCTATAAAAAGCATTTGGACTCACACAAGCGACTATTAGAACATGGATCTTTTTGCTTTGGTATTATACACACACACAACACACAACAGGCGCGCGCGCACGCACGCACGCACGCACGCACGCACACACACACACACACATATATATATATATATATATATTATATATGACCCCTGACGTCAGATAAATTATGAAAAGAAAAAAAGTTGTTACGTAATCAGCTAATAAATAATAGATAAATTAAAAAAATAAAAAACATAGCTTAGTAAGCATTAGCTTACTCTTACTTTCATTGACTAATGTCCTTGAAAAACGCGGGAATGCATCTGTTCTGCCCACCTCTAGCTATGAATATAGGCAGGCCAGACTATTTTTTTTAACCGTGGGTTAGGCAGTCAAGTCTAAGAGAAGGAAAATTCTGAATTCATGCCAGCTGCAATTCGCATCTTGACCTGGTATCCCATCTTGCTGGTGGCGGAGGGGGTTGGGGTGAATATAAAAAAAGAAGACATATTTCGCCTCGTGTCAGACTGTCGAATTATTAAAAAAAATGCTTTCAATAAATAAAAGAAAAAAAGAAAGAAGTAAAGATGAAAATCTAGACAAAGTTTAGAAATGATGACCCAAGGAGATGGACATTGAAAAAAGAAAGAAAAATATAGAAGATTTTAACAGCAGCAATGTTTCACACGCTTTTTTGATTTCTGAATATTCCATGGACATAAACTATTTTCAGTCATGCATGAAATATCAAAACAGATCAAATAATTCCTACAATCAATCTATGTCCAACGAATTAACATTGGAATCTTCCTTTATAAATCAGTGAAAGGAAAATTGTTGACAGTGAACGCTGGTGAAGAGAGATGAGAAAATGATAGTTGAAACGGACATTGGATTTCTTTTCCACTTGAATTGTTTTGACAGTTTTGCCGCTTATCTTCAAGATAATGACCACTCCGATCAACAGGTTAGAAATTACTCCGAAGTTACAATCTTATAGAATCATTTACTATTCTTAGAGTAATTTAAGATCAAAGAGTCAAGATTCTTGGTTCAATCGGAGGTAGGAGTTTCTGTTGATTGATAAAACTAGTATATCTCATCTACTACAGCTGCCACCCACCCGACCTTCGGGACGGGGGTCCAGTGAGCTTCGGCCTCTGGACCGGTGGGATGCTAAATTAATAGCGTCGATCCCAGAGGGCCGTCCTCCAGGCAATACCTGCCTCATTGCACTTAAAAGGGGCAGGGCTTGGTTTATTGCCCAGCGCCTGAGGCGCCCCCATTGAGGGGGAATGCCGAAGGGATCGACGCAATTTTTTCTCTACCACCCGAATTGTGGGTGGTCCTCACATAAAACGACCTTGTGCCATATCGTGTGAAAGTGGGACACATGTAAAATACCAGTAATATCTCATCTTACGCTATGAATATTAATTGATTTCAACGGCATGTCCAACATTTCTAGGGTTACTTATGCCTAGAAATTAGACTGATGAATAATGTATTCATTGTGCATTTATATTTGCATATATTTGTGTAGTTGTTTTCTGAAAGAGCTTTTTGTGCACAGTTTTTTTATCAGTATTCCCATCTAATACAATAATTTGCACATAAAATCTGTCTATCATGTATTCCTAGGAGTTAAATTACTTGTTAGAGCCCCATCTGTGGGGTCAAATAGATCTGTTTGAGATTATTTGTATAATATGGTTTATTATATAAAGTATTTTTAATGTGCAAAAAACTAAAGAAACTTTCTTTCTTTTTCTTTTGGGAAGTCCGTCGCAGACGACGATGACGTCACTCCATGTCTTCAGCAGTTGTGGACCCTCTGGTGACTCGTTAGTCCAATTCTGGACCTGCAGATGAACGCTGACAATAAAACTAAACGGACGTCTTTTTCGTTGCTCTAGGAAGCGATGAAATTAATGTTTTGTAAAGAAAAAAAGGGAAATGATGACTTTAAAAAAACCTGCGGATATACCACAGTATAATTTAATCATTACAAGGTTGGTATGTTTACTTAAGAGCTATTGCAATTGTTCAATATATGAAAAGTATAATAATCTTGATTTAACTCTCTCTCTCTCTCTTTCTCGCTCTCTCTTTTTTTTCTTTTTTCTCCCTTCTTTTAATTTTTTCGTCAACTTCAATTCAAATAGATCAGCGTTATCGTTTCTGCGCGGTCACTCTCTCTCTATCTTTCACATACTATCTTTCTTTCTTTATAATTTTTCTGTGTAGTATGTCCTATTTCTTCCCTTTCTTTCTTATAATACAACGGAACTGCCCATTACTTAACTGAGGTGACGACACTAAGAAATAAGAATTCGGCGATTATACGACACCAGAAAATTTGGATTTACATTTGATACATTTTATCTGGACGGTTTGGACGATCTGACTTTTAATCAGAGGGTTTTGCAAGATCATAACGGTCTGACATTAAAGACAAGACTTTTAAAATATAGATATAAGAATGGTTTTTTGGTTTATTTTGTTTTTCGGCCTGTTAATCTCAGTGGGTCATGTAAATGCCGACAAAGTTTTGAATAGAATTCATTTCTTAATAGATACTCATTTTTTTTATCAACTCATGTTTTTCTATTTAACCCATAGATGGAACCCTAACAGGCACTACCACTCCAGGTCAGAGTGGACCAGGGAGCAAATGGTGATAAAGCGGTGCTCCAATATACCTCAAAACTGAACCTCACCATCAGATAGATTTAAACGTCATACCCAGGACATGAAACCCTCAGCCACCGCCTTCTAGCACCCATATGATAAAAAGGTCTTGGGGTTGCCATAAGGGCAATAGGGTTGGGAAATTATAATAGGTGCTCGGGGCTCGACATAGCCAGCCGATGGATCGAAGGGGGTCTGTCTGACCACCCATCTAGCCTAAGCAGGGTTTAAGTGGAGTGTTGCATGTCATGGACTGCTCATTCCCAGGATTCAACTTCTTAAGCATCACTGGTCGCCACCCAAGCCAACAGGTGGCCCCACTGGGGGATTCTTACTCCTCTGCAGAGGTGCAGTTGTTGTATTCTAACACCCCACTGACAGGGCGGATAGATATCTATACCTTTTTTAAAGGATGTTTTCAGTGTTTTGTGTGTCCGGAGGAAACTATGAAAATATAACAAGTAATGACAAAGTAAATATATATATATATATTATATATATATATATATATGTGTGTGTGGTGTGTGTGTGTGTATACACCACCATTACCATCATCTTGCTTTTTGAACAAGAATAATGAAGATTTGATTTTATATTCGTGAAGATAATTAAAAATTGAAATTTAAACCAATTTTAAACAGCGTGGAATTGTTTGTATTTAGTATTTAATAGGAGACATTAATATTTTTACACTGTTTAGATCAATGCAAATTCCTTTTTTTACATTGGGATTTTAATGGGGTATCCTGCAATGATCCAACTCCCGATTCAACAATAATGGATCTTTAAGACTATCTTTTAACTCCCCTTGTCCAAGCGACGTCGGGTAGCCGCTTCTAGTAAGAAATATTAGAATCCACAGATACCCATTAGGTAAACGTGGCAAGTAGTTAATATACATCCAAGAAAATTTGAAATATAATCGAAAGTGTTGGGTGCACGGAAGGTCTTGTTGCATCCGAATAAAGACAGTTCAGTGCGCAATGCATAAAAGAAGCATCGCCCATTGTTCAGATTTTTGTCAAAAGACGAGATAAACGTCACAGTTATACAACTGTAAAGTTATTTTCGTGCAGTAAGAAATCAATATATTCTTTCTTAATGTTGATTATATTGACGGGACGTCAAAAAATCATTCAGTGTCTTGTTCCTCTCTTCAAGTCGTATCCAATAGCTCGAGGCAAACAGGAATGAAAAGAAAATTAAAATAATAATAATAACGAAAAAAAATAAAATAAATAAAAAAGACCAGACAATTTTTGTTCTATCAATTTTTGTATACAACTAACTTTTTATTTTACATTGAAAGTTTCATTCACAATGTTCAGTTGGAAAATTATGTTTCCTATTTTTTTTTTTTTTTTTTTTTTTGCTTAATTATTAAAAAGTTGTTGCCGAGATATGTGCTGGCTTACAAAAATATTTGTAACCTTTCCAAAACTGACAAAGAAATTTCAGAAAAAAAAATTGGCCTACACCCACCGTTCTTGTTTATTGTTTTCTATAGGAGTGTTTTGTGCTTCTCCTATAGCTAGAGGCAAACAAGAACTTCTGTTGCTTTCTTTTGTTACTTTTTGGAAAGGTTACAAATATTTTGTAAGCCAGCACAATATCTCGGCAACAACTTTTAATAATTAAGCAAAAAAAAAAAAAAAAAAAAAAAAATAGAACATAATTTTCCAACTGAAACATTGTGAATGAAACTTTTCAATGTAAAATAAAAAGTTAGTTTGTAATACAAAATTTGATAGAACAAAAATTGTCTGGTCTTTTTTTATTTATTTTTATTTTGTTTCGTTATTATTATTATTTTTAATTTTCTTTTCATTCCTGTTTGCCCTCGAGCTATTGGATACGACTTGAAGAAGAGAGACAGAGACACTGAATGATTTTGACGTCCCGTCCAATATAAATCAACATTAAGAAAGAATATATTGATTTCTTACTGCACGAAAATAACTTTACAGTTGTATAACTGTGACGTTATCTCGTCTTTGAACAAAAATCTGAACAATGGCGATGCTTCTTTTATGCATTGCGCACTGAACTGTCTTTATCGGATGCAACAAGACCTTCCGTGCAACCCACACTTTCGATTATATTTCAAATTTCTTGGATGATAATTAACTACTTGCCACGTTTACCTAATGGGTATCGTGGATTCTAATATTTTCTTACTAGAAGCGGCTACCCGACGTCGCCTGGACAAGGGAGTTAAAAGATAGTCTTTAAAGATCCATTATTGTTTGAATCGGGAGTTGGATCATTGCAGGATACCCATTAAATCCCAATGTAAAAAAGATTTGCATTGATCTAAACAGTGAAAAATATTAAATGTTCCTATTTAAAATACTAAATACAAACAATTCCACGCTGTTAAATTGGTTTAAATTTCAATTTTAATTATCTTCACGAATATAAATCAAAATCTTCATTATTCTTGTTCCAAAAAGCAAGATATGGTAATGGTGCGTGTAATACACAACACACACACACACACACACATATATATATATATATATATATATATATATATTTTACTTTGTCATTACTGTTATATTTTCATAGTTTCCTCCGGACACACAAACACTGAAACATCCCTTTAAAAAGGGTATAGATATCTATCCGCCCTGTCAGTGGGGTGTTAGAATACAACAACTGCACCTCTGCAGAGGAGTAGAATCCCCCAGTGGGGGCCACCTGTTGGCCTTGGGTGGCGACCAGTGATGCTGAAAGATTGAATCCTGGGGAATGAGCAGTCCATGATGCAACACTCCACTTAAACCCTTGCTTAGGCTAGATGGGTGGTCAGACAGACCCCCTTCGATCCATCGGCTGGCTATGTCGAGCCCGAGCACCTATAATTTTCTCCAACCCTATTGCCCTTATGGCAACCCCAAGACCTTTTTATCATATGGGTTGCTAGAAGGCGGTGGCTGAGGGTTTTCATGTCCTGGGTATGACGTTTAAATCTATCTGATGGTGAGGTTCCAGTTTTGGAGGTATATGGAGCACCGCTTTATCAACCATTGCTCCCTGGTCCACTCTGACCTGGAGTGGTAGTGCCTGTTAGGGTTCCATCTATGGTTAAATAGAAAAACATGAGTTGATAAAAAAATGAGTATCTATTAAGAATGAATTCTATTTCAAAACTTTGTCGGCATACATGACCCACTGAAGATTAACAGGCCGAAAAACAAAATAAACCAAACAAACCATCTTAATCTATATATTAAAAGTCTTGTCTTTAATGTTCAGACCGTTATGATCTTGCAAAACCCTCTGATTAAAAGTCAGATCGTCCAAACCGTCCAGGATAAAATGTAATCAAATGTAAATCCAAATTTCTGGTGTCGTATAATCGCCGAATTCTTATTTCTTAGTGTCGTCACCTCAGTTAAGTAATGGGCAGTTCCGTTGTTATTATAAAAAGAAAGGGACGAAATAGGACATACTACACAGAAAAATATAATAAAGAAAGAAAGATAGTATGTGAAAGATAGAGAGAGAGTGACCGCGCAGAAAACGATAACGCTGATCTATTTGAATTGAAGTTGACGAAAAAATTAAAAAGGGAGAAAAAAGAAAAAAGAGAGAGCGAGAAAGAGAAGAGAGAGAGAGAGTTAAATCAAAATTAATTATACTTTTCATATATGACAATTGCAATAGCTCTTAAGTAAACATACCAACCTTGTAATGATTAAATTATACTGTGGTATATCCGCAGGTTTTTTAAAGTCATCATTTCCCTTTTTTTCTTTTACAAAACATTAATTTCATGGCTTCCTAGAGCAACGAAAAAGACGTCCGTTTAGTTTTAATTGTCAGCGTTCATCTGCAGGTCCAGAATTGGACTAACGAGTACCAAGAGGGTCCACAACTGCTGAAGACATGGAGTGACGTCATCGTCGTCTGCGACGGACTTCCAAAAGAAAAGAAAGAAAGTTTCTTTAGTTTTTTGCACATTAAAATACTTTATATAATAAAACCATATTATACAAATAATCTCAAACAGATCTATTTGACCCCAAGATGGGGCTCTAACAAGTAATTTAACTCCTAGGAATACATGATAGACAGATTTTAATGTGCAAATTATTTGTATTAAATGGGAATACTGATAAAAAACTGTGCACAAAAAGCTCTTCAGAAACAACTACACAATATATGCAAATATAAATGCACAATGAATACATTATTCATCAGTCTAATTTCTAGGCATAAGATAACCCTAGAAATGTGACATGCCGTTTGAAATCAATTAATATTCATAGCGTAAGATGAGAATATACTGGTATTTACATGTCCCACTTTCAACACGAATTGGCACAAGGTCGTTTTATGTGAGGACCACCACAATTCGGGTGGTAGGTAGAAAAATGCGTCGATCCCTTCGGCATTCCCCCTCAATGGGGGCCTCAGCGCTGGGCAATAAACCAAGCCCTGCCCTTTAAGTGCAATGAGGCAGGTATTGCCTGGAGGGACGGCCCTCTGGGATCGACGCTATTAATTTAGCATCCCACCGGTCCAGAGGCCGAAGCTCACTGGACCCCCGTCCGAAGTCGGGTGGGTGGCAGCTGTATAGATGAGAATATACTAGTTTATCAATCACAGAACTCCTACCTCCGATTGAACCAAGAATCTTGAACTCTTTGATCTTAAATTACTCTAAGAATAGTAAATGATTCTATAAGATTGTAAACTTCGGAGTAATTTCTAACCTGTTTGATCGGAGGTGGTCATTATCTTGAAGATAAGCGGCAAAACTGTCAAACAATTCAAGTGGAAAAGAAATCCAATGGTCCGTTTCAACTATCATTTTCTATCTCCTTCACCAGCGTCACTGTCAACAATTTTCCTTTCACTGTAATTATAAAAAGGAAGATTCCAATGTTAATTCGTTGACATTAGATTGATTGTAGGAATTATTTGATCTGTTTTGATATTTCATGCATGACTGAAAATAGTTATGTCCCATGGAATATTCAAGAAATCAAAAAGCTGGTGTGAACATTGCTGCTTGTTAAATCTTCTATATTTTCTTTCTTTTTTCAATGTCCCATCTCCTTGGGGTCATCATTTCTAACTTTGTCTAGATTTTCATCTTTACTTCTTTCCTTTTTTTCTTTTATTTATTGAAAGCATTTTTTTAATAATTCGACAGTCTGACACGAGGCGAAATATGTCTTCTTTTTTTTATATTCACCCAACCCCTCCGCCACCAGCAAGATGGGATACCAGGTCAAGATGCGAAGTGCAGCTGGCATGAATTCAGAATTTTTCCTTCTCTTAGACTGACTGCCTAACCACGGTTAAAAAAACATAGTCTGGCCTCCTATATATTCATAGCTAGAGGTGGGCAGAACAGATGCATTCCCGCGTTTTTCAAGGACATTAGTCCAATGAAAGTTAAGAGTAAGCTAACTGCTTACTAAGCTATGTTTTTATTTTTTTAATTTATCTATTATTATTAGCTGATTACGTAACAACTTTTTTTTTCTTTTCATAATTTATCTGACGTCAGGGGTCATATATATATAATATTATATATATAATATATTGTGTGGTGTGTGTGTGCGTGCGTGCGTGCGTGCGTGCCGTGCGCGCGCGTGTGTGTGTGTGTGTGTGTATAATACCAAAGCAAAAAGATCCATGTTAATTAGTCGCTGTGTGAGTCCAAATGCCTTATTTATAGATCTATGAACAAATATAATTTGTGTATTTACAAGCACCATTAATAATAATTATAATCGCGCTTGTATTATCGGCCTCGTTATTCTGCTTGAAGACATGGTGCACGTGTGTGTGTGTGTGTGTGTGTGTGTGTGTGTTCGTGTGTGGTGTGTATAAACACAACTTTTGAATATACCAACCTGTTAGAATAACCTAAAATGAAACAAACCTTTTACGCTTAATTCCATTCACCAAAGTGACTGTGTTTCTTTGGACAGTAATTAAGTCAAAATGAAGCTCTCCTATTTCTCATTATGGGTAAAAAAAATCTAGATCGAAGTTTCATATTTTCTCGATGAAAAATGGAATAATGATTATTCGTAATTTAAATAATCCGCCTGGTTTAATTGCAAAATTGTATTAAGCAATTTTTTAAATAAAATAATGTGTCAAAAAATCTGTTTCTCTTGGACCCGTAGTGTTGCAAAACCAGTCAGACTATTCGGCGCGAGATCTTAGAAAAGTGAAGACTATTTATTGTATATCAAAATACTTTCGAAGTCATAAAAATAAAGTATATTTCCCGGTACGATTCTAAAATTTTGTTATCGTATTCGACATGTTTTTTTTTTTTATTCTGATGAACAAATAAAAAACAAAAATTCGGTAGAAATGGTTGTAGAGTAGCTAACGCCCCTTCAGCATGACTGGCTCATAGTCATAAAATAGCCTACAATTAAAGTGGATAACGCGCTGAATAATATTCAGACTGACTTTGCTTGCATTGGCTATACCGAACTGAACCCACCTCTATCTAGTAAATAAGTTTTATCCATCTCTTCTTAATAATCAAACACTTTCAATCCTCCTAAAATTTTCCAAAGATAATGCTATAAATTAGATGCTTATCTTCTGCTTCAATGAAACTACAAACCCCAATTAATAAGAATATCGAAATTATAGTGGATAAATATTTGTCATCTTAACAAACATTTCTCACTCTCCTTAAAATTGTATAAAAATCTCGGCAAAAACATTCTGAAATTCAGCTGAATTCTGATTTTCCTTCTTCTAGAGTGGTTGCCTAATCTAAACTAAGAGCTTAGCTTGCCTTATAGATGAGTTCATGCCTTCCTCAATGGCATTGTTGAAGTTAAGAAAGTATCTGCTTTCTAAACTTTCGCGATTTGTTGAATAAGCAGGAAAAAGCTGATATTTATTTTTATAACAACATTTTCTGTATCTAAAAAAAATAAATAAAAACGAACAAGAATTAAATGCATTGGTCGATAATGCAAGAATCTCTAAAGGGAAAATTAATAAACAAGATACGTGAATAAATAAATAAAATCATGCAAAATTAAGAATTCCTTAAAAATCCCCAACCGGAAGACACGAACAACAAAAGAGTCAGATGAAGAGACGAAAAAGAAAATATTCTTAACGTATTTAGATTAGTTGTGGCAACCGTAAGAAAAGAGCAGACTTAGAGAAGAAAACCAAAAATGTACAAATTTTCACGTGAAATAATTCCCATATATCAACGGATGCTCGAAGATTCGATTGGCCCTTGACTCCTCTGCATCTTTCTATTCGAGCGTTAACTATTTTGTGGACTTGGATCTTTTTGAATCTCTCGGTTTCTCATCCGTGTTAGGAGTGTCCAGTCTGCAACAAAGATTTCAGTTTTCTCAGCTGGAATAAGTAACTTTTTTGGTAATTATGAACTTTTTGTTCAGTAAATTAGAGTGTCCCAGAAAAAACAGAACCCTCAAATGTGTAATAAAAACTGTTAATTTTAACTAGAGGGGTTTCATGGCTAGGGTTTAGGGTTATGGTTGGGGTTAGGGTTAGGGTTTGGGTTCTGATTTTTTTCTGGGTCCTCTGTATAGTGTGACCCAGAAAAAACAGAACCCAAATTATCTATTTTCCCATTAAACTAACTCTAAATTCTAAACCCAACCCTAACCCTAAAACCCCAACCTAACCTAACCTTAACCCTATACCCCCTAGTTTAAAATTAAGGTTTATTACAAAATTTGTGGATTCCGTTTTTATGGGACACCCTAATTTACTAAACAAAAGTTCATAAAATACTCTTATGAATTTTTTTTAGTATTATATGCGTTATTCGGACTACTTGTCCTCATCTTCATTGTTATATGTACAACGTTTTGGCAAACTCGGGAACCTTCTTGTCGTAATCGGGAGCCATCACGGAACTTTGAACCTAACCCTTAATTCAGTCCATGGGGGTATCCTGTTCTTATTCCGCTAACCATAGCTGGGGTAGAGGCGTTAAGCTGTGTTAGTTATTATTCTATGTTACTGCTGCCCTTGACTAGGATTGAACCTGCAGTCCAGAGATAACTGTGACTTTAAAACTGTCTTAACCTACTCCTTTATCTACTAGGCCATGTGTCCAATTGTTTTTTATTCTTTTTTAGTTGAAACTTTACATTTTACGTAGGATTCTTCCGGACTGTTTTCTAGTAGACAACTCTGACTTCAATACTAGAAAAAGAGAGAGAAAAAAAAACATCAATGCACAATGAGAGATGGGTAATATATCTATCTAGTATAAAGATCAATAATCAAGCGCATTGTCTTGATGATAGGTGACTATACGCTACTTCGAACCATTGGTAACAACTGCATCTTAAATGCATTATACACTATAACATTTTAGGGTTATATACCAAAGGTGCAGTTGGTGTATTCTAAAGCCCCTACCGACAGGGCTCCTATTCCAAACGGATATCTATGCAAATCTAGAGATTTTTGGTTCCGCGAATGAGTGATGCAGCTTAAGGGTAATGATCAAATAATGAGAAAATCAGGAATCGATATCACGAATAAACATCGACGTAGTTAAAGTTAAAGAATCGGTCTTTATCGACTGGCCATCTTTTTCCCCTGAGCAGAAAAATCGATCTGAAAAACTTTCATCATCAAAATTTAATTATCAACTGCACCAAACTTATTTAGGATTTTTAAAAAATGGCTTCTGAGGATATAAAGGATAAATTAGTTGGAACGAACAAACGGGAATCAAAATAGCTTATATGCAAGTTGTGTCATAAAAGTATCGAGATCAAAGCTGTATTTACCAAGATAGAAATGAAACAATGAATGGAACGTTAATCATTTTCATAATACAAGGTGTGTCATAAAGTGTCGAGATTAAAAGCTGTATTTATCCAAGATAGATATCAACAATGAATGGAACGTTAATCTTTTTTCAGAATACAAGGTATATATAATAATGGTGTGTGTGTGTGTGGTGTGTGTGTGTGTGTGTGTGTGTGCCATTTAGTATTGCTGCATTTAAAATACAGTGCTCGATTACGGTGCCAATATCTGTATCTATTTGTGATTAAATCAAACTTCACCCACCTAAAAATTCACCATCGTATGTCACCATGCCTAAAAAAAAAAGAAATATATAAAATATCAGGGAATTAACCGAATTTAATGAAATGTTCAGTGTTGATATATTGATAAATAAAAAATATTATGCACCAGTTATTTTATTTAAAAACTTTTACATTTTTTCAGCTCAGTAAACTTTGAACAACGTATCTTTTGAGGCGTAATACAGATTCTCTTGTTTAAATGAATCAACAAGACTTTGTTGTTTTTCTTAAAGTCTTTCATTTAAAACAACAGCCCATATTCGACCGCACAGTGAGTGAGACCCCGAGAGGCATCCGTTCTCTTTGAATGTCTAAACTATATTTGCCTGTAATCACGCGCATCCGGAGATGTTAAGTCGGGGTCATCATAATTCAATCATAACCCCAACGGTTATGGAAATTTCCCACTTAACTCCTTCCGATTTTAAAATCTAACAAACTCTTATTCAAAAATATTCTTACTACAGTACGTACATAATTCATTGAGTACCCATGAATTATGTAAAATCTTCATAAAACCAGAATCTTGTCCACGCCTGAAATAAAAAAATATCTACCGACGATTGAACCCATACTGGACACACAACGAGAAAAAGAGGCGTACGGCATTTATGCGTTTTTGCACGAAATGTTTGTTTTTTTTTTCTTTCTTTTTTTTATACACAATCTTCTTTACCAAGCCTAACGCTGATGGTCAGAAGAGTAAAAGAAAAGTTTTGCGAATAGAATTCTGTCAACGATTATTGTTGTCTGGTGCGTGTCAGTTCTTAACACTAAATAATGTTTATTCTCCTTGATAGTTGTTCAAAGAAACAAATGGCCCGGAGTCATTCCGGTAAAATATTACAAGAGATCCAAACCTTTGAAATCGATAGTTACAGGGGTTTTAAGGGGAAGCGTTAGAATCGTGATAATATTATACTTTTGAATTTGAATTCACCCATGAGTGGTTATCAGTAGAAAGAAGTTCAGTGCAATTCATAATTTCCTAATTATTCAATCGATAAAAATCAATACCATCAAATTGGACAAGACAATAAAGCAGAAAGAATCCTTCCAATCATTATATTTGAAAAATAATTAAAAAAGAACAACAAGAAACTGTAAGTTTTTAAGGAGCATAATTGGCCAGTTGATTCTATGGGGGGGGTAGAGAGTCCTCCGAATTTGGTTCCTTTTGGTATCTCTCAACGTAGAGATTCCTAGGTTCATTCGTCGATGGCCTGCCAGTAAACTGCGAAGAATCAGCGCTTAAGTAAATATAATCAGCCATGCCAAGTATGGCCAGCGATGGCTAAGGGAAACAAGACCAACATAGTTCCCTCGACTAGTCCTATAAGTACAGACCGGGAACTGGCAACAACAACCTTAATACAACAAAAAATGTAGGAAGCGCGTGGATGTGATGGTTAAAGTCATGAGAAAATGAAACTGTCCGTCCCCGAGTTCAAATCCTGGGACGTGGTAATTTCCACTTAGCGCTAAATACCCTTGGGAAGGTATGGAATCCTACTCTCCGCTCCAGCATGGGTAACATAGTGAGGAACAGACTGGAGCTCTTTAACCTTGGTTAGGCAACCGGTTAGGAGAAGGAAAAACTCTGAATTCAAACCTGTTAAACTCCGCTTAAGAAATTGCCACCTTGGTCACATCCTGCTCGTGCGGAGGGGTTGGTAAAATCATAATATGACAAATAAATGCAACAGAAACTTTACCATTAATCAATTTAAAGGTCACACTCCATGACGCGTACGACTCGAGCTACCGGCTTCTAACCACCATAAGTGGTAAACAGGAAAAATCCTTCATATCATTTATATTTAAAAAAAACAAAACCCAACAACTAAGGAACTTCACTATTAGAGCAGTTTAACTTCATACCCGATCCTTAGAGAAATTAATATTAGTTGTGATTGCATTAATAGTCCAAGGGTTGATATGCGATTAAACCATAACAAACCCGCATTTTATCATTAGAAAAGTTATCAATATTATGATATAAGGATGTATAGTCCTGTAGAGGCCCCATTGTCAGTATCATTCGCAACAGCTT
>CM042155.1:23374406-23377386 GCA_023376005.1 Doryteuthis pealeii | reverse complement strand
CCATCCGGTTTGGTTGACCAAAAATAAAATCAAAAACAAAAGAGCAAACTGGCTGTGAATTTATTCCCAGTCAGCCTCGAATGTTTAAGCACGCATCAGTCAAAATAGAATGTTGCCCGGGGAAGGATTCCGATGCTGAAGGAAAAAATAGTTTAACTTGTCAAATTAAACGAATCTTGCCCCAACAGTGGAACACACTGGACATTGTTCAGCTTCTTCTTTTTTTTTTTTTTTTTTTTTTGCTTTCTTTTTTCTTTTAACCGAACAAAAAGCAGCTTAACGATTATATTGATGCTACACAGTCGCCGTACAAAAATTAACGGGCCACTGTTCTTATTAAACGGTATCTAATGGTGAAGTTCCAGTTATGGAGCTCTGGGGCGTGTGGAGTACACCTTCATTGCCATTACTCCCAGGGCCACCTTGACTCTAAGCGGTAGTACCTGTTAAGGTCCCATCGATGGGTAGAATAGAAAAAATGTGTTTAAAAATGTAATTAAAAAACAAAATTCAATACACATCAAAATATATTTGTCAAAAATAACCATGAAGGTTTGAACTGCCATAAAATCCTACCAATTAGATTCAAACTCATTAACAATTGCTTGAAGAACCGACAGACAAATCTTCCTGTAAATATCAGACAATGGTTTTGTTTAATTTAATATGGAGGAATTGGGTGGTTATATATATATATATATATATATATATATATATATATATATATATGTGTGGTGTGTGTGGTGTGTGTGTATGTGTGTGTGTGTGTGTAGCCCGTCCCACTCCTCCATATACAAAGTAAACAATACCATTTTTCTAATAACACAGTACGATTTGTATGTGGTTCCTCATATATATATATATATAATATATATATATATATATATATATATATATACATCACATATATATATTATATATATATATATATATATATATATATATATATATATATATCAGCCATCCACAGACACATTTTTCGACGTTTACGTCTCATCAGTGCGGCTCGACTTTTTTTAAACAGCTACCTCTAGCCTGGAGCGAAACCCGACAAACTTTCGTCTGCAAGCTTCTTGCCCTTACGAGCGACGGTGAATGTCAGTCAGGGGTGAACAAATAATTGCTACATAATTCAGCATGTATTTCTTACAATCACCAAGGAACTCAAGTCTGTAAACAACAGGCGAGTAATACTTTATGCTAAACGGTCAAAATTCAACTAATGTCTCCCCAACAGTGCTCTACCAGGAAATTAGGAGCATATATATAATCCATTCCATCTATACATATATAAAGGGCAGTTGTGTGCGTGGGTATATCCAGAGGAACTACTAACATAAAAACAAATAACCACAAAATAAATATAGGTAACATTTACTATCACCAGATCTTGGTTTTTGACGAAGATTTGATTTATATTCGTGAAGATAATTAAAAGAAGAAATTCTAAATGATAACATGAATTTTTTTTTGTTTTTTTGGTATTTCATATTTTAAATAGTAGGCATTAATTATTCTTTTTAGATTGGCTGAATGACGCAAGTTCTTTTTAACGTAGGGATTTGCATGGGGCATCCTGCGAGGATCAAACTTACAATTCAGTAATAATGGATCTACGAGCCAAACTTTAAAATAAAATCCCTCCTCTTCCCTGGCGACGTCGAGTAGCCGCTTCTAGTTTCTTCATATGCTAATTACATAAACGCCACTGTTCAATATCACAGCAGGATTTGACTGTCTTCTCTTCCATGCACTTGTTAAAGAGATTCATCCTTACTGGTGGCTCACTAACGTTTCTCTGTGGCAGAATAAGCAATTTCTTTGGAATAGTTTTTATAGTTGTGCTGAGGAGAGATTTTGTCTATAATCGAACGTAATATTCAATTTCCTGTTTGCTTGTTTCCTGTCAAATCTCAACCTTAACAAAATCAAGGTTCCTGATTTTACCAAACTGTAGACGTAAGTCTATAATCTTTGGGGATAAAAGTGAACGCTGTAGAGGCTTTAAAGACTTTAGTTTTCATTTCATTCAAATGGAATCACAGAAGACAGATTATATTCCATTAGTCTCAAACGTTGACATTATTACTTCGGCTACAATCCTGTACAGACATACCAGTTTCTTAGATTGGTGCCGTTATAGTATGTGGCCTAACTTTTTGTTTCTGTTATAGTATGTGGCCTACCTTTTTGATACTGTTATAGTATGTGGCCTACCTTTTTGATACTGTTATAGTATGTGGCCTACCTTTTGGATTGTGTAGTATGTGGCCTAACTTTTTGATACTGTTATAGTATGTGGCCTAACTTTTTGATTCTGTTATAGTATGTGGCCTTTGATTCTGTTATAGTATGTGGCCTACCTTTTTGATACTGTTATAGTATGTGGCCTACCTTTTGGATTCTGTTGTAGTATGTGGCCTACCTTTTTTACTGTTATAGTATGTGGCCTACCTTTTTGATTCTGTTATAGTATGTGGCCTAACTTTTTGATACTGTTATAGTATGTGGCCTACCTTTTTAATTCTGTTTATAGCATGTGGCCTACTCGGTTTGAATGTGTCCTACCTTAGTAAGAGTATGTTTATAGATATAAGTAGTGGCAATTTATTGAAACTAATTATTTTTCACATATATTCAATTTTAAGAAATGCAATTCAGTCATAAGCTGTATATAGTAATTAAGAATAATTAAAAAATTTTATCCATAATTACATGTATAAATCTATTTAATTGTTCTTAATTACTATATACAGCTTATGACTGAATTGCATTTCTTAAAATTGAATATATGTGAAAAATAATTAGTTTTCAATAAATTGCCTACTACTTATATCTATAAACATACTCTTACTAAGGTAGGACACATTCAAACCGAGTAGGCCACATGCTATAACAGAATTAAAAAGGTAGGCCACATACTATAACAGTATCAAAAAGTTAGGCCACATACTATAAACAGAATCAAAAAGGTAGGCCA
>CM042155.1:23359406-23369406 GCA_023376005.1 Doryteuthis pealeii | reverse complement strand
AGAAATCCATTAACAAGAAGAAATAACTAATATTATTTCTTTACTTCCTATTTTAACTAAATAGTTAATTAGGAAAATTTACCACTGAAAGACAGGAGTAATGTAAAATGATGGAAGAGTTAGTTTCAAAAGTTGTTCTATTTCCGATTATACCCCTCTGTTCCAAATATTTTTATCTGAATTCTTATTCAGTTCATTAGCCTTTCTAATTTAACATGATATTTTATTATATTAAACTTAGATACTTGCACCCGGAAGGGTGCATATATTTTGCTAGTCTAAATAATCTAAATCTATTTGTTTAAGGAATATTTTATGAAACCAGTATATTCAGCTGTTTGAATAAAAATGTTTTGCGTCTTAGATTCTGTTTATCTTTTAGTTTTATTGCTAAATAGAAAACCCAAGATAAACATACTTTAATGTGCAATTCCATTCCTTTGGCGGAAGTAGTTGATAGTTGTTCAGAATAACAATAGTGCCTAAACTAAAAGACTAGAATTATTTTATTTTTACTTATATTCGCCTCATGATAATTATGACCATTTTTTAAGTTATTGCTTGTTATTTACAAAGCTTTGCAGAAATCTGGCAGCTAGCCACAATTTACTTATAGAACTAGCTCAGTCGGTAGAGCATCGGCCAAGAACCACGAAGTTCTGGTTTCGATACCGGCCCTCGCCAACTCAGCGTATGAATAGCACAGGGAATCTGCGCGGTAAAGTTGATAGTTGTAGTAGGTGAGGGCTCCACTCCAGATGAAAAAAAAATCTCCTTGGTCTAGCGCTAGTGAAAAGGGGATAGACTCCCTCGCTGTCTAGCTGATACCGACTTTTTATTTTTACTGTTTTTCCAAAGTAATCACCCATATCAAGAACTGAAACAGTGTCCATTGCTGTTAACCAAGGCGATTTGGCAAAAACAGTACTTTCAGTATGTCTCAGTCGTAAGTTATTTCGGTAACATTATTGTATGTGGTCTACCTTTTAAATGTGGCCCACGAAATCATGTCTCTCTTATAGTATGTGGCCTACTATAAAAAGCATATTATAAAGTTATAATAATAACTGCTACCCTAATCCTATTTCAGAATTTTATAATATTTTTTTAGAATTAAATAGATCTCTGATACATGTAAATTAAGGATAAAATCTTTTTTTAATTATTCTTAATTACTATATACAGCTTATGACTGAATTGCATTTCTTAAAATTGAATATATGTTAAAAATAATTAGTTTCAATAAATTGCCTATTACTTATAAGATCAGTCGGTAGAGTGTTCGACTAGGAACCACAGGTTCTTGGTTCGATTCCGGTCCTCGTCACAGGGATCTGCGCGGTAAAGTGAGGAGCTGATGGTAGGTGAGGCGCACACCTCAGATGCAAAAATAATCTCCTTGGTCTAGCGCTAGTGAAAGGGGATATACCCCCTCGCTGTTTGGCTGATACCGACATTAGGCCGTTCATCGACTTTACTTACTATTTCTATAAATTATAACTCTTACAAACCGGGTAGACCCATACATAACAGAATCAAAAAGGCAGGCCACATACTATAAACGGTACCGTTTTGGTTGATGCGATAGAAAAAAGGAAATAAATTAACTTGTTATTTGGAGGTTTAAAACGAAGAAGATATTTCTAAAGAGAATTTTTGTCCTCTGTTTTTTGGTGGCATTTTGTGCGTCAACGTGAGTTTTTTAAAAAAAATCCGTTCAGTTGTTAAAATGTCATGTTTGCAATTTAAATGTTTTTGCCAGAGCATTCTAATTAGTGGAATCTATTTTCAGACGTCGAATAAGAACTAAAATGTTTTTTAAACAATTTAAAGACACAAAAATCTAACATTATATATATATATATATATATATATATAATCTATATATATATATATATAAAGTAAGTAAAGTAAAGTCATCGGGGGCCTAAAGTCGGAATCAACCCGAAAACGATGGAGTCTATCCCTTTTCACTAACGCTAGACGAAGGAGATTATTGTAGTGTCTGAGGTGGAGCGCCACACCTACCATCAACATCACAATGCAAATGCATAGAAAAAATGAGGTAATTATGATGTTTGTTTACCTTTGATTTATTCTTAATATTTCGAGATAAAGATCTCTTCGTCAGGATATTTCTAAAGGTCCGGAGCTGTTAGCTTGTTGCTAGGTTCTGTCTATTCTGTTGCATCACTGTCTTCCTTGAAATTCTCTGCGTGTGTATATGTGCATCTGTCCAACAATGTCTTATTATCATTCCAGGTTTGGCCTACCCTTTTCTTTTTTTTTCATTTATGACCTCCATCTGTTAGTCTCTGTTAACTTGATCTGTTTGTGTGTGTTCATCAAACACAGCTGATATTTTCGTAAACAGTAACAAAATATATCAAGAATAAATCAAAGGTAAATGAACAACATCATAGTTACTCATTTTTCTTTACATTTTCATTGTGATAGTCTTCAAAACCAACCATCAACAAATGAAAGATATAATTTCTTAGTTTAGAGGCAATGGAAATTGCTATAATTGTAATATTTTCTTCAAAACTCCTTTTTAACGTTTCAAAATATCAGCATTCTATAATTCGTGTACTTGTAAGAGAAATAAGAACCGACTGCACCTCTGCAGAGGGGTAAGACTCCCCAACGGGGCCACCTGATGGCCGTGGGTGGTGACCCGTGATGCTTAAGGATAGAACCCAAGTGGTTGTGCAGTCTATGACATGCAATATTCCACTTTGGTCCTTACTTGGACTAGACGGGCGGTCGGAGAGGGCCCCTCCGATCAATCGGCTGGTCACGTCAAGCCCTAGCATCTATATGATTGACCTATCCCTATTGCCTTTATGGCAAGCCCCAACTATTTTTATCATATGGATGCTAGAAGGCGGTGGCTGAGGGTCTACATATCCTAGGAATGACGTTAAACTCTATCTGATGGTGAGGTTCCAGTTTTGGAGGTTTGGGGAATGTGGAGCACCCCTTCATCACCATTGCCCCCTGGTCAACTTTGACCCGGAGTGGTAGTACCTGTTAGGGTCCCGTCTATAGGTTAAATAGTAAAACATGTTTATAAACAAAACTGATTATCCATTAAGAATGAATCTATTTCAAAAGTTTATCGGCATTAAATGACCCACCGAGGTTGATATGCCGTAAAACAAAAAAGAATAAAAAAAAGAATAAAAAAGAAATAAGAACTGTAAAAACATAAGCGAATTGATCAAAGAAATGTGATATTGTCGGGTAGTCGTTTTTCAATAAAGGTGAAGATTATCTATGAATGCCAACCTGTCTAATCAAACACAAATACTACAATGACCAACAATTCACGGATGCTTGCCACACATACTAATAAGCGGTACTGAAGACACGGACCAGTCAGCCAGAGGCACCAACGACACTGAGCAACAAGCCACAGATATCGAACACACTAACCAACCACAGAGACTGAGCACACTGACCAGTGATCCACTGACGTCAAACCCATTGACCAATTAGATAAAGAGACTAGCTACACTGAGCAATCAGCCATTCATCTAAGGAAAATTATCACGCTGACCAGCCAGTCACGAACGTCTGTCAAACTGACCAATTAGCCACAAACGCCAGCTCCAACGAGCAGGCAGGCAGTCTGCCAACCAGCCGGCCAAGCCATGGATACCGAATAGCCATCTTTTCTCTTTTTTTGGGGGGGGGAGGGGAGGGGAGGGGAGCGCCTGTCACATTGATTGGTCAGTCACAGATGACTACCTCATTGATCAATCGTCTAAGGATTAGATAATAAAAAAAAAGAAAAAAGAAAGAAAAAAACAATGAAGATTATAAGAGACCAACAAAGAGACAGTTTTTTTTCTTCTTCCTTAAATTCCTCTGCAATGAAAATTTCGGCTTTAGTAAAAAAAAAAGGCGGCAAAATAATGTTGGAAATGAACGCGGTTGAATTCTTAGTGTAATCCGATTAGAAACACGAATAATTTTTGACGTGTAATTTTTTTTTTTTCTTTTTTTCTGCGTAACTCGGTTGACAGAAACACATCTCAATCTATTTTCTTCTCTCGAACAAATTTAGAAAAAAAAAAAGGGTTGCACAACTACCTTCATCTTTAGCGTATGAAGACATTATTGCTTTTCGTAGGGAACAAAACTGTTGGAACGCTTTCAGTCATATTGTTACATATTAATTGGATCCCTATTACTTTTTAAGGTAGTATAGAAATCCTTATGGCGATCAGTACAACTGATGGCCTTGAGAGTGAGTGACAATGCTTGACCTCACTCTCACCTTGCGTTCTGGGATGATCGTGAGAATCGGAAGCGATAGAAAGCCCTTCCGGTTTAAGGTGTAAGCAACTAAGTCAGTTGCAGTAGTTAGTTGCAGTTAGTCAGTTGCAGAGTTAGAAGCTAGCAAGATGTGACTCTCAGCGCGCAGTTGTCTGGTCCTGGGGTTCCGGAATAAAATAACATCCAAAGTAAATCGAAGTCTTGTTGTTATTACTAAAAAGCTAACAATGACACAAGGCTTCTGATAAGAAATGATCCCCAGCAGAACCAGACACGGGACCCAATAAGAAAGACCAGACGAGACCTGTAGAAGATATACCAGACCATTAGAAGATAGAAGAAGCAGATCCGACCAGAAGAATAAGAAAGTACGTAACAATATAAAGTATTACTTAGATTAGTGGTTGCTTTATATGTATATATATATTTCGGCTAGAAACCACAAGGTTCCAAGATCGATACCGGCCCTCGCCAAACCAGCACATGAGTAGCACAGGGATTTGTGCGGTAAAGTCAGGAGCTGATGGTAGGTGCGGTGCTCCACCTCAGACGCAAAAAACAATCTCCTTGGTCTAGCGCTAGTGAAAAGGGGATAGACTCCCTCGCTGATTGGCTGATACCGACATTAGGCTGCCCCGACGACTTTACTTTTACTCATATACAGAGCAATATTTACACTTTCAATAAGAAAGAAAAACTCAACAAACCGTCATTTGGTTATTATACATTTCTTTCGGCTGGTAACTCAATAAATGAGACCAGTTTTGTCAGATAACCATTATAAATAAATAAGAAAATATACTAGAATGGAGAAAAAAGAAAACAGTAGATTCTTTCTCATTCAACACACCCACAAAAAAACCTTTGTCTGTAGCTCTTATTAACATATCTAAGAAAGACTATAGCCTGAATATATATATATATATATATATATATATATATAATATATATATAATATATATATGAAAATAAATGGAAGTTAATCCGACAGTATGAATAAGATATAATGAAAAAACAAACGATGTTTACAACTGAAATAGGCTCATCAGAAGAGAAAGTGTGCAAAACCGTTTCGGGGCCAATTCTCTTGAGGTTTAAAAAGCAACACTCGGTCCATCCTCAACTAATATGAGGACCTATTGCATTATAATGTATCAACCGCACGTGGGTCGGTCATCAAAAAAAATAACGGGAAAAATGACCGTTAGTAAAAACAGAACGCTGCTAGTCAATTGAGAATTGGCCCCGAACGGTTTGCACACTTTCTCTTCTGATGAGCCTATTTCAGTTGTAAACATCGTTTGTTTTTCATTATATCTTATTCATATATATATATATATATATATAATATTATATATATATATTATATATATATATTATATATATATTGTTAATTTTTTGGTATTATTATTAGAGAATGATTATAAAGTGCAGGAACGCCGGTGATGAGAAAGCAAAAGCAAGAACGAATAATGGATCACGTACACACGAGGCACGGGTTAAAAACTGTACAATTTTTTCAAAAAGTCAACGTTTCTGATTACGGATAATCACCTAAAAGTGATGTTCCGAAACCATTGGTAAGACGAACTTTAATTGTATTGGTGACTATAAATAAATATATATATATATATATATATATATATATATATATATATATATATTATAATATATATAATCCGACATAAAATAAATAAATTGAATTTTAAAAAGTTTTTAATAAAAAAAGGAAAATAAACTCGGGAGTCGCTTTGGTTTAATCGATTTTAGTTCTATCACTAAAAACGAAACCTAGTTATTGGATTTGCAATGATTGTATTTTGAGACTTCAATCTCCTTTCTTGCAGCTAAGACTTGTATCCTGTTTGAAAACTATTTATAAACGGAGTTACTTCCTTTGACATGTACTCTTTTTTTCTTCTTTGCAGTGAAGTTTAAGAATCAAAAACGCTTTAAGTCATTGAGCTGCATATCAGGTGAACCGATGTGTGTGTTCCCGCCTCTCAGTCTCTTCTCACATTCCACTATTAACTTCACGAGTTCATCTGGCGTCCGCGAAACCAACGTGCATCAACCGAGTGACTTCTAGCAGATTGCTTGACAGAACATTTAAGCTGCTTCGCATTGACTGATTTAAGATCACACAACCAGAAAAAAAAGTCAGACTAAGACAAGATTCCATACATAGTTGACAAAAGGTAACATTGGCCGGGAGAAAGATAGAAATTATCACGTTAACGAGTTGATCCACACTGGGTGATCCACACTCATGTCAAACAAATCTGAGCTTACTAAATAAGCATAGAGAGTGGGGCAGGCTGTAGAAGACCGTGTTTCCAGAAAATAAGACCTACCTGTAAAATAAGACTCGTGTGATTTTTCAGGATGATTTTTATATTAACTCTCCTTTTTGAAATAAGCCCTAGTTGAGTGCAGCAGACAGACAAAAAAAAAATCTTCTTTACAATCACATCATGCGACGCAAATACTCGACCCTCCCAAAAAGGTTCTAGTGTTATATTTCAGAGTGAAAATTAATATAATATTTTCGGGGAAAATCAAATAAACTGAAAAAACATCAATTGTTAGCGGTTATTAATTAGTGAAATAGATCATTATTTAGGACTGAGCCTATTCTAGTAGTGACCACCCCAAGCGGGGTTTAACAGTTTTGAATTCAGAGTTTTCCATTCCCTAACTGTTTGCCTTATCAAGGTTAAAGAGCCTAGTTGTCCTATTATTTACCATAGTGGAGGGAGAGTAGTTGGATTCATATCTTTCCCAAGGATATTAGCGCTATGTGATCTGTAAACTTTCGTCCACGATTTGAACTCGGGTCGGCGAGTCCGTTTCCTACGACTCTAACCATTAGACACACACTTCCAACTCATGAGAATTCGAGATGGATAAATTCTTAGTTTATTCCCACTTCTGATATCAATTTGAAAGATAATAAACATTTCGTTAATTATTTTGATTAATCAAGATAAGAAACTAAATGAATCCTGAAATAGAAAATAATTATTCGTTTCTTCTCTTAAAAAGGAAAAAGTTTATTTAACTTTCACTGGTCAAATCGATATTCATGAACACTGGTTGATGGACATGTTCAGTTTAGCTTAATTAATAAAATAAATTGTCTTTTCCGCTATGTATAGGACACTGACCACCAATATATATATAATATATATATATATATATATATTATATATAATATATATATATCTAAATATCATAACCTTTTTAAAAAAAATAATAATAAGACCATTGAAATGGTAAAATACACCCCATGTGTGTATACATATACACACATTCTACTGGCTTTAATCAAAATAACTACTTTATACATACATTATTAAAACCACATTTAATCACTACGGACTCTATAATAATATAGACAATCCTCCTATTGTCGTAAACCTTTTAAAAATAGCCAAAAGCGGATTTCTAACAATGTTCATATTTGATCCTTTGAAAAATGCAACTTTGCTCTTTCGAATTTTTGAATTTAAAACCAGCGGTTCTTCGACCGCGACCTATAATCAACCATTTATCACGAAAAAAACACCGTGAAATCGACTGCAATTAATCAATATCTTGATTAATCCAGTGGATTTAACCCTGAAGGATCCTTTGGTGAAATTCGAGTTGGTTATTACCGTGTACGTTTTATGAATATATATAATATATTATATAATATTATATAATATTATATATATATATGTGTCCCTAGATCTCACAGCACAGAACTGTAGATAAATTATATAACTGTAGATTCAATTACAGCAATTTTCTGTCCTACACAGGCTAGCTCAAACCAGCATCTTTATATCCTTGAGGCAGTCGCAATCTTTTTCGCACTGCCCAGCCTGTGTGGGTAGAGAGGATTAAAATATTCCTTAGCATTATTCGCTCGGGATATTGTTGCGGAGATTGGAGTAATGTGAAGGGATCCTAATTTTTCCCTTGTTGTTGTTCCGATATTGACATTATCTTATCCCGTTTACCCAATCTATACTCTACCGGTTGTAAACATTTGAAAATGCACCGATCTAAAGGTCCCTTAAGTCTCCTCTTTTCGTTCGTTTTGATATGATATCTTTTAAGTTTTTGTATAAAATTATTTGTACCAAAAACTTGTTTTAGCTCAGTCGGTAGAGCGTTCGGCTAGAAACCACAAGGTTCCTAGTTCTATACCGACCCTCGCCAACTCAGCGTATGAGTAGCACAGGGATCTGTGTGGTAAAGTGAGGAGCTGATGGTAGGTGTGGTGCTCCACCTCAGACGCAAAAACAATCTCCTTGGTCTAGCGCTATTGAAAAGGGGATAGACTCCCTTGCTGTTTAGCTGATACTGACATTAGGCCGCCCCGACGACTTTACTTTATATATATATATATGAGTGTATCAGTTTATGAGTGACCTAGTTTTGTAAATTCTGCAGGTGATACAGCCACCACATTCTAAGCCCCAACGATTGGGTGGCAAAATGTTGAATGTTTCCTTTGCTTTGGTGATAATCGAGCTGCAAGTAAGACTGGAGTTAAAACCTTAATAGAAATAACGTTTTCTCTGAACTTCTGAATTTGGCATTGTTCGAATCTTGTCTTTAAGGCAGGTTTTCGATAAAGGAACATAAATACAGAGAAACCCAAAACAGGAGTCAAAAGTGCAATTTTTGTCTTGGTAAATAGCGGATTAGTGCGTCCTGGGAGGGGGTAAAATATCGCTTTCATATCACCTTAACTTTTCGGGAAAAAACGCCTTCAAACAGCTAAGGAGGTCAAAACTAACACGGGTCAGATTTTAAGCAGGCGTCGTTTTGCGTTTTTTTTTAGGGCAGGAGGCCAGCATACACGAATGCAATATGCACATCTCTTTCTCTCGACAGTGTCTATTTAGCTTTGTTGGGACAGGCGAATCTCAGCTACCCCACAGAGGCGAGCAGGGTAGAGGTCACTATTACAAGTTAGTCACAACTCGTAAATGAAACCTTGCCTTTGATGTTTTTCCATCAAACATTTGAATTGGGCAAAAGCTCACGTAAAGCAACAAAAAAGATGCAGGAAAACAGGTGCAGATAGCAGGAAAATTGCATTTGTTTGCAAAGTCACGGCTATTTTAGGAAATAAAAACAAAACAAAAGACTCACATCGTACCAATATAAAATATACGGTTATATGTCTCTTTATCTCACACACACACACACACACACACACACACACAGACACGTGTCTAATGGTTAGAGTCGTAAGGAATGGACTCGTCGACCCGACTTCAAATCCTGTACGAAGCTACAGTCCACATAGCGCTAATACCTTGGGAAAGGTATGAATCCAATTATTCTCCCTCCAGCTAAATAGTAGGCGTCTGGGCTCTTTAACTTTTGTTTGGTAACCACTCTAGGAGAAGGAAAACTCTGAATTCAAACCTGTTAAACTCCGCTTCGCTGTGGTCACTACTAGAATAGGCTCAGTCCTAATTAGTGATCTATTTCAACTAATTTAATTCAAAACACACACACACACACGGGCACAAACACACACACACACACACACACGCCCCATGGTCAATTTCTTAAGTGGAGTTTAACAGGTTTTAATTCCGAGTATTCCTTTTCCTAGACCGTTGCCTAACCAAGGTTAAAGAGTCAGTCTGCCTCTTTCCCATAGTGGAGGGAGAGTAGGATTCATACATTTCCCTAGCACTAGGTGAAA
>CM042155.1:23349406-23356906 GCA_023376005.1 Doryteuthis pealeii | reverse complement strand
GCGGCGGAATCAACATGGACTGGGTTGTTAAATAAAAGGTTTATCAGAAAACACCAATCTTGTTAATTGATTATTAAAAACGAGAGATGACAGCTCGGGAAAGAAGTAACACCCTTAACAGAAAGCCCTGAAGAGAAGACAGTCTGAAAGAAGATGGGCCCAAGTTAGACCGAAGTATGCACAGTTAACAATAGAACAATCATCCCCTCTTTACTCTATCTTCTATCTATCTATCTATCTGTCCTGTTCTGTCTTACTGTCCTGTCCCTGTCTCTCACGTTTATAATACCTGATGTCTTTGGGGTAATAACAAAATAGGCGCCTAGAGATCAAATGTTCAAGCTTGAGTATACGCCTAGGATCTTTAACGCTGATTTTAAAGCAATCAACACACTCACAATTAAAAATTTAGCGCTGTTCAAATCTCTTATTGCATAGTTGGCCTTGTGCCATTTTTTTGATGTTACAAAGAAGTGTTGCAATATTTTGGACATATAATGTGTGCTGTAGCCTCAACTTAATTATAGACTCTGCGTGCGCACGTGGATTAAAGTCACCAGTCCACGTCGAATACGGGGTTAGTTAACTATTTATGGCCGATCCTGAAGGCCGTTCATTTGCCACGTATTCGACACGGACGAATGTATCAGGAACACAAGATTCTCCCCTACACTAAAACACCAAGGATTCTATGGAAACCAAAGAACAACAAGGAATTCTGTAAGTAACTACACGCAGCTGAAAAATGGCCACAAAAATCGTAAAAGAAGATAAAAAGAAGGAAAAAATGAAGACTTATGAGGTTACCTATTCTGGTTTCAATTCCTGTAATTCTATATCTTCCTTTAATATATCCTTAGTATCCAGCGCAATGAATTTTATTTTCATTCTTTCAGATGTAAACTAATACACAACTGTCCAATACCATAGACCTCCTGAAACGAAATGGGTTTATGACCTCGTCAATCTTCAGCTTCTTATATATCTTTGGTGTTCCATTTTTTTTTATGTTTCTTTTATACTTTTCACTCTTGTTTGAAAAAGAGAAAGAAACAGTTAGAAAGGAAGACAGAAGAAGAGAAGAAGAATAGGAGAAAGAAATAATACATATTATAATATATAATAATAATAATAAGAAGGAAGAAGAAGAAGAAGAAGAAGAAGAAGAAAAGTAAATTTAAGTATTTATTACCTGGTGACATAATAACAAATATTACTTACTTCTGGTAAGTATCAATATTATTAACTTTGGGAAAATAGATTAAAATGAATATATTGAAATTTTTGTTGTATAAATCGATCTCTTTAAATATTGACATCTGTCATTTATCACACCGAAATTATGGATTTTTTATAAAATCAGTTTTTTGAAGTCCAGGGTTGCCTTTTAATCCTTCTAATTACTTGCTGGTAAAGTGGTAAGCTATTTAAGTATTTTATATCACCCGGGGTCAGCTGAACTGCACCTACAGAGGATTGGTCCTTTAATATCAACTCACCCCCATATCCCTTGAGTCATCCTGTCCAACTAGACACATGGCCAAATTGTATTTCTTTTTTGCCAAAGTATAAGAACTTAAAAGTAAATCAACGTTGTTTTAGTCCCTTCTGAATTTACCTTTGGTTCAAGCAATTAGCAGCCATTTTGGGGGGTCGAAATTCCTTTTCGAATAATCTCCTTGTTTTGGATTAATGTCAGTTATTCCGGTTCTCTTGGAGAAGTTATCAAGGAAATTTTCATAATTGCTTCAAAGTGACTGTTGCTAAAAATAAATCCATATCCTTAGTTGTCAATTGAGTTTCTTTTCTCTTTGGAATTCTTTGTAATGATCATCTTTTCAAGTTTCTACAAGATCATCTGTTCATCTAGTGCCACAAGATCCTATCGGCGACGCCCAATTTTGTCATGATTGATACCCCAGTAATTAATTCTGCTTCAAAGTATTAGTTGCATGTCCTTGCCTTTGTGAATTCCCATTTTCATTTACAAATTATATAGAACCACTGGCCCGGATGGGTAGTATTTTTTAGGTTCCATCTATGGGTTAATAGATCAAAAACGAGTATTAAATGTGTTTAAAATTGAGTTTGTTGAAAAAAAAATCTCAACTAGATGAAATAAACAAAATGTTTTGCATAAAGTAAGTCTCGTCGGGGTGGCCTAAAGTCGGTCCTCAGCAGGTGGAGCTAATATGCTATATATTCATATCCTCTACCCGGTGTTCGGACTCCGGGAGTTTTGAAAGAAGATTCCCTATTCGAGAAGGCTCCCGCGTCCGAGCAACTATACTGAGAAGGCCGGGGCAATCGGTCCACAAATTGTACAGATAATGATAATATGGGAACAATTTGGTTCTCAATAATACAAATAATACAAATTCCTCTTTCTTCTTAAAAAAAAGGTTCTAGTCTTTAAAAAATCACATTACAAACGATATCACAATAACAACAGACGACACACCCACCCACCACACCACACACACAATTATATATGTGTGTGTGTGCGTGTGTGTGTGTGTATATATATATATAAATTGTCTGGTTTGGCCTAAAGTCGGTATAGCAATCAGCCGAGGAGTCTATCCCTTTTCAATAGCGCTAGACCAAGGAGATGGTTTTGCTCTCGAGGTGGGCGCCAACACCTACCATCAGCTCCTTATTACCGCACAGATCCCTGGGCTACCTACGCTGAGTTGGCGAGGGCCGGTATGAATAAGGAACTTGCGGTTTCTAGCCGAACGCTCTACCGACTGAAAGCTTATATATATATTAGAAGAGAGAGATAGAGACATGCGATAGAGAGAGACGAGAGAGAGGAGAGAGAGAGAGAGAGAGAGAGGGGGGTATCACGTGACTTAGTAACTACTTACCTAATCCAAATCCTTGAACTTTAATGAATTTTTCAACATTGAATGTAGAACTTTTTCCTATTATTTTCCCGTTTTCAAATGTAGCGACTTTTTTTTTTCATCCTCTCGTTCTCTTTCCATCTTGAAGGACAATTAAGCCGTTAATAGACTTTTACCTTCTTTACTTTCATCTTCATTTGGACTTCGATTTAAATTCCAAATTCGTTTCTATTGGCCAAAGCGTTTCGCCTGATTGGCTTAAATGTGCTCGCTGATTATTTCTCGAGATTCGTCTTTTTAATCGCCAAAGCCTTTTTCCAATTCTTCTCTTGGAAATCGAATACACCGGTTTGAAAAAGGGGAAGACAATCGTGATATTCAATTTCCGGATTCATTAGTGTCCTCTGACATCAGCAATTCAGGGTTATTTTCCGAATTGAAAAGACATGAATAAATCCGAATTGTGGGACCCATTGAACCTCGCAACTTTGTTTAGTCAGATTATCATTGGTCTTTTTCAATTCGGATAACCTGAGAATTTGCTGATTCAGAGGCACTAATTAAATCCGGATGAAATTCACGACGTTGTTTCCCCTTCAAACCGGTGGTATGTCATCTTCCAAGAGAAAATTGGAAAGCTTTGGCGAATATAAAGGCGAATTCCGAGAAATAATCAGCGAGCCACATTTAGCTAATCGGCGAAACGTTTGGCCAAAGGAACGAATTTGGAATTTAATCAGTCAATGAAGATGAATATAAAGGAGTAAAGTCTATTAAACGGCTAATGTCCTTCAAGATGGAAAGAGAAACGAAGAGGATGAAAAAAAAAGTCGCTACATTTGAAAACGGAAAAATATCGGAAAAAGTTTCTACATCAATGTTGAAATTCATTAAATGTTTCAGAGGATTGGATTAGGTAATTAGTTACTGATCCGTGATATTCCTCTCTCCTCTCTCCTCTCTTCTCTCTCTCTCTCTCTCTTCTATCGCAATGTCTCATCTTCTCTCTATATATTATATATAGCTCAGTCGGGTAGAGCGTTCGGCTAGAAACCGCAGGTTCCTAGTTCGATACCGGCCTCGCCACTCGCGTATGTGTAGCCCAGGTCTGTTGCGGTAAAGGTAAGGAGTATGGTAGGTGTGGCGCACTCAGACGCAACCACTCTTGGTCTAGGCGCTACTGAAAAGGGGATAGACTCCCTTCGCTGAATTGGCTGATACCGATTTAGGCCAACCAGACACTTTTACTTATTATATAACACACACACGACACACACACATTTTATATTGTGTGTGTGTGTGGGTGGTGGTGTGCCGTCTGTTGTATTGTGATATACGTTTTGGGTATGTGATTTTTTAAAAGACTAAACTTTTTTTTTAAAGAAAAAGAGGAATTTGTATTATTTGTATTATTGGACAATTGTCCTAATATTTTATCATTATGTAACATGTTTACCGATGTGCCCCGGTTCTCAGGTAATTTTTATTGTCGGACGCGGGAGCCTTCGTCGAACTCAGGAATCTTCTTTTCAACCTCCGGAAGTCCGACACCGGGGTAGGCTTTTGAATATACTTGTCATATTACTCCACTGGCTGATACCGACTTTAGGCCACCCTCGACGACTTTACTTTTTATGCAAAAGAATTTTGTTTATTCCACTTCTAGTTGAATTTTTTTTTTCAAACTCAATTTTTTAAAACACTTTTTAATACTCCGTTTTTTGTCTATTTAACCCATAGATGGAACCTCAAAGATCACTACACTCCGGGCAGTGGTTTTTATATAAATTTTGTAATGAAAGAATGGAATTCACAAAGGAGAGCATGCAACTAAATATTGAAGCCGAAAATTTCTGGGGTTCATCATGACAAACATGGCGTTCGCCGATAGGCTCTTTGTTGCACCTAGATGAACAAGATTTTGTAGAAACTTGGAAAAGATGAATTCAATTAACCAAGAATTTCCCAAAGAAAAGAACTCAAATGACAACTAAGAATATGGATTCTTATTTTTCGCAGACAGTCACTTGTGAATGCAATTATGAAATTTCCGTTGATAACTTCTCCAAGAAGAAACCGGAATACTGACAATTTCAAAAAAGGGATTATTCTAAGAATTGTTTCGCCCAAAATGGCTGCTAATTGCTGAACAAGTATCAGAGGACCTAAAAGCAACCGTTGACTTTACTTTTAAGTCTTTAACTACTTGCCAAAAGAAAATCACAGGTTTGCGCCAATGTGTCCCTAGTTGGAAGATGACTCATACGGGATATGGGGGTTTGGACGTTTGATATTGTAGTGACAATCCTCTGTCAGGTTGCAGGTTTCAGTCATGACCCGGGTGATAAAAATACTTAACATAGCTTAACATTGTACCCAGCAGTGATTAGAAGGATTAAAAGCAACCCTTGACTTCAAACTTGATTTATAAAAATCCATAATTCGTGGTGATATGAGAGTCATATTTATGAGATCGATTATCAACAAAAATCATATATTTCATTTTTATTTATTTTCCCAGAAGTTAATGAATATTGATACTACAGAAGTAGTAATAATTGTTTATTTTATTTTCAACCAAGATAATAATACATTAAATGTTCTTTCTTCTTCTTCCTTCTTCTTCTTCTTCTTCTTCTTATTATTATTAATTATTATTTTATTATTATGTATTAATTCTTTCTCCTTATTCTTCTTCCTCTTCTTCTTGTCTTCCTTCCTAACTGTTTTTTCTCTTTTTCAAACAAAGGTGAAAAAGTTTAAAAGAAACATAAAAATGAAACAAGATATAAGAAAGGAAAGATTGACGAGGGTCATAAAACCTCATGTCGTTTCAGGGAGGGTCTAGGCGTAATTAAGGACAGTTGTTGGTAGTAGTTTACATCTGAAAGTGAATAGATATATAGTCATGCTGCTAGGATACTTAAGGATTAATTAAAGGAAGTATAGAATTACAGAATTGAACAGAATAGGTAACCCTCATCAGCTCCATTTTTTTTTCCCTTCTTTTTATCTTCTTGTTACGATTTTTGTGGCCATGTTTTTCAGCTGCGTGTGAGATTAACTTAACAGGGGAGACTTCCTTGGTTCTTTGGTGTTCGGTAGAATCCTTGGTGTTTTTATGCTGGGTTAGGTAGATCCCTTGTGTTCCTGCTCTCGTCCGTGTCGAATAGTGCAAAATAACGGCTTCAGGATCCGGCGATAAATAGATTACTAAACCCCGTATTCGGCGTGTTGACCTGGCTGACTTTAATCCGTGCGCACCGCAAGAGTCATAAGTTAAGTTTGACGGGCTAACACATGTATATGTAAAATATTGCAACACTTCTTTGTACTCAAATGGCCACAGGCCCTATGCAATAAGAGATTGACCAGCGCTAAATTTTTTAATTTGTGAGTGTTTGAGGTTGCTTTTTGATAAATCAGCGTTAAAATCCTAGCTAACCAACGCCTTGAAACACTGATCTCTAGGCCGCCCTATTGGTATTCCCCTTAAAGACATCAGGTTATATAACGGTGAGGAGTACAGACAGACAGTAAGACAGGCAGACAGATAGATAGGATAGCATAGATAGATAGGTAAAGAGGGGAATTGATTGTTCTTAACTGTTTAACTGTGGCATACTTCGTCAACTTGGGCGCCATCTTCTTTCAGACTGTCTTCTTCAGTTCAGGGCTTTCTGTTAAGGGTTGTTCTTCTCCCGACTGTCAATCTTTCGTTTTTAATAATCAATTAAACAAGCATTTGGGTGTTTTTCTGATAAACCTTTTATTTAACAACCCAGTCCATGTTGATCGCCGCGGTGGAAGGCGACTTCTGTGGCGGCCAACAACAACGTCCATGCTCATGCGTCTGGAATGGCGCGGTTTTTCAAGGGGTCAGTAAATAAGTTATCCCCGTCAAATAACTTAGCCGAGTGCGTTTCCACTGGACCCGTCATTTTTGAATCTAAACGGACCCTAATTTCAAATATTCTAACCCCTGGTACGTACATAAATCATAAGTTTCCTCATGATTAATGTACCCTCTGACATTACGCAACTATCTCAGCACTAAAATACTTGTTTCTATTCTCTTTGGGTTGCTACATTGTAATTTGTGTGAAACTTATCCTGATGTTAATAATTTTTTTTCTAAATAGTTAGGTTGTTTAGTCATTAGATTTTTTCCCTTTTTTCTATTCAAGCCTCAGAATTACAAAGAAAAAAGATCGAAATAATTAGATTTTCTCCTGTGTTGTGTACCGGGAGGAGAAATTGTTTTTCTGGTTAGACATTCTCATATGATGAGGATATTCAGTTTGCAATTTGAACTTAGCAGTGCGATCGGTTTCACTTGCATTAAGTGTGGAGACAAACAAAACTTCCACTGTATTGGTATCATATTTATGAGTTCCAAGCTATATGTTCGGCTATATATATATATAATATATATATAGATAATATATTATATAATATAAGATGATATTATTTTATCTATCAGATCATCACTTCTTCCCAAAGATTATTTTTGTATCCGTTCACTCTGTTTAGATAAGCCGAGGATCAGTGTAGTAATCTGCGCGAAAGCTGTTACGTTTGGCCAATTTAGTAAATTTTATTTATTCCGTAATATTTATCTTCCTAGGTCAGTGCTGATTGCACGATTCTA
>CM042155.1:23343008-23348008 GCA_023376005.1 Doryteuthis pealeii | reverse complement strand
TAATCAACCGTTTATCGCGAAAAAATACACACGTGAAATCGACTACAATTAATCAATATCTTGATTAATCCAGTGGATTTAACCCTGAAGATCCTTATGGTGAAACTCGAGTAGGTTATTACCGTGTACCTTTACGATAATATATATATATATATATATATATATATATATATATATATATATATATATCTTTGGTGGGTACCAAGTTTCTTGGTATTAGGATGATTCTAAGCTGGTCTCCTTTTCTCCAACAGTATGTTGCTGCAGAGTTCAGGTCACGTTTGAGAGTGACCAGTCTCCTCAGGTCTCCAGGACGATTCTGAGTATTTTAGCCGATTTCAACAAAGCTGTTTGGATGGTCTTAATTCTAGGGAATGTATTTTCAATCTTTCACCTCTATTTACATAGGGAAAATTAAACATTTTGAAGAAATTTAAAACAGCCAATTTTCAGAAATAAAACCAGACTTATTCCAAAACAAATGTTCTTCAATGGAGTGAGTTAAACCAGCAGACAATATTATTGACTTTTTATTATTCTATAACGGGTCTGGTCAATAACACTAGTCAACACAGATTTTTTATTTCAAATGATATTCGAACGTTTTTTAAGGTAACTCTGGCGTAGTGATTCTAAATATGGCCGCGATTTTTGCTAGATTGGCTCTATTGTTTGAGATAATAGATGCTCCCGTAAATACGAGACTTCAGTTAAAAAAGGAAGAAATGTTTAGATAAAAAAGACATGAAGAAAACATCATTTTCGATTCCCCTACCTCGGCATAATTTAACTAGTCTCCGTCGAGGTTGACTATGAGTGTAACAGCTTTTGAATCTTACTGCTTCTTTGGTTAAATCAAACTTAACGGATCTAAATTCCACCATCGTATGTCACCCCACCGAAAGAAAAAAAAAATCGGGCAATTAACTGAATTTAATGAAATTTTCAGGGTTGAAATATTAATGAATAAAAGATATAATGCACCAGTTGTTTTATTTAAAAAAAACTTTTACATTTTTTCAGGTCAGTTAACTTTGAACCACGTATCTTTGAAGCGTAACACAGATTCTCAAAGATACATGGTTCAAAGATAACCGGTTCCTTAGTTAGAATAGCTATGGGAAAATATGTTCTAACCTCACCAAATGTCATGGAGAGGTCAAATAGGCAGTACGGGCTTGATGAGTCAGAAATTAACAAAATAACAACCCTTGGGGCCCTCTGCGAACAACTTTGATTCTACACAGAATGTATAGGTTAAACAGTAGTCCTAAATAGATGCCTAGGGAGCTATAGTTTGACCCTAGGCAGATGACACAGGTACTCTCAGACTAACAAGACGTGTTGATGCATACATACGAGGGTGAGAATATTTGCCTCTCAAAGTCTCTTTCATGGGACCGAAGAGAAGCAAACATTATTCCAGTGACGAGGAAGTGAAATCTGTAGTGAAGAAGTGACTCAAAGAACAGTTAACAGAATTCTACGGGACAGGCTAAATATTATTTATTTCCAGGTTCCTTTGTCTCCATTTCAAAAAGAAGGAATTATATTCACACTCCCAAAGAAAAATATTCCATTAATGTACGAGGATGAGTCAATTCCTCATCATTGGAATAATGTTAGCCTAACTTCGGCCTCATGAAAGAGGGTTTGAGAAGCAAACATTATTCCAGTAACGAGGAAGTGAAATCTGTAGTGGAAAAGTGGCTCAAAGAACAGTCAACAGAATTTTACGGAACAGGGATACATGCTCTGATTCGAAGATAGAATATTGCTATTGAGAGAAACAATGACTATGCGGAGAAGTAGGGATGAGATCCACATGGGAACAGCTTCATTTTGATGTATGATACATGTTCGTGTGTTGGTAATTATACATGTCCTAAACAAAATGGTATTAGCTTTTGACTCACCTATGTGGAGAAGTAGGGATGTGATCCACAGAGGACCAGTTTCATTTTCATTTATGATACATGTTCCTGTGTTGCTAATTATACCTGTCCTAAACAAAATAGTATTACTTTTTTACTCACCTATGTGGAGAAGTAGGGATGTGATCCACAGAGGACCAGTTTTACTTTTTTACTCACTCTCGTATTTCTTTCCTGTACGAATTCCAGCACGTGATAAACCTGGATCTTCACAATTTTATCAACGTAATAACAGGATAATTCGAACCTTTTATTACTTGGGATTGTGCCTTTGCTGATTTTTATTTATTTATTTATTTGTTTATTTATCTATTTATTTATTTATTGTATAATTATTCTGACTTGAAGCGTCCAACTACAAAGTCAACACAATGTCGATACATGTTCCTGTGTTGGTAATTATACATGTCTTAAACAAAATGGCATTACTTTTTGATACACCCTCGTATATAATATCTTCATTTTTATGGGTCGTATTTGAATTTATAATATTCGAAAACCTATTCCATTAATTTTGATGATGCTTATGTTACATAATCTATGCGGTTGCATAAGATTATTGTCAATCCCCTGTAATTCTGAGGGGATGACACTTTTCATACCATAGCTGGGTTATTCCATGGAAAATTACAGAAGCCCGCCAAAATACGTGAAGTCACGTGGGACCTGTTCAGTGTCCAGTTTGCAGTTAGACGTCAGGCAGAGCAGTCGGCCATTTTAGGTCCTGCCTAAAACTGGAACTCACGCGCGCTATGTTAGTTAGAGGATTATGTATAGTTAAAGAAATAAAAGTTTGGATAATTAATATGTTCTTGTGGTTAATGAGTGTCTTGGTAACAATACTAAGAAATGACGACCAGCCAGCAAGAACATAGTAACAGAAAACCAGATCGAAGTCCCCAAGTCAACTCCAGACGCTAGACCTTAGAAGATGCCAGACCAAGTCAAGATGGAGATATACCAAAGACGATCAGAATACTAAAGAGGGCCAAGAAATAGAATTAAAAAAAGAGGTATGCAACATTATAATTATTTAGTACCAGTGAAGAAGGCGCTATGCAACACTTATTCCGAGAACAGAATCTTCGATCTCAACTCCTGACAACATCAATATTTAGATCTTTAAAGTCGAACATTATACAGTCAAAGCAAAGATTATTTGGTATAAGTTATTGTCAAATTCTACAACATTGAAATAAAGTGACCAAACATATGAATATGTTGCAGCTAAAAATAAGTACGCTTCTTATGATAATTTATGCAATTTTATATTTGGTTACAGAGGTGTTTGCTATTCTGTTTATAACTGATATATATATATATATATATATATATATATATATATTATATATATATATATATATATATATATGATGATGATGATTTGAAATACAAGGAGAACATCTTTAGTAACTTTTGATTGAAATATAATTGTATAAAGAAAATTCCCTCAAAATGGTAATTGTGTTTCGTGCTAGATTGATTAATCTTGCTGATACACAAAAATCCTATTTGCGTCTTCTAAGAGGTTATTTCGTCATGACCATTATATATATATATATTTATATATATATGTATATATATATGTCTCTGTATATATATATATATATATATATATATATATATATATATATATATATATATATATATATATAAGTTAAGAGTAAGGAAATTAATCCGACGGTATAAGTATAGATAAAAGGGTATGAAAACACACAATTCTGTTAAAATGAAAATATTTTATATCATATTCGTAGCTAATATTGAACAATAATTCGATTTATAAAAATCATCTTCAGAGCTTGTTTTTAATCCGGACTCATCTGCTTCTCTCTCGATGAGTCCGGATTAAAAACAAGCTCTGGAGATGATTTTTATAAATCGAAATATTGTTCAATCTTAGCTATGAATATGATATAAAATATTTTCATTTTAACAGCATTGTTTTCATATCCTTTTATCTCTCTCTCTCTCTCTTCTCTCTCTCTCTCTCTCTCTCTTCTATATATTATATATATATATATATATATATATATATATATATATATATATAATGTTAATCTCAACTCCTGTGGTCTTTTAAAATAATCTGACTAAAGATCTGCTTACATCTATATTACCTCAAGATAAGTAGATACACGAAAAAAAACACGGAGTCATCAGCGTAGACGGAAGAAAACGGATATTTTTTGTTACTTTTCCACATAAAAAGTATTGGGTCGTAGTTTACAGTCGAATACATGCAAAGTCTAACCCCCGTTTTATACTAATAAATCTAATGAAGTGAATCTGTTGTTCGACTGTGTGACTGACAACAAAGGATCAAACACGAGAAACCTCGCGTTATGTGCGAGAACTGGTCACACAAGAGTTGTTTTTTTAAAAAAATGGTCTGTCATTTAGTGAGAGGACGAGGAACGATTTCAATTTTGCATTAACGAAACCACCACCCTCCATTGGGCTTGGGCTACAATACATGTTTCTCCATCGATTTGATAATACCACTTTCCATCTCCCTTTTTTAGACCAGCCGAAAGGGAGGTTGACATGCATAAATAAAGTCAGCGGTATTTTCTCTGGGACCACGTGTGTGATATTTTTCTTTTTCATATATATATATATATATATATATATATATATATATATATAAACACGGTTTGTTTAGAATGGCTTTTTGCCGATAATCTTTTGGAGAATAAGTGCTTAATTGGAGTCGTACCTAATTTTGAAAATTAATTAATTAATAATGATTTAGGCGGGAATACCTATTAAATGTATGGCTAAACAAATCGAGAAAAATCAATCTCTGTATGTACATTTCGGCCTATTAGACCTCATCAGCAGAGCTATAGATCGGAAGACCGCCCTGTGCGTGATTTGAAACCGGACTGCCAAGCTGACAGGCCGATCCCATAACCTCTACACCAAACGGACTTCTTAGATTTTACGACTTGTTTAGCACTTATATATATATATATATATATATATATATATATATATATATATATATATATATATATATATATATATATATTATATATATATATATATATATATATATATATA
>CM042155.1:23298008-23333008 GCA_023376005.1 Doryteuthis pealeii | reverse complement strand
TATATATATTTTTAACAGTGTAGGATTGTAACCATAGAAACAGGAAGTGAATGAAAAGAAGAGATACATCTCAAAGTTGATTTCTAGGGTGTCCAGACAGACAAAAATGTGACAGGACAGAAAATTATGGGATTACTGTATTGAGTTCTTCTTTCCTTTATTGATATATATATATATATATATATATATATATATATATATATATATATATATATATATATATATACACGTTGATGCATCAATATCAATAAATCACAACCCTAATGTTGAAACAATATTTTTACACAATGAACATCTATTTGAACAAAATCTTCCATATCAGTACTTTCTCATTAACATATTTAATCAAATACTAATGAAAGACGGTTGCCTAAATACACTGTATTTATACTAAAATTTATTTAGTATAGCACAGTGTCACATGTGAAGGAAGGAAGATTTTATTGTGCCATTCTTTCAAGATTTTTATTGTTAAAAAAGCTTTAGTGACCCTGGCTTTAACTGTACTTTAACCGGAGTCATTGGTTCTGTTGAAACTATCACTGAGCAGCTCTTGCTAAAATAAATAAACGATTTGAACACAACATTATGTTGTACATTTTCTTTTTATCTAATGTTTTGACGCCTGGGAATAGAACTGTTCGAACTTATAATTTTCAGTTGATAAAAAATAACACCACTGGTAAATTCGTTTAACTGTCTTTTAGATACAAAAACCGAAGAGCGGTTGAAACAGACCTTCTACTGACAAATGCTTGCTTGATTTTCTTTTTGTATTATTAAAAGTTTCAAGAATTGAACTTTTGATAAATTATCAAATGCAATTGTTTGTCATCAGCGTAAAGAATTCAACAAAAATAAGAAAATCTTTCATAAAAATTCCTGTACTTTTCTCATGCATTTTCTAATAAAAGTTATTTATTCCTTTTTTTTAGCAAAGAGTGAAAACTTTTCAATTCGGTTTGCGAAATTTGCAGAGGCGAAAATTAGATGTTGATAGTCAAGATATAAAAACAGCTTCTAACGAATTGATTGACATATTACAGTTATGCAAAACACTTAAAAACGCCTGGCTTTTATAATGAGGTGAAAAAACACTACGGGAAATTACAGGAAGCTTTCGAATAGATGCCAAATGAAGCATAAAGCAAACATTGTAGGACGGATTAATTGACAGAAATTAAAGCCAATGGCTTAGAAATGAATTGTCAAATCAGACATGCGCTGTTAACGACAAACACTTTGAGAAAAGAATTTTATATCGGTTTCACACCATGACTGGCTATCACAGCATGCAGTGATATTTCCTCGATGTAATTAATATATTTATTGAAATGTTAGCTTTACAAACCGCTGTTAAATAATATGGTTAATATTTTTCATGCTTTTTTTTCTTTCACAAAGGTTATAAAATTATCACGCTTAGGAGATACTGACGTTGAAAAAAATATTTAGCAGTAAATAAATTAATAACAGCTAGGAGCAAGAACATTCTGGTTTAATTCATGATGCGTTCATGTCTTTAGTGGTCTACCAGCGTGCCTTCTTTTATCACATTTTTTCTATTTGCGTGTCAAAAACATGCATCGTGTTTTCTTCGTGAAAATCACGATGAATCAAAGATGGCTGCTATTGTTTACAAGCTTCTTCTTGAAAAAAGAACAAAGGGGCTGAACTCACATTGTTTTGAGAGTTAAGTGCGTTTAAGACTTAAATGAGAGTTAGTTCCCTTTGTTTTTTGTCTATTTTAAGGCATGTTTTTAACTCCAAAATATCATAAAATGTCTTTTTAATAAAAAATTAAGTTCATTTCAAATAATGCGCAAGTACAGTTTTATGATAGAAATTTAGTCACTTAAAGTTCAAGATTACCGTGCCAATGCTGGTTTTCATTTGTCCTTTCTCTATGTTAATTCTATTCTGCCGATTCCTCATAGTTTTGTCATACATATTGACTCCTGTTCCAACCTATTGCGTTTTCATTTTCTATTTTCAAGCTACAAGGTGTGTCAAAAAAGTGTGAAGATTTTTTGTACTTTTTGACACACCTTGTATTCTGAAAAAAAAGTTCCATTCATAATTTTTTTTCCGAATATAAGGTGTGTCAGAAAAGTATCAGGTTTAAAGCTATATTTACCGAGATAGAAATGACGAATGACTGGAACGTTATTTTTTCAGAATACAAGTTGTTTCAAAAGTACAAAAAATCTCGATACTTTTTTGATACACCTTATATATTGTATGTGTTTTCTGTCCTTTCGTGGTCTACCTCAATGGTTTCCTTTTTTAAAGACCAAATTTCTTTTAAATGTGCGTTAAATTTTACACACAGCTTACTGGGTACAACTAACATCTTTCCCCACACTCCACTTACTAAAATTATAATTGTAATTCGTTAATCCACTACTTATAAAAGATGATAAAAGGATTACTTGGGAAATGCTTTCTATTTTTATTTTTATTTTTATTTATTTATTTTTTTCATAAATGATCCCTTCAGAGGTCATAGCAATTGAGATTGTAATGCCTAAATTTTTTTTTACAAGGAAAATGAAATCAAGAATAAAGAACCAACAACGCTTAAAAAAAAATATATATATATATATAAATATATACATATATATATATACATATATATATATATATACATATATATATATATATATATATATACATATATATATATATATACATACATATACATACATACATATATATATATATACATACATATATACATGCGTACATACATATATACATATATATATATATATATATATATATATATATATATATATATACGTAGAGAGAGAGAGAGAGAGAGAGAGAGAGAGGAGAGAGATAACTTACAATATTGCACTTTCTTCGCTATAAGTCGATGTTTTATGTGGCTACGGACAACTTATATAAGATCGATCAGCCGTGTATATATATATATATATATATATTATATATATATATATATATATATATATATATATATATATATTTATTTTATTTTTTACTTCTAAACTCTATTCTTGAATGGGTTTTACGATCCTTTCCGTAGTTTCAATTCACAGTCCTTTTGTTGGAGTCATCATTTCTTTCAATTAAGTATGTATAAACGATTGGTGAAGTCTACAAGGGTAACATTACGCTCTGCCTGTCGGAATGGAGAGATGTGTTAAAGCGCTTTTTTACTTTACCCTCTCCTAGTTGGAATGCCTGAGATGATGACGTGACAACTCTTCGTTACATCTGGCACTCATTCCCGAATTGAGAGATAATGTGTCGACGTTGCTTACGGTACAGCTCTTACTTTAAATGGAGTGAATGATGTGTGGATAAAGAAATATTCAATATACTTATCCCTACAGCGGTAATACATCGGATAAAGCTAGAATCCTGGTTGCTAGGCAGCTGTTTAGTTGGCTGGCAATTCTATGATTTTATAGAGTCTGGACCAACTTGTGGTTGAGGGTTATCTTGCCTTGTGTCATTAGGAGTTTTTAGCAATAATACAAGACCGCTTCTTACTCATGAGTATTTTATTTCCCCCCAAATTACAACTGCAAAGAGCAAGAAATTTAATGTCTTGCTATATTAACGCATTCTTACACATTCAATTTACACTCTGACCTCTCAACCCTCCTTTCTCTCCTTCGACACGTACCATTCGCTTGTCCAATCAAACCATACCATGTGTCCATGCCAAATCATCACTTAAAATTTTCCGTTCTAATCCACACATCAGGCCACCCTAACGGTTCCACATCACGCCCATTATGTAACACAAGGACTCTCTTTTAACTTTAGAGCGATTTGCACATCTAGAATTTGATGATATTTGATTTAGGAATGCAAATTACCAGATCATTCCATAAGTTTTCTCTATATTTTTATTGATTTCACCGCTATACTATTAATATCTACATTCGGCCTGCTGATTGGATAATTTGAACATAGCTTGTGAGCTGAACCATGTTTAGAACACCTTCACTGTGATTGGCTTAACAAAAGAAAAATCAAGGTAACAAATTAACGTTTGATAGGAAAGTAAGAAACATGACTAAAAATAAGTATAATCTAATGATCATACTTATTTTTAACCGTGTTTCTTACTTTATAAAAATTTATTTTTCTTCTTCATTGTTTTATCAGTTAGAAAAAAAAAACAGGTATGAAATTTCTAGTTAAAGGAAGAAAAAATAACAATTTTCTGTATTCTCACGAGACTAGCGAGATTTTCAGAGAAAATTTTCTTAATCTTGAAAAACGAACAAGTAGAGGTTAGAGTGTCGGGGTTGGGGCAGGTGAATGAACAAGTTTGTAAGTCAACAATTATTTTGGTTCCATCAGTGATTGGCCAAGGAAATTGCCACCTGGGAATATTCTTATCTTAATGGCTGCTGTGAGGTCGATCCGCGTCTTTCATTAAATTCAGATGGGACAATAATTCGATAAACATGACTGGAATTTTTTGCTTTAGGCTCCCAAGATGGACTAACGAACGTATCTGCAATTCTCTTTGAAATTTATGGGCTGTCAATAATATTTTTCGTTATTACCACTTCTTTAGTCTCCTCCGAACCGTGTGCGCGATTTCTAGGTTCATTGATGATGAATTTACCTAATTAGGCCACAACCCCGGAAGTTATTTGTGGTTGTATTCGATGTGCATCCCAATAAATGAGGGTAATGCAGAATTCCACGGAGTGCAGAACATTATAGAGAGGTTGGTTTTACAGTTGAGTCTCAAAAGTATCGGTGGTATTTTGCTAACAGCCTCAAACGTTGCAGTTCAGGTTTCTAACCTTTTATTTTTATGTTGAATCAAAAACAAATTCTGATGCAGGGTAGTCCACAAAGCGTTTCTTCACAGACTGCCGTCTCGCGTAGGCCAACTAATTCTCTGCCGGCGTTCCACTCACTTCAGTTATTTATGGGCATATTCCCCAAACATCCGGGCACATCAGTCGAACCTCGCGCCCGTGCAACGCACAATTCTCGTGCATTCGGATGGACGCGTGTAGGCCTCAACATCCGGGCACCTGAATTGCACTTCGCGTCCATCCAGCGCCTAAATCGCATTTCTTTGCATTCGGGAGGGCGCGGGTTCGACTCCTGCAGGCAAGACAATGTCTTGCTCTTTTTCTAAATGAGTACGGTAGTTTAAGGGGGAGTTAGATTATAGAATTGTGGCTAGATCCTTTGAGTTTGAGTTCGAGTTTTGTTTAATGGCATATTAACCTCTGTAGGTCATTTAATGCCAGAAAAGTTTATTTTGGATTTCTGTCTTTAAAGTATTGGTTCTCTGAAAGTATTCGGTTATTTTTTGTTAAACATATTTACTAACCCCTCCGCACGAATAGGATGTGACACAAGGTCAATTTCTTAAGCAGAGTTCAACAGGTTAGAATTCAGAGTTTTCCTTCTAACCAAGGTTAAAGAGCCCAGTATGTCCTAATATTTATCCATAGCTGGAGGGAGAGTAGGATTCATACCTTTCCCAAGGGTATTAGCGCTAAGTGAAATGCAGTTACCACGTCCAGGATTTGAACTCGGGGCGACGAGTCTATTTCCCATGTCTTTAACCATTACACAACGCACTTCCCTTATTTTTTGTTATATCTTGTTCAAAAGATTGCTGTTTTTAGAAAATCTAAAATGTCTTCAGGGATTGTATTCCTAAAGATTTCTTGTTTGATAGTATTTGGTACGGGTGTGTTTGAGGTTGTTACAATTTTGGTGGATATGTTTGATTGTAAGTTGTACCTTGCATACTGGGCATATTGGGGCGTCCTCCTCCTTTTAAAGGGTGAGAAGGGGTGATGTTGGTGTGCCCAATACGCAATTCGGCGAGTATTCATTTTATACGGCGAAAATTTATGAGGAAAAGTTGATCTATGTCCACTGAGTGCACATTTGTGTTGGTAGTAAATTCAAATGGGATTAACTTTAAAGATTTTGGCAAAAAGTAATCAGACAGAAATTCATGGGACTGAAAAAAAAAATTTGGCCAAATCACAAATAACTGTTGTAATTTGATTATTGAGTTTACCGGAAGTAACAGTTCCGCCATTAGTTCCAAAAATATATCGAAAATTATGAATCAAATATAAAATACATCCACGAAATACTTCTACAAAAATTACACCAGTAAAAAAAAAATTGAATACCAAATTTTATATCACACTCTAATAATTTTTGGCATTAAATAACCAACAGGGTTATTGTTATGTATTAGAAATACATTAACGGGAACATTGCGAGTGGTTGTAATAATAGTTTATTATTAAAATGAATACAAATAACAAAAATGGCTCTCGGCCGGCAAGGTAAAAAGTCTCTGAGCGTAAAAGAGGATTGGTAAAGATTACTTATCTTCTGAAGAGTTGTAGCACTTGTGTTTACATCCGAGAATACGAAAACAACCTTCGTGGGTGTAGATCATCTCACATTACACGAGCTAATCTTCGTGTTGTTCTTTTATACGTACTCATTTGCATACGTGAGGGATTATCCGGTTACATCCATTTACAATAGTTATTATACCATTAAACAAACCAAACCAAACCAAACCAAATCAAACGAACTTAATGGAAAGTATTTATACCAATTAAATTAAAGATATTAAGTACTTGAAACATAAAGTTGTTTTTTTCATCAAAATGACTTGTTTCGGCATTAAATGACTCGAAAAGTGTTGATAGGCTGTAAAAATACCAAACCAAGTATCGGTTCAGTCATAGTTATATGTCAATAAAAAGTGGTAGGTCTCTCTCTCTGTCCCTCTCTCTCTGTCTCTGTCTGACTCTCTCTCTCTCTCTCTATCTCTCTCTCTCTCTCTCTCTCTCTCTCTCTCTCTAGCTAACATTTGACATGAGTTTTGTATCAAATTGTCTACAGTTACCTTCTCGACCAAAGTAGAGGCATGCCTAGCCTAACGATTATCGTCATGGGAAATGGAATTGGTGACCCGCGATCAAATTCTGGACGAGTCTGATTGTGTTTCATTTCGCATCAATGCTTTTGGAAAATACATTAATCCATCTGTTCTACCCCCCCCCCCAGCTATTGGTAAATAACAGAGAAGACTGGCTCCTTTAGCCTTTGTGAGGGAACCAGTCTAAGAGAAGGAAAACTGAATTCAAACCAACGTCACTCTGCTTATAAATTGCACTCATTTTACATCCTATCCATGGCGGAGGGTTGTATAAATACACACACACACATATACATACACATACTTCAGTAAAAACAATCTCCCTGGTCTAGCACTAACGAAAAGCTGTTTAGCTGATACTGACAATGGGCCACTCTACAGACTATACATCCTGATATCATAATTGATAATTCTAATGATAATAATGCGGGTTTGTTATTTGGTTAATCGCATATCAACCTTGTGGACTATTTAATGAACATCACAACTAATATAATTTCTTAGAGCGTTAAGTTAAACTGCATCTAATAGTGAAGTTCCTTAGTTGTTGTTTTTTTTTTTTTTAAATATAATGATATTAAGGGATTTTTCTACTTTACCACTATGGTGGTAGAAGCCGGTAGCTTTGAGTCGTAGCGTCATGAGTGTGACCTTAAATTGCATCTAATGGCAAAGTTTCTGTTGCATTTTTTGTCATATATATATTTACCAACCCCTCCGCACGAGCAGGATGTGACACAAGGTCAATTTCTTAAGCGGAGTTTAACAGGTTTGAATTCAGAGTTTTCCTTCTCCTAGACCGGTTGCCTAACCAAGGTTAAAGAGCCCATGCTGCCCTACTATTTATCCATAGCTGGAGGGAGAGTAGGATTCATACATTTCCCAAGGGTATTAGCGCTAAGTGAAATGCAATTACCACGTCCAGGATTTGAACTCGGGGCGACCAGTCCATTTCTCATGACTTTAACCATCACACCACGCGCTTCCTACATTTTTTTGTCATATAAGGTGTGTGCCAGTTCCCGGTCTGTACTTATAGACTAGGCGAGATTATGTGGTCTGTTTCTTAGCCAATCGCTGGCCATACTTGCATGGCTGATATATTACTTAAGCGCTGATTCTTTCTCAGTTTACAGGCAGGCATCGACGAAGGAACCTAGGAATCTCTACTTGAGAGCATTACCAAAAGAACCAAATCGGAGGATTCTCTACCTAGAATCAACTGGCTAATTATGGTCCTTAAAAACTTAACAGTTTCTTTGTTGTTCTTTTTTAATTATTTTTTTCAAATATAATGATTTGAAGGGATTCTTCTGCTTTATTGTCTTTTCCAATTTGATGGTATTGATTTATCGATGAATAATTAGGAAATTATCGAATTGCACTGAACTTCTTTCTACTGATAACCACTCATGGTGAATTCAAATTCTAAAGTATCAATATTATCACGATTTCTAACCCCTCCTCTAAAACCCCTGTAACTAATCGATTTCAATAGGTTTGGATCTTTGTAATATTTTACCGGAATTGACTCCGGCCATTTTGTTTCTTTGAACAACTTCAAAGGAAGATAAACATTATTTGTGTTAAGAAATGACACGCACCAGAAACAATAAGTTCGTGACAGAATTCTATTCGCAAACATTTCTTTTACTCTTCTGACATCACGTTAGGCTGTTAAAGAAGTTGATGTATAAAAAAGAAAGAAAAAAAAACCAAACATTTCGTGCAAAAACGATAATGCCGTACGCCTCTTTTTCTCGTTGTGTGTCTAAATTCCAGATGATTCAATCGTCGGTAGATATTTTTTATCAGGCGTGCGCAAATTCTGGTTTTATGAAGATTTTACATAATTCATAGGTACTCAATGAATTATGTACGTACTGTAGTAAGAATATTTTTGAATAAGAGTTTGTTAGATTTAAAATCGGAAGGAGTTAAGTGGAAATTTCCATAACCGTTGGGGTTATGATTGAATTATGATGACCCCGACTTAACCTCTCCGGATGTGCGCGATTACAGGCGAAATATAGTTTTAGACATTCAAAGAGAGCGGATGCCCCTCGGGGTCTCACTCACTGTGTGGTCGAATATGGGCTGGGTTGTTTTAAATGAAAGACTTTAAGAAAAACAACAAAGTCTTGTTGATTCATGTAAAAGTTTTTAAATAAAATAACTGGTGCATTATATTTTTTTATTTATCAATATATCAACACTGAAAAATTCATTAAATTCGGTTAATTCCCTGATATTTTATATATTTCTTTTTGTTTAGGCATGGTGACATACGATGGTGGAATTTAGGTGGGTGAAGTTTGATTTAACCACAAATAGATACAGATATTGCACCCGTAATCGAGCACTGTATTTTAAATGCAGCAATACTAAATGGCCACACACACACACACACACACACACACACACATATATATATATACCTTGTATTCTGAAAAAGATTAACGTTCCATTCATTGTTCATTTCTATCTTGGTAAATACAGCTTTAATCTCGATACTTTTATGACACACCTTGTATTCTGAAAAAAATTAACATTCCATTGATTGTTCATTTCTATCTTAGTAAATACAGCTTCAATCTCGATACTTTTATGACACACCTTGTATATAAGTTATTTTGATTCTCATTTGTTCTTTCGAACTAATTTTTTCCTTTATATCCTCAGAAGACCATTTTTTTAATCCTAAATAAGTTGGTGCAGTTGATAATCAAATTTTGACGATGAAAGTTTTTCAGATCTGATTTTTCTGCTTCAGGGGAAAAAAGAATGGCCAGTCGATAAAGACCGATTCTTTAACTTTAACTGCGTCGATGTTTATTCGTGATATCGATTTCCTGATTTCTCATTATTTGATCATTACCCTTAAGCTGATCACTCATTCGGGAACCAAAAATCTTTAGATTTGCAGGAGATATCTGTTTGGAATAGGAGCCCTGTCGGTAGGGGCTTTAGAATACACCAACTGCACCTTTGGTATATAACCCTATATGTTATAGTGTATAATGCATTTAAGATGCAGTTGTTACCAATGGTTTCGAAGTAGCGTATTAGCCACCTATCATCAAGACAATGCGCTTGATTATTGATCTTTTATGCTAGATAGATATATTACCCATCTCTCATTGTTGCATTGATGCCTTTTTTTCTCTCTCTTTTTCTAGTCTTGAAGTCAGAGTTGTCCACCTAGAAAACAGTCCGGTAGAATCCTACGTAAAATGTAAAGTTTCAACTAAAAAGAAATAAAAAACAATTGGACACATGGCCTAGTAGATAAAGGAGTTAGGTTAAGACAGTTTAAAGTCACAGTTATCTCTGGACTGCAGGTTCAATCCTAGTCAAGGGCAGCAGTAACGTAGAATAATAACTAACACAGCTTAACGCCTCTACCCCAGCTATGGTTAGCGGAATAAGAACAGGATACCCCCATGGACTGAATTAAGGGTTAGGTTCAAAGTTCCGTGATGGCTCCCGATTACGACAAGAAGGTTCCCGAGTACGAAAAGCAAGTTCCGGAGTCCGAAAAGAAATACCTGAAGAAGGCCAGAGGGCACATCTGCCAAAACGTTGTACATATAACAATGAAGATGGGGACAATAGTCCGAATAACGCATATAATACTAAAAAAAAATTCATAAGAGTATTTATGAACTTTTGTTTAGTAAATTAGGGTGTCCCATAAAAACGGAACCCACAAATTTTGTAATAAACCTTAATTTTAACTAGGGGGTATAGGGTTAAGGTTAGGGTTAGGTTTGGGGTTTAGGGTTAGGGTTGGGGTTTAGAATTTAGAGTTAGTTTAATGGGAAAATAGATAATTTGGGTTCTGTTTTTTTCTGGGTCACACTATACAGAGTGACCCAGAAAAAAATCAGAACCCAAACCCTAACCCTAACCCCAACCATAACCCTAAACCCTAGCCCTAAACCCCTCTAGTTAAAATTAACAGTTTTATTACAAAATTTGAGGGTTCTGTTTTTTTCTGGGACACCCTAATTTACTAAACAAAAGTTCATAATTACCACAAAAAAGTTTACTTATACAGCTGAGAAAACTGAAATCTTGTTGCAGACTTGAGACACTCCTAACACGGATGAGAAACCGAGAGATTCAAGAAGATCCAAGTCCACAAAATAGTTAACGCTCGAATAGAAAGATGCAGAGGAGTCAAGGGCCAATCGAATCTGTCGAGCATCCGTTGATATATGGGGAATTATTCACGTGAAAATTTGTACATTTTGGTTTTCTTCTCTAAGTCTGCTCTTTTCTTACGGTTGCCACAACTAATCTAAATACGTTAAGAATATTTTCTTTTTCTGTGTCTTCATCTGACTCTTTTGTTGTTCGTGTCTTCGATGGGGGATTTTAAGGAATTCTAATTTGCATGATTTTATTTATTTATTCACGTATCTTGTTATATAATTTTCCCTTTAGAGATTCTTGCATTATCGACCAATGCATTTAATTCTTGTTCGTTTTTATTTATTTTTTTAGATACAGAAAATGTTGTTATAAAAATAAATATCAGCTTTTTCCTGCTTATTCAACAAATCGCGAAAGTTTAGAAAGCAGATACTTTCTTAACTTCAACAATGCCATTGAGGAAGGCATGAACTCATCTATAAGGCAAGCTAAGCTTTTGTATAGATTAGGTAACCACTCTAGAAGAAGGAATTTCAGAATTCAGCTGAATTTCAGAATGTTTTTGCCGAGATTTTTATGCAATTTTAAGGAGAGTGAGAAATGTTTGTTAAGATGACAAATATTTATCCACTATAATTTTGATATTCTTATTAATTGGGGTTTGTAGTTTCATTGAAGCAGAAGATAAGCATCTAATTTATAGCATTATCTTTGGAAAATTTTAGGAGGATTGAAAGTGTTTGATTATTAAGAAGATGGATAAAACTTATAATAGATAGAGGTGGGTCAGTTCGGTATAGCCAACGCAGCAAAGTCAGTCTGAATATTATTCAGCGAGGTAATCCACTTTAATTGTAGGCTATTTTATGACTATGAGCCAGTCATGCTGAAGGGGCGTTAGCTACTCTACAACAATTTTCTACCGAATTTTGTTTTTTATTTGTTCATCAGAAAAAAAAAAACATGTCGAATACGATAACAAAATTTTAGAATCGTACCGGGACAGTGTGAACTTTATTTTTATGACTTCGAAAGTATTTTGATATACAATAAATAGTCTCACTTTTCTAAGATCTCGCGCCGAATAGTCTGATCTGGTTTTGGCAACACTACGGGTCCAAGAGAAACAGATTTTTGACACATTATTTTATTTAAAAAATTGCTTAATACAATTTTGCAATTAAACCAGGCGGATTATTTAAATTACCAATAATCATTATTCCATTTTTCATCGAGAAAATATGAAACTTCGATCTAAATTTTTACCCATAATGAGAAATAGGAGAGCTTCATTTTGACTTGATTACTTGTCCAAAGAAACACAGTCACTTGTGTGAATAAAATCAAGCGTAAAAGGTTTGTTTCATTAGGTTATTTCTAACAGGTTGGTATATTCAAAAGTTGTGTTTATACACACACACACACACACACACACACACACACACATACACACACACGTGCACCATGTCTTCAAGCAGAATAACGAGGCCGATAATATAAGCGCGATTATAATTATTATTAATGGTGCTTGTAAATACACAAATTATATTTGTTCATAGATCTATAAAATAGCATTTGGACTCACACAAGCGACTAATTAGAACATGGATCTTTTTGCTTTGGTATTATACACACACACACACACAACACACACACATACACATACACACACACATACACACGCACGCATATATATATATGTGTGTGTGTGTGATATATATATATGTGTGTGTGTATATATATATATATATATATATATATATATATATGACCCCCTGACGTCAGATAAATTATAAAAGAAAAAGTTGTTACGTAATCAACTAATAATAGATAAATTAAAAAAATAAAAACATAGCTTAGTAAGCAGTTAGCTTACTCTTAACTTTCATTGGACTAATGTCCTTGAAAAACGCGTGAATGCATCTGTTCTGCCCACCTCTAGCTATGAATATATAGGAGGCCAGACTATGTTTTTTTAACCGTGGTTAGGCAGTCAGTCTAAGAGAAGGAAAAATTCTGAATTCATGCCAGCTGCACTTCGCATCTTGACCTGGTATCTCATCTTGCTGATGGCGGAGGGGTTGGGTGAATACAAAAATAAAAAAGACATATTTCGCCTCGTGTCAGACTGTCGAATTATTAAAAAAATGCTTTCAATAAATAAAAGAAAAAAAGAAAGAAGTAAAGATGAAAATCTAGACAAAGTTTAGAAATGATGACCCCAAGGAGATGGGACATTGAAAAAGAAAGAAAAATATAAAAGATTTAACAGCAGCAATGTTTCACACCAGCTTTTTGATTTCGGAATATTCCATGGGACATAAACTATTTTCAGTCATGCATGAAATATCAAAACAGATCAAATAATTCCTACAATCAATCTAATGTCCAACGAATTAAACATTGGAATCTTCCTTTTATAAATACAGTGAAAGGAAAATTGTCGACAGTGACGCTGGTTAAGAGATGAGAAAATGATAGTTGAAACGGACATTGGATTTCTTTTCCACTTGAATTGTTTGACAGTTTTGCCGCTTATCTTCAAGATAATGACCATCTCCGATCAAACAGGTTAGAAATTACTCCGAAGTTACAATCTTATAGAATCATTTACTATTCTTAGAGTAATTTAAGATCAAAGAGTCAAGATTCTTGGTTCAATCGGGGGTAGGAGTTCTGTTGATTGATAAACTAGTATATTCTCATCTACTACAGCTGCCACCCACCCGATCTTCGGGACGGGGGTCCAGTGAGCTTCGGCCTCTGGACCGGTGGGATGCTAAATTAATAGCGTCGATTCCAGAGGGCCGTCCCTCCAGGCAATACCTGCCTCATTGCACTTAAAGGGGCAGGGCTTGGTTTATTGCCCAGCGCCTGAGGCGCCCCCATTGAGGGGGAATGCCGAAGGGATCGACGCAATTTTTCTACCTACCACCCGAATTGTGGGTGGTCCTCACATAAAACGACCTTGTGCCATATCGTGTGAAAGTGGGACACATGTAAATACCAGTATATTCTCATCTTACGCTATGAATATTAATTGATTTCAACGGCATGTCAACATTTCTAGGGTTATCTTATGCCTAGAAATTAGACTGATGAATAATGTATTAATTGTGCATTTATATTTGCATATATTGTGTAGTTGTTTCTGAAGAGCTTTTTGTGCACAGTTTTATGACATCAAGTATTCCCATCTAATACAAATAATTTGCACATAAAATCTGTCGATCATGTATTCCTAGGAGTGAAATTACTTGTTAGAGCCCCATCTGTGGGTCAAATAGATCTGTTTGAAATTATTTGTATAATATGGTTTTATAAAGTATTTTAATGTGCAAGAAACTAAAGAAACTTTCTTTCTTTTCTTTTGGAAGTCCGTCGCAGACGACGATGACGTCACTCCATGTCTTCAGCAGTTGTGGACCCTCTGGTGACTCGTTAGTCCAATTCTGGACCTGCAGATGAACGCTGACAATAAAACTAAACGGACGTCTTTTTCGTTGCTCTAGGAAGCAATGAAATTAATGTTTTGTAAAGAAAAAAAAGGGAAATGATGACTTTTAAAAACCCTGTGAATATACCACAGTGTAATTTAATCATTACAACGTTGGTATGTTTACTTAAGAGCTATTGCGAATTGTTCAATATATGAAAAGTATAATAATCTTGATTTAACTCTCTCTCTTTCTTTTTTCTTTTTTCCCCTTCTTTTCATTTTTTCGTCAACTTCACTTCAAATAGATCAGCGTTATCGTTTCTGCGCGGTCACCCTCTCTCTATCTTTCACATACTATCTTTCTTTCTTATTATATTTTTCTGTGTAGTATGTCCCATTTCTTCCCTTTCTTTCTTTATAATAACAACGGAACTGCCCATTACTTAACTGAGGTGACGACACTAAGAAATAAGAATTCGTCGATTATACGACACCAGAAAATTGGATTTACATTTGATACATTTTATCCTGGACGGTTTGGACGATCTGACTTTTAATCAGAGGGTTTTGCAAGATCATAACGATCTGAACATTAAAGACAAGACTTTAATATATAGATATAAGATGGTTTGTTTGGTTTATTTTGTTTTTCGGCCTGTTAATCTCAGTGGGTCATGTAATGCCGACAAAGTTTTGAAATAGAATTCATTCTTAATAGATACTCATTTTTTTATCAACTTTTTTTCTATTTAACCCATAGATGGAACCCTAACAGGCACTACCACTCCAGGTCAGAGTGGACCAGGGAGCAATGGTGATAAAGCGGTGCTCCATATACCTCCAAAACTGGAACCTCACCATCAGATAGATTTAAACGTCATACCCAGGACATGAAAGACCCTCAGCCACCGCCTTCTAGCACCCATATGATAAAAAGGTCTTGGGGTTGCCATAAGGGCAATAGGATTGGAGAAATTATATAGGTGCTCGGGCTCGACATAGCCAGCCGATGGATCGAAGGGGGTCTGTCTGACCACCCATCTAGCCTAAGCAAGGGTTTAAGTGGAGTGTTGCATGTCATGGACTGCTCATTCCCCAGGATTCAATTCTTAAGCATCACTGGTCGCCACCCAAGGCCAACAGGTGGCCCCACTGGGGGATTCTTACTCCTCTGCAGAGGTGCAGTTGTTGTATTCTAACACCCCACTGACAGGGCGGATAGATATCTATACCTTTTTAAAGGGATGTTTCAGTGTTTGTGTGTCCGGAGGAAACTATGAAAATATAACAAGTAATGACAAAGTAAATATATATATATATATATATATATATATATATATATGTGTGTGTGTGTGTGTGTGTGTGTGTGTATACACGCACCATTACCATATCTTGCTTTTTGAACAAGAATAATGAAGATTTGATTTATATTCGTGAAGATAATTAAAAATTGAAATTTAAACCAATTTAACAGCGTGGAATTGTTTGTATTTAGTATTTTAAATAGGAGACATTAATATTTTTACACTGTTTAGATCAATGCAAATTCTTTTTTTACATTGGGATTTTAATGGGGTATCCTGCAATGATCCAACTCCCGATTCAACAATAATGGATCTTTAAGACTATCTTTTAACTCCCCTTGTCCAGGCGACGTCGGGTAGCCGCTTCTAGTAAGAAATATTAGAATCCACGATACCCATTAGGTAAACGTGGCAAGTAGTTAATTATCATCCAAGAAATTTGAAATATAATCGAAAGTGTTGGGTGCACGGAAGGTCTTGTTGCATCCGAATAAAGACAGTTCAGTGCGCAATGCATAAAAGAAGCATCGCCCATTGTTCAGATTTTTGTCAAAGACGAGATAACGTCACAGTTATACAACTGTAAAGTTATTTTCGTGCAGTAAGAAATCAATATATTCTTTCTTAATGTTGATTTATATTGACGGGACGTCAAAATCATTCAGTGTCTCTGTCTCTCTTCTTCAAGTCGTATCCAATAGCTCGAGGCAAACAGGAATGAAAAGAAAATTAAAAATAATAATAATAACGAAACAAAATAAAAATAAATAAAAAAAGACCAGACAATTTTTGTTCTATCAAATTTTGTATTACAAACTAACTTTTTATTTTACATTGAAAAGTTTCATTCACAATGTTCAGTTGGAAAATTATGTTTCTATTTTTTTTTTTTTTTTTTTTTGCTTAATTATTAAAAGTTGTTGCCGAGATATTGTGCTGGCTTACAAAAATATTTGTAACCTTTCCAAAACTGACAAAGAATTTCAGAAAAAAAAATTGGCCTACACCCACCGTTCTTGTTTATTTTTCTATAGGAGTGTTTTGTGCTTCTCCTATACTAGAGGGCAAACAAGAACTTCTGTTGCTTTCTTTTGTTACTTTTTAAATATGTCTCTTTAGAAAATAAAATTTGAGATTTTAATAGGATTTTTTCTAATTTCTGATTATAATAGAAATGAAGTACGGTTTAACTTGAAAATATCACCAATGAAAAAAATAAATCCACTTAATATCTGCTATGTCGGCGAGGCTTAGAATATTTTGACTGTATCCTCTGTAAATGGGTAAGACCTCAACAAAAGGGGCGTCCTAGGTATGACACTAAACTGCATGTGATAACGAAGTTCCAGTTCTGGAGTGCGGAGTACTCATTCATTACCCCTAGGAGTGAAATTACTTGTTAGGGTTGCATCTGTGGGTCAAATAGATCTGCTTGAAAATTATTTGTATTTGATGGTTATCTATACATATATAAAATGCAGTTAGTGTGTATGCATGCATGTATGTATGTATGTATGTATTTCCGAAGGAAATTAAGAAAATAAATCAATTAATGACAAAGTAAATATATATACACATTCACTGTTACTTTTAGCTTTTTGTGCAAAAATTATGAGGATTTTATTTACATAGGTAAGTATGGTCAGCTAAGTACTGCAGAGTCTCGTCACTGCATCAACTTCGAGGATTTGGCGGGAACCTTTAGTGTGACTTGACCGTATGTCATAAGTAAGACATGTTCAGGCTCGGTAATTTTTCGTCGAATCATAGCAATTTCGAAAATACAAAGTCATTGAATTCCGATTAGTAAAGTCATTGGCAGGAATGCAAAGAAAAGTTAGTTTAAAGCTAAATACGATACACCAAGACCTGGATGAAAATTCAATGTTGATCTCTCTGCCCATATATATATATATATATATATATATATATATATATATGAAAGTACGTAAAGTCTCCCATGTCTATAACATTGTTGATGAGACCTAATAGGTCGAAATGTACATTCAGGGATTGACATTTTCTCGATATGTTTAGCCTTACATTTGAACATATATGCCCGCCTAAATTATTAATGATTAACTAATTAATTTTCAAAAATTAGGTATGACTTCAATTAAGCACACATCCTACACATATATATATATATATATATATATATACAAGGTGTGTCAAAAAAGTATCGAGATTGAAGTTACTTTTTGACACAACTTGTATTCTGAAAAAATAACGTTCCACTCATTGTTCATTTATATCTTGGTAAATACAGGTTCAATCTCGATACTTTTATGGCACACCTTGTATTCTGAAAAAGATCAACGTTACATTCATTGTTCATTTATATCTTGGTAAATACAGGTTCAATCTCGATACTTTTATGGCACACCTTGTATTCTGAAAAAGATCAACGTTACATTCATTGTTCATTTATATCTTGGTAAATACAGGTTCAATCTCGATACTTTTATGACACACCTTGTATTCTGAAAAAAATAACGTTCCATTCATTGTTCATTTCTATCTTGGTAAATAGAGCTTCAATCTCGATACTTTTATTACACACGTTGTATATATATATATATATATATGGTATGTGTGTGTGTGTGTGTGTGTGTGTGTGTTTGTCTATCCAGAAAACATATATCCATTTTGATCTCAAGAACCAGCTGCGCGGGCTTGCTGCAACTTAGCAAACAATTACTGAGGACCTTACAGCGTATAATTCAATAGATACCACTTTATATTCCATATGTAGTTTGATGCAACATTTAGACCCCCAAAGTATATTATATTGATATTTCAGATTAAGAACTAAGGAGTCTAAAACAAGGCAGCTAATTTCGATCATGAAATGGGCTTTGATCACGCTTTTGAAATGTTGAAGTGGCGACGGGATGTGTGGTTTATAGTCATTAGGAGAATTATTTTAAAGGGAATAAAGCACCATTGATCTAGGCAGGCTATTTTGGGGGATATTGAATGGCTGGATACTTTTCAGAATGCATACGCACACTGACTTTGTTTGAAAATCGCATTGGCAAGAAACTATCAGTTACGAAGCGCTGTTGAATTCATGTTTTCGCTAGATATACATGCCCATATCAATGATAATGTGAACACTTTACTGTCAATGTATATTATCATATATATATATATATATATATATATATATGCACACACACACACACAACATATATAATAATATGCATATATATACATATACACAAAAACATATACACATATGCACACATATATACATATACTATATACCCACAGATTTATATACAGACAGATTACATATATACATACACACAGACATAATTGTATATACATATAAAATTATATATATATATACAAACATATATAATAATATATATATATATAATATATATATGTACATATACACATATACACATATATATAAATATACACATATATATATTTATATAATATTATCTTAAGCGGAGTTCAACAGTTTGAATTCAGAGTTTTCCTTCTCCTAGACCGGTTGCCTAACCAAGGTAAAGAGCCCAGTCTGCCCTACTATTTATCCATAGCTGGAGGAAGAGTAGGACTCATACTTTCCCAAGGGTACTAGCGCTAAGAGAAATGCAATTACACATCCAGGATTTGAACTCAGGGCGACGAGTCCATTTTCCATGACTTTAACCATACACCACGCACTTTCTTTATAAATATACACATATACACAACAGATTATATATATATATAATATATATATACAATAATATATATTACATACACACAAATATACGTATTAGACATATACACACAGACTATATATATTATATATGCTATACTTACATACACGCATGTATTATACATATACGCACAGATATATAATATATATACATTATGCACTCATATATATATTATATATATATATATATATATATATATATATATATGAACTTTGTTTTCGCTTTATATGAATCTTTTAGATCGGATTTGTAATAATTGATTTTAGTGCAGTCTAATATGATTCGTTAGACATCAACCAGCATTGAATAGATGAAGTGTGCAAAATGTTTCTGTCTTTCGCAAAAATCCAATTACTTATGAACAATACGTTTTCTCTTTCGGTGATTTGCTTCTTGCTAGTGTTTTGTTTTGACAACAACCATGATATTTCGATTTAGTTTCTAATGAATCAACAATTCTAATCCGCTTTCAGAAACGAAATTTAATCCAGAGAACAAGTCTAATATACTATTGCATTACAAATGATTTTAACTATAAAATATATTGATAATGATTTTACTATAAAAATGAATTGGAAATAATTTTTACTATAAAATGAATTGCAAATGATTTTTACTATAAAAATGCATTGCAAATGATTTTTCATATAAATATGCATTAGAATAATTTTTACTATAAAAATGCATTGTAATTGATTTTTACTGAAAAATGCTTTGGAAATAATTTTTACTATAAAAATGTTTTGCAAGTGATTTTTACTATAAAAATGCATTGCAAGTGATGTTTACTATAAAAATGCATTTGAATTGATTTTTACTGTAAAAATGCATTGGAAATAATTTTTACTATAAAAATGCATTGCAAATGATTTTTTACTATAAAGATGCATTGTAAATAATTGTTGCTATAACAATGCATTGGAAATTATTTTTACAATAAAAATGCATTGCAAATACTTTTTCATATAAAATTGCATTGGAAATAATTTTTAGTATAAAAATGCATTGCAAGTGATTTTTACTATAAAAATGCATTGCAAATAATTCTTAGCATAAAAATCCATCTGAAATTATTTTTACTATGAAAATGCATTGCAAATAATTTTTCATATAAATATGCATTACAAATAATTTTACTATAAAAATGCATTGCAAATAATTCTTAATATAAAAATAATGATAATAAGATGATAATTGATATTATTAGTGCGTATGACTCTAAACTACAAGGGGTGAGGCTCCACTTCTGAAGCTCTGGAGAGTTTGTTTGGTTTGTTTGGTGGACCAGGGAGAAATGGTGATGATGGGTGCTCCACATTCTCAATATCTCCAGAACTGGAACTGCACCATCAGATAGAGTTAAACATCATACACAGGACATGAAGACCCTCAACCACCGCCTCTATGATAAAAAGGGATTGCGGTTGCCTTAAGGGCAATATGATTGGTGCAATAATATAGGTGCTAGGGCTTGACATGACCAGTCGATTGATCGAAGAGAGCCTCTCACTCTTAATTATTTATTATTGCTCACTCTAATTATCTTCTAGCACATATATGATAAAAATGGTTGGAGCTTGCCATAAGGGCAATATGGTTGGGACAATCATATAGGTGATAAGGCTTGACATGACCAGCCGATTGATCGTAGAGAGTACCTCACTCTTCATATTTACCTATACTTGAAGGGAAATGTAGGTTTAAGCCTTTTAAAGGACATTACGAAATTGGTTGAAATGTCAATTGGCTGACCAATATAATCTCATGGAATCTGAACAAATGGGATTTAGTTTTCAACATAGTTCTATTTGCGTTCCCCACACCTCTTCCATCGATGTTGCAGTGCTTGGATTCTATGGGTCGAAAAAGTCATTATCAGTATTTATGAAATCATCATATAAACTTTTCAGCCCACGTCCGTAGTATAAAGTGAACACAAACTGTCTCAGCCGGGATTGAACTCGGTTCATCGGTCCCATTTTCCGTGTCCATAACAGTTAGGCTACCAACATATTAGCAAGAAGTATATTTTCTATATTCTATTCGCGCATGCGCTGTTCAAATTTTCCAGACATTTTAGACAGCGTCTCGTATTTTTCTTTATCCACCTATCAGACAGTCTATAATTGATCATTGTCTCATAGACGATTAATTATCATCAGTCGTTGCAAAAATAGAAGAAAAAAATACAATAGATAATTCGAAACGATTTAGTTTCATAACGTCTTTCTCGAATGACGTAACGAACAATGATTGGAAAGTGTCGCTGTCAAGAGACAATGCAGCAGAAAGTTTTTTTAAAAATAAGAATGAACGTCAAACAAACAAACTTTTATATTTTTCCAAAGTAATTAAGATGTCGTCTGTTTCAATGAAACTGACATAAAGTAGGAAATATAATGATTGGCGGGAACATTTAATTGTTATAGTGAAAAAAAGAATTTAAGGGAAAAAATCAACTTTTCAATTATGGCGGTGTTAATTATGCAAAACTTAAAAAAAAAGATTTTGTTCAAGAAAATAAAGAGTAATAATCACAAGATGAGACAGAGTTGAAGAAGTACAAAAACAAATATTTGAGAATAGAATATGATGGCTTCATGAAAGTTTAATTGTTGGAGCGAGAATAGTTGGATTCATAACTTTCCCAGGGGGGTTATTTCCTAGTTGAGTAACATGATATTAAAGGATGACCCAGAAAAAACAGAACCCAAATTATTTATTTTCCCATTAAACTGACGCTAAACACCAACCTTAAACCTAATCCTAACCCTAACTGAGAGTTTAATTGTTGAGCGAGATTCATACGTTTTCACTGATATGATGGGATATTAGCGCCACGTGAATTGCAAACAGCCTCGTCCAAGATTTGAACTCGTTTGACCGTGTCCATTTCTTATGACAGTAACCATTACACCAGGCACCTCCTCTAAAAATGTCATATACACAAACCAGAATCTGTCATTGAAAATGGGACGAATAGACTTCTCTGTAACTTTGAGATCAGAACTGATCATCCAACTCTGACCAGAAGACCAGACCTTGTTTTACTCAAGAAGAAAAAAAAGTAAGCTGTCATCTAGTGAATGTTGCTATGCCAACAGACCACAGAGTGAAGGTGAAAGAAGGAGAAAAGAGATGCAACCATATAAGTTGTATAATCTATGTGGCAGCATAATCATTGGCAACACCCCGTAGGAGATTTCTAAGGGGCCAGTGTTTTCAGATCACGGAACGGAAAACAACTGGACAGTTAGAATCTCGCAAGTCACGTGAGATTCAGTTAGTTAATCAGTTTGCAGCCAGACATCAAGTGGGACAGACGTGTCCTACTTCGGTTGGTGACTTCGTGCGTTGGCTTAGTAAACGGGCAAATAAGATCTTTGATCAAAGCAATAGACCTTGTTAATTAATTACTCATGCCTTAGTTAGAAGACCGGCCAGACATGTAGAAAGAAGCAACAAGTTAGAATACCAATGAAGATACAAAGAATTAAAGAGAAACCAGACTAGGCGGTCACACCATGGCTGAAATTGAAAAAAGAAGTAGAGAACAAGTAAGTAACACGATCGGTCTGTCACTCTCTGATGTCTCTACTCTATATCACCCGAAGAATCACTTTTGTGTATATACCCAACGAGGGTATATGAGTACATTACACATGAAAAAGATTCAGTCTATTTCAATGAAATGTTTAAAGTTGTATAAATAAAATATAAAGAGTGGCAGGAACATTTAATTGTTATAGTGAAAAAAAAATTTAAAGAAAAATAAACTTTTCAATATGGCGGTGTTGATTTTACAAAACGTTTTTAAAAAGATTTTGTGTAAGAAAATAAAGTAATAATCACAAGATGAGACAGAGTTGAAGAACGACAAAAAATTATTTGATATCAATGATATTTGATTTGGATTGTTTTGCTTTGCTTTACGGCATATCAACATCGGTGGGTCATTTAATGCCGACTAAGTTTTGGGTTCATAGCGGTAGTTTGGTGGAAAACAAATGTATATATGTATAGATTTTAACTATTGTTCAATTGCTCATATTTTTTTAGTACAATCCCATTTCTTTTAGGAAAAGTTTTTTCAAATTATTTGCTTGGTAGTATTTTGTTGGCACTACATCAAAGTCTACACACTCTAGCAGTATATGCTGTAAATCTCTCTTGGTATGAATTGCATATTGGGGATTCTGTGCTCTCTAGTAAATGATGATGGATGACGTAGGTGTGACCTATAATAAAGGTGGGTCAGCATAACCTGTTCTCTTCTATTTTTGTTGTATTTTAAGTTACATTCTCCAATGGTAGCTTTAATGTTTTGAAGTTTGTTATTAATGAGTGAATTCTTATGATTTTGCCATTTTTTATTGATGATTTTTTTCACAACTATTTTATAATCAGTAGATGGTATTTTTGTTTTTGTTATTGTGTCTTTATTAGCTTTCTTTGCGTCTGAATCTGCCCTGTCATTTTTAGGTATACCAAGGTAGCATGGAATTAGCAGGAACACTTGAAACTATATAAATGTGAAATTATTCCAGTCTCGGAGAAGGTAAATTTACTCTGCTTAAAATTTGCCTTAGGTCACATCTCGCCTGGGGTGGAGCGGTTGACTCGATCTATTATTTTATATATATATATATATATATTGTTTTACGGGGCTAAAGAGTCCTGTACAATCCCACTTCTTTTAGAAAATGTAAAATCCTGGATGGTCCCTTTTTTGTGAAAAGTTTTTCAAATTATTTGCTTGGTAGTATTTTGTTGGCACTAGATCAAAGTCTACACTATAGCAGTATATGCTTCACTGTAAATCTCTCTTGGCATGTAGTGCATATTGGGGATTCTGTGTCCTCTTGTAAATGATGATGAGTCATGTAGGTGTGACCCTTGTGAAGGCGGGTCAGCACAACCTGTTCTCTTCTATTTTTGTTGTATTTTAAGTTCCATTCTCTAATGGTAGGTTTAATGTTTTGAAATTTGTTATTCATAAGTGCATTCCAATAATTTTGACATTCTTTAATGATAATTTTTTTCACAACTGTTTTATAACAAAGTATATGGTATTTTTCTTTTAGTTATTGTGTCTTTCATAGTTTTCTTTGCTTCTGAATCTGCCCTGTCATTTTCAGGTATGCCAAAGTGGCGTAATTTTTGGACAGGTGGTATATTCCGTTTAGCACCTGTGTAGTTAATGGGTCATTGACGTTTTTTATTTTTAATGCTGTAAGTGCAGATAAAGAGTCTGTGAAAATTAGGAATTTATTGCTGAGAGTTGTGGTTATTAAATCAAGTGCTAAATTATGAGAATTTAATTGTTGCTTATGGTGGAATAAAAATAAACTAAAAAAGAAGCATCTGGTAAAGAGTGAAGAGATACAACCATAGGAAAAGACCGACAAGTAATTACGAAAGAATAAGATAGACATTACATTGTTTTGATATCATTCTAAATGTTACAATTCGTGAGCGCTCATAAATTGTGAACAGACTCTGTGGTTAGAATTAAATAGAGGTCTGTCAGATTTAGAATCAGGGAGTCCCCATGGAAAACTACCGGGTACTGTTGGTGACCCTTGACCCTAAGAGGCGCATGCTTTTACGCGCCATGACAGATTAGATTCGACCCTAGCTTTGGAAAGAGAAAGACGTGATAATCTTCCCTGTCGGGTCATCTCAATCCCGGTGGAATCATGGGCTAAATAAATAATAAAAGATTGATCAAGGAAACATAAAATCTTGTTAGTTACTTATTAAAAACAAGCAATGCACAGACCAACCCAGAAGATGAATGAGCAAAGAAGATTGTATAACAGAGGATAAGTCAGTATCATTTGTATTATTCGGGCTATTGTCCTCATCTTCATTGTTATCTGTACAACGTTTCGGCTGATGTGCCCTCAAAGTTCCGTGATGGCTCCCGATTACAACAAGAAGGTTCCTGATTACGACAAGAAGATTGCCGAGTCCGAATAGAAGGTTTCCAAGTCCGAGAAGGTTCCCAAGTCCGACAAGAAATGCCTGAAGAAGGCCGGATGGTACATCGGCCGATACATTGTACAGATAATAAAGATGAGGACAATAGCCGAATGATCCTAATGATACTAATTATCAAGTCTCATCTAAAGAAATAGAAGAGAGTCAACTACACAATAAGATGGCAGCCAGAGGAGATAGAAGAAGAAGAAGAAGAAGAAGAAGAAGAAGAAGAAGAAGAAGAAGAAGAAGAAGAAGAAGAAGGTGGGAGAAGGGGAAGGAGAAGAAGAAGGGGAAGAGAGAAGAAGAAGAAGAAGAAGGGTGAGGAGAGGAGGAGGAAGAAGAAGAAGAGAAGAAGAAGAAGAAGAAGAAGAAGAAGAAGAAGAAGAAGAAGAAGAAGAAGAAGAAGCAGTAACTAGAGTAATGAAACAACCAGGTAAGACTACCTCTCTCTAATGTTTCTCTGTCTCTCTGTCTCTATCTCTCTCACTCTCTCTACCAAGCGAGATGAACTTTCACCGTTTATATACCCGATTACACCTAAGTAAGACTATCCCTCTCTAAAGTCTCTCTCTCTCCCTCTCTCTCTCTCTCTCACTATCTCTCTCTCTCTCTCTCTCTACCAAGCGATGCTGGGTATACAATAAAAATATCTACGACGGGATACAGAAAAAAAAAGAAAGAAAAAAGACAAAATAATCTTATGTTTCGAAAAGTAAAAAAAAAAAAAATGTTTATGTCGGTAAAAAGTTATTGTTGGAACTTAAGGCCAAAAAAAGTGATTTATTGAGATTTTTTAAATACCGCCATAAGTTTTTGTGTAGATAAGTCGTGAACTTTCTCATCAGAAACCAGCGTGATATGACGTTATTCGTTTAACACCACTTCTGACCTTTGAGAAATTAATTCCGAGCAGACAATAAATAAATAAACAAAAATATCAATAAATAAATAAAAAATTCTGAGAGATTTTGGCTGGGCACTTCCAAACAAAATATAGAAACAATATCTCAAGTGTTTGAAGATCGCCCACTTACTTTCCTCTAAATGGTATCAGCGTTACATTCACCTGGAGAGAAAAATCAAAGCAAAAAGTTTTAACTCTTACACGATATTATAATTACCTTGGGGATAATAATGCGGATGGTAAAGGAAAGAGAATAATCGTTTGTCGTAAGGTCAGTCTTGCACATATAAAGCGATATTTATCTTGAAATAAAGTGGAATTGACTTTATAGCCCACACATTTTTATTTGTCCATCGATATCAATGTATCTTGAATTGGGGAATCTTTATATCTTTTCCTTTTACTAGATCACTAATAATGACTGAGCCTATTTTAGTAGTAACCACCCAAGCGGAGTTTAACAGGTTTGAATTAAGAGTTTTCCTTCTCCTAGACTGGTTGCCTAACCAAGTTTAAAGAGCCAGTCTGCCCTACTATTTATCCATAGTTGGAGAAAGTGTAGTTGGATTCATATCTTTCCCAAGGGTATTAAGGCTATGCGAACAGTAGATTCGTCCAGGATTTCTAATCGGGTCGACGAGTCCATTTCCTATGACCACGGCCTCTGTGTGTGTGTGTATGTGTGTGTGTGTGTGTGTGTGTGTGTGTGTGTGTTACGATTTTTGTGGCCATTCTTAAGGGTTCAAGCAAGAGTGCTGTTCAGCGGAGATCCTTTGTGTTAAGCAGAGCGCGATCCTTGGTAAAGAATCCTTTGGTTGCTCCTTAGTGTTCCTTAATATTGGGTATGATTATTTGGTTGTTCCTTGGTGTTCCTCAGTCTGGCAGATCGTTTGTAAATGAGTGCAAATGGTCATCTGTCAATATCAGCCGATTAAATAGTTAACCAACCACGTATCTGGGTTGTTGATTGGCTGAGGTTCAAATCACATGACCTCGCTTAGTCTATAAAGTTAAGTGGTGGATTGCAGCACGGTTTATATACCAAAATATTCCAACAATGTGTGTGGTGTGTATACGTGTGTGTGTGTGTATGTATACGTGTGTGTGTGTGTGTGTGTGGTGTTTCCGAGGATCACGAATAGATTGGAAATCTCAGGAACTTGATCTTTGCATTGATATTGAATTTAGTGAAGGTTCCAACATATCTGAGGTTGAGATTCTTTGAGGTCAGTGGAGATCAGCGTCCAGCAAAACGTGCCAATTCTGGCCAAGCGGAGTAAGATAAAAAAACATTTTTATGAAGCAGAAAATTGATTTTCGACCTCAGAAATGATGGGACGTTTGAAGTTAGATATGTGTATTTTACATATCAATATGTCGGATCTTAACGAAGAAGTAGAAAAAGATGAAGAGATCTTTATTTAGAAATGTTAAGAATAAATCAAAGGTTAACAAACAACATCATAGTTACCTTATTTTTCTTTACACTTGCATTGTGATAGTCCTCAAAACCAACCACTAAACCAATATAAACACAATGCTTCAAGCACCTTATATATATATATATATATATATATATATATATATATGCAACTATATATATACACATACACACACATATATATATATATATATATATATATATATGTGTGTGTGTGTGTGTGTGCGCGCGCGTGTGTGTGTGTGTGTGTGTGAGGAAAGTGGGATTGGAATGAATCCGACAGAATGAGGTAAAATAAAGAATGAAAGAACGAAAATGTGAGGTATATTTCGCTGGAACGTTAAGTTCCGCTTCCTCAAGCCATTATTGAATCATTAGGATCATACATGTGTTATATCTGTATGTACTTTCATATGTTGGTCTGCATGCCGTACACTCATGTTTATTTATGTGTATGTATACGCGTTTATGTATGTGTATTGTTCTCGTATATGTATACCGATGTTCATATGACCCTCGTATTTTCATGACTCATAAAAATGAATGTAAGGGAAACCAGTTTGAGACTCTATATAAAAGTGGAAAAGAATATTTGTACCATCTTTGGAAATAAAGTCTCAAGTGTCAGGAAATGCCAATGATGGTTAACTCAAGAGTTTTGGTCAGGGAATCAGACTCTCAAAGAATTTCCTCATCCCAGATGACTGAATTCAATTGACAATCAAGCTCTCCTAACAGAAAATCCTAACTTGACAGCATGGGAAATGGTATAATAGAAGAGTTCAATACAACCCAAACTCCATAACTTGGGTTCTTAGTCAATTGGTTCCATATGATCTGATCAATTTTCAACATCTGTTCATCGTTAAAAGGAAAAGGCAGGTTATTGTGCCATTTCTAGAAAGGATTATCATCACAGATGTGAAAAGTGGATTCTTTATAATCCTATTCAGCAAAAGAGATAAGGTATACAACCCCAAGGAAAAAATAAATAAAGTCATCAGGGTGGCCTAAAGTCGGTACCAGCCAGACAGCGAGGGAGTTTATCCTCTTTTCACTAGCGCTAGAACAAGGAGATTGTTTTGGCATCTGAGGTGGAGTGCCACACCTACCATCAGCTCGAGGTTACTGCATAGATCCCTCTGCTACTCATACACTGGGTTGGCGAGGGTTGGCATCGAATCAGAAACCTTGTGGTTCCCAGGTGAACGCTCTACCAACTAAGCTAAACAGTCCCTTGTACCAAAACCAGGATTACACTCTCAGAAAGTAATGCTCTGTGATTGGTTGGTTGGATTTTATAGCATGTATATATCAACCCTTTATAGCATGTGTATATGTATTTATGTGTATATGTACTCATGTACGTATATATTCATGTTTTTATTTATGTATATGTAGCTATACGTGTTTATGTGTATATGTGTATATTCACATATATGCTTTGCCGTCTACGAATGTATCTGTGTCTTTATGTTTATACTGATGCTTGCGCATTTGTATGTACGTGTGTGCGTGTGTGTGTCTGTGTATGGGTTTACATACTTCTATATACTTTTATCCTTCCCCTTTCCCACCCCCAATTAACCTATCCTCTCCTGCTGACCCTCACTTGCTGACTTTTTTTGGCCTATACCCACTCACTAATTTACTGGTTTGATTTTGATTTTATGGTCATCTAACCACCCCCCTTTTATTACTCTCATTTACTATTTCCTTTCACACAAATCTCTTTCCAAGAAATGGCTACTTCCCCTCCCCTATCTGATTTCCTCACCATTCAATTTTTTCTACCTACTCCTTTCCCTTCTATCTCTTTCCTCATCTCTCCAAAGATATCTCCTATAACCAATCAAATTCTTTCCCTCACCACAAAACTTACCCACCTACCTACTTTCCCCTTTCTATAAAACACTTGTATGATCCCAATGATTCAATAATGGCTTGAGGAAGCGGAACTTAACGTTCCAGCGAAGTATACCACACATTTCTTTTGTTCTTTCATTCCTTATTTTACCTCATATATATATATATATATATATATATATATATAATATATATATATATATATATATATAAACAAATCTAGCTATTTTCAGCCGACAGTATTTGGGAGAATATGTGCTTAATTGAAGTCAGACCTAATTTTTTTGAAAGTTAATTCATTAATGATTAATTAGGCGGGATTTAACTTCATTAATGAATTAACTTTCAAAAAATTAGGTCTGACTTCAATTAAGCACATATTCTCCCAAATACTGTCGGCTGAAAATAGCTAGATTTGTATATTATATATATATATATATATATATATATATATATATATATATATATTTAGGTAAAAGTATCCAACTGACTGTTATGTAGGTGATGATTCTATTCGGGATCATCAATATCTCCTGTACATCTACAATGTTGATGCCAACTTATATAAAAGGATTTTTATAGATACCTAAGAGAGTTTAATGTATAATCTATACATATATAAAGAGCAGTTGTGTGTATCTGTATGTTAGGAGGAAACGTCGACAATAAAACAATTAATGACAAAGTAAATATATATACACATTAAATATCACCAGGACTTGTTTTTTGAGCAAAAATAATGAAGATTTGATTTATATTTGGGAAGATATTTAAATTCTAATTTGAAAAGTAACAGAAGGGAAAGTATGTTATTTTGTTTTTTTGTTTTTTTTGTATGGATTTTTTGTTCGCTTTGAAATATAATATTGATTGATTGAATTAATTGCATCATTTATATCTTTCTTTTAAAATGTGAATCATTGAATGGAAATTTCTTACTATATTGTTATATATTTCCGTGGGGATTTTTATGGAGCAACCAGCGATGATCTCACTCGCGATAAGTAATAATGGATCTACGAGACTAACTTTTAAAAATCGCCCCTCTTACCAGGCGCCGCCGGGTAGCCACTTCAAGTAACTAATATATTAATCATTGTACTTTGAAAGAAAGAAAAACCCCAACAAACCATCATTTGGCTATTGAATCTCGCGTAACTTTTTATCAATGAAATTATTTAGCAAATAGTTATTTAACTATAAATTAACCCTACTTTATCTAAACATGCGCGCGCTCGTGCGTGGGCTTTCACGGAAGCAGAATAAGGAGGGCATCTATATTAGCACAAATATAATTATTATCAACGGTTAATGTAAATAGACAAATCATATTTGTTCACACGTCTATAAAATCACATTAAGACTCACGTTAGCGATTAATTAGCACATGGGAGTTTTCACTTTGGTTCATCTTTAATCACTTACTGATTTCATATATATATATATATATATATATATATATATATATATATATATATATATATATATATATATGGGTAAATAATATATATAAAATATGAATGATTTTCAAACAGATCTATCTGACCCATATATGGGAACCTTACAATAAATTGATTCTTTACGACTTGAATTCAAACCAGACTAATTACCAAAATGTTTAAAGGAAAGAACTATCACCTTTACCTTGTCAGCATTTGATATTTAAAATTCAGAGTGTATGTATATCAAAATTAATCCCCACCAACATAAATAAAAAAATAATCAACATCAAATGTAGATCCTTTTTTTTTTACAGATATACATACATATACACACACAGAGGTGTACAATTCTTGAAATATACCCACTTATCTATATGAAAAATAATAACCCTACCAGGCTGCTCTTCACAAATATATACTTTGAGTAAAATTATGTGTCATAAAACAATATATTCTTAATAGTAGAAATACTAAGGAAGTTATTTATTACATCTAACTTACTTGTAACAGAGAGAACTTAACATATATGGGCGTTGGAATATTTTGTGTATATAAGGTGTGCTACAAATCCCCACCTGAATTTATATACTAGCCATGGTCACATGGTTTATTCCTCAGGCCAATCAACAGCCATAGTGAGTGGCCGATTCACTACTTAAACACCGATACTTGCCACAAGTTCACTTGCAATCATCGAGGAGGAACTTACGATACTAAGAAGAACCAAAGGATACTTAATCGAGGATTTCCGCTGGACAAGCGATCTTGCTTAAAGATTAAAGAATGGCCCATAAGATTGTAACAATATTGGGTCGGATAGAGCTGTTTGAAAATCATTCGTATTTTATGTAACCGTGTGGTGAAAGAAACCCCTTAAGAAACATTTACACAAAAATGTTGATATAAATGGACAATGAAAGCGATTCCCTAACCAACCTCTCGGTATAAAATAAACCCCTGCCTGATTAACAAGCCATTAAAATCAATCAATTAATCAATCGAATAAGGATGGAACTGGTTGAAAGAGTAAATGAAAATTTGTTTTATAAATGCTTAATTAATCAGTGATCCCAGTGAATAAATGAGCACTAAATGAGGAGCTAACGATAGGTGTGGTGCTCCATACTTTACCGCACGGATCAGATTACCCAAGGTGTGTTGCTTCACACCTACTGTCAGTTACTCACTTGACAGCGCAAAAACAACCCTTGGCAAAAACAATCTCCATGGTCAAGTGCTAGCACAAAGGGGTTAGACTTCCTCGCTATCCGGCTAATATGGATAATAGGCCACTCCGCCGTCTTTGTTTACTTTTTTATGGTGAAAGTCGGATAGTTTTTTTTTTACTCTTCTACGTATAATAAGATTAGATATTTTATGTTCACATTCAAAAGGGCATGTGCATATGTGTGTATAAACAGAAACCTACCCCCCCAAAAAAAAGGATCTGAAAGTACTGTTGCTTATCTGAAATATAAATGTAAAATATAGCGTATCCCTAATCTCATTTCATTTCTCAGAAACACCGATAGTAGTAGGAGTGGGGTACTTACTACTCGCATAAATCCCAAATGGGTTAAAAGGGGCTCCTTAGCCTTGGATGGCAACACATCAAAATCAAGGAAAAATTGGTTGAAACAGTATTGGTAAAGTTGGCTCATAAGTGCATAATTAACGCCATGGCTCTCATGACCTCTGACCTCTGATAATCTGTCCAAATAGCTTAGTTGACTTGATTCCGGAGATCGTATTATATGACTTGAACTTTTCTGCCTCTCTTTACGTATCAGGTTTTTGTCCAAGATTTTTCCACCATTACAGTTGCCAATCGAAAGTGAACGACGTCCATTTATCTATCAATAATCGATGGCGTCTTCCAATACGTTCGACAGACATTTGCTAACATCTATTTAGCTCTCTATATCGATGTATTTCATGGACTATTCAGTCCTGGATGCCATTCACCTACAATCGTCTCAGAAAGTCTCTATTTTCACTTTCTCATTTTTTCCTTTCCGTCGTTGAATAAAAAAAAGAAGGTTTCTCTATTTGATACAAGCACAATGAACAATAGAACAGAAAGGTCTCACATGGATTTCATGATCGTCTCACACAACTGTGGAATCTAAATGTCGTAGAAAAATCCGAAAATAGAATAAAGAGGCTGACTTTAGATGACTTGAGGTAATTTGCCGATTCTTTTTTTCGGCAGACATGCTTGCTGTTATTTTTGAAGAAAATAAATAAATAAATAAATAAAAAACAGCACGTCGGTTTTTGGCACGTCAATAATATTTGAAACAAATGTATTGAATAATAATCATGTTGTTAATATTGTTATCAGTTATGTGCCTGCGCGTGTATTTCATTGACAGATTTTTATATAACTCAATATTAAAGATTTGCAACATCCGGTAGAGTGATGCGGTCAAAAGCCAAGTAGTCTTTTTTTTTGGAGGGAGGTAGGGGAGACAGCTAGGCAGACGGAGATTTTTTAATAGTTGCATTGTGCACGACCTCAAGTCATTGCTCTCATGAGATACAAGCAGTCAATGGATCGTTTTTAGAATGGGAATACGATAATAAAATGAAAAGAAAAATGCTCCCATCTTTATCACCGTCTATTTTTTGGTATTATATATATATATATATATATATATATATATATATATATATATATATATATATATATAAGAGATGTATATCATTTGCTTGAAGCATTGTGTATATATTGGTTAGGAGGTTGATTTAGAAGGCTATCACAATGCAGGTTGTAAAAAAAAAAATAATAATACGGTAACAATGATGTTGTGTGTTAACCTGTATTTAATTCTTTTTATTTAAATGTCTTATATATATATATATATATATATATATATATATATATATATATGTGTGTGTGTATGTGTATGTGTGTATGTGTGTGTGTGTGTAAGTAATTAAATGATTTTGCATTGTGAACGACCTCGTGTCATTGCTTTCATGAGATACAAGCAATGGATCGTTTTAGAATGGGAATACGATAATAAAATTAAAATAAAAATGATCACATCTTTTATTTATTTCTATCTATTTCAATCGGTTCATTACTCTATGTTTGTTCATGTTTGTTCATATCTATCTATGTTTGTTACTATCAGTCTGTCTGTCTGTCTATCTGTCTATGTTTTTTCGTGTCTGTCTGTCTATGTTAGTTCATATCTTCTCGTTATCTCTGTCTATGTTGGTTCGTATCTGTCTGCCTGACTATGCTTGTTTTTGTCTGTCTATATTCATTTCTGTCTGTCTATGTTTGTTCGTGTCTGTCTGTTTGCTATGTTTGTTTGTGTGTCTGTCTGACTATGCTTGTTTTGTCTGTGTCTATGTTCATTTTCTGTCTGTCTATGTTTGTTCGTGTCTGTCTGTTTGCCTATGTTTGTTTGTGTCTGTCTGACTATGCTTGTTTTTGTCTGTCTATGTTCATTCTGTCTGTCTATGTTTGTTCGTGTCTGTCTGTTGCCTATGTTTGTTTGTGTCTGTCTGACTATGTTTGTTTTTGTCTGTCTATGTTCATTTCTGTCTGTCTATGTTTGTTCGTGTCTGTCTGTTTGCTATGTTTGTTGTGTCTGTCTGACTATGCTTGTTTTTGTCTGTCTATGTTCATTTCTGTCTGTCTATGTTTGTTCGTGTCTGTCTGTTTTGCCTATGTTTGTTTGTGTCTGTCTGACTATGCTGTTTTGTCTGTCTATGTTCATTTCTGTCTGTCTATGTTTGTTCGTCTGTCTGTTTGCCTATGTCTGTTGACTATGCTTGCTTTTGTCTGTCTATGTTC
>CM042155.1:23278008-23295508 GCA_023376005.1 Doryteuthis pealeii | reverse complement strand
CCTACAGGACATGCAAACCTAGTTCTAAACAACAGAAAAAAAAAACCAAAACATGTCTAAACTGTTAAATTGGTAGAAAGAGAAAGACGTTTTTTATCTGAATTTCTTATTCATCTTGTTCAGCCTTTTATCCAATAAGTGTCAATCCACGTGTTACATAATCTATGCGGTTGCATAAGATTATTGTCAATTCCCTGTAATTCTGAGGGGATGACCCTTTTCATATCATCTTCGATGGAAAATTACAGAAGCCCGCCAAATATGTGAAGTCACGTGGGATCTTTTGAGTCCCCAGTTTGCAGTTGGACGTTAGGCAGTGAAAATGTGAACTGTGACTTACTCTGCATACGCGCGGTATGTTAGCAGATGTCTGGTGGTGATTTAACAATAAAATAAGATCAAAAGTAAATCGAAGTCTTGTGTTTATTACCTAAAAACTAACAATGACACAGGGCTTCTGATAAGGAGAAATCCTAATAGAAGACCAGACCCGAAGTCCCCAAGAGAAGTCCAGACCTTAGAAGATTCCAGACCAAGTCAAGATGATAGAAGAAATACCAAAGACGATCAGAATACTAAAGACGGCCAAGAAATAGAATTAAAGAAAGAGGTATACAACATTATAATTATTTAGTGCCAGTGAGGAAGGGCTATGCAACACACGTTTATTTTGCAGAATGTTGCGTTTTCAAGGGAATTAATTACATATTAAAACAGTATCACTGCTATTCGTCTTAATTCATTTAATTGAGCCTAATGAGGTGTCTTTGTCCAATTATCTCTTGAATTTGGAACAAACGAGAGATTCATGCAATTCAGTGCACTTTGTCAGAAGAGAATTCGCTTCCCTATCATGGCACCTATCCCCACCACCTCCTAATTTTCGGAAGCCTTTATTCTCGTTTCGAAATCACGTTTGACCAGATTCATAATTCTGTAATGAGAATAGCTCGAAGGTCAAAGGAAGTCATAAGTTTCTCTTTATTTAGAACAGAATTATTTCATGCATATTCATGGATGCATTGCTTAGTTTAATGGTTACCGAGTTGAGCTAGCAGAACATTGTTACGGAGTTCGATTCTCACTGGATGTCCCACTCTTGTGCCACAAATAAAAATACCATCGGGGTGACCTAATGTCGGTATCGGCCAAACAGCGAGGGATTCTATCGTCTTTTCACTAGCTCTAGACCAAGGAGATTGTTTGTGCGTCTGAGGTGGGGCGCCACACCTACCATCAGCTCCTCACTTCATCGCACAGATCCCTATGCTACTCATACGTTGAGGTGGCGAAGGGCCGGTGTCGAACCAGGAACCTTGTGATTCCTAATCAAGTGCTCTACCGACTAAGCTAAACCGGTCCTAAACTAACCTTAGTAAATAACTGGGCACCTCACGTGGTTCAATCGTTTGGAAGCTAGTGATCAGCAGACCATTGTTAGTGAGTTGGATTCTCACTGGGTGTCCTACACTTCTGTTCACGTGCTAAACTAAGGCAGGCTTAATAAATTGATACTTAGTACTTATTTCTTTCGGGAATATCAACAGTTGTAAATATTTAGCTCAGTCGATAGAGCGTTCGGCAAGGTTCCCGGTTCGATACCGGCCCTCGCCAACTCAGCGTATGATTAGCACATGGATCTGTGCGGTAAACTGAGGAGCTGATGGTAGGTGTGGCACCTCACCTCAGACGCTAAAATAATCTCCTTGGTCTAGTGCTAGTGAAAAGGGGATAGACTCCCTCGCGCGTCTGGCTGATACCAATAATAGGCCACCCCGACGACGTTACTTACTTTAGGCTCGGAGAATACCCGAAAATGCTAGAAACAGAACATGTACTGCTTCCTACATTCCCTGTACTTTTTCTCATCTATATATCCCGATGCTGAAAATTTATTTATAAATTTCTTACCCTTACTAAACCCGAGTTTTAAGATGGTCGTTCTATACATATATATTTGTAATGTATATCCGAATGTAATCTATAATATAAAAAGGGCAGTTGTGTGTATGTATTCCGAATGTAATCTATACATAATATAAAGGGCAGTTGTGTGTATGTATCTCGAATGTAATCTATACATATATAAAGGGCAGTTGTGTGTATGCATGTCCGAATGTAATCTATACATATATAAAGCAGTTGTGTGTATGTATGTCCGAATGTAATCTATACATATATAAAGAGCAGTTGTGTGTATGTATGTCGAATGTAATCTATACATATATAAGAGCAGTTGTGTGTATGTATGTCCGAATGTAATCTATACATAATAAAGAGCAGTTGTTTGTATGTAGGTCCGAAGGTAATCTATACAATATAAATGGCAGTTGTGTGTATGTAGTCCGAATGTAATCTATACATATATAAAGAGGCAGTTGTGTGTATGTATGTCCGAATGTAATCTATACCTATATAAGGGCAGTTGTGTGTATGTATGTACGAATGTAATATATACATATATAAAGGGCAGTTGTGTGTATGTGTATGTCCGGAGGAAACTTCGAAAATAAAACAATTAACGACAAAATAAATATATATATATATATATATATATATATATATATACATTAAATATCACCAGGGCTTGGTTTTTGAGAAAGAATAATAGAGATGTGATTTATATTCGTGAAGATAATTAAAAAATTAAATTTAAATGATAACAGCATGGATTTTTTTTCATTTGATATTTTAGATGGTAGTCATTAACATTTCTTTTCAGAGTAGCTGGATCAATGCAAGGTGTATTTTTACATAGGGATTTAAATGAGGCATCACACGAGGCTTCAACTCACGTTTCAGTAATAATGGATCTGCGAGACTAACTTGAAATTAAACCCCCTCTACACAGGCGACGCCGGGTAGCAGCTGCTAGTTAAATATAAAGGAAGTAGAATCCTTTTATTAAAGTTTACGATAATTACTCGTAAGCAGTAATTACCCATATCAAATACAGTTTGTAGGATTGGTGTCATTAAAAATAAACGACGTAGTGTCAAGTTATTACATTTTTGATAATTATTCGTAAGCAGTGCAGACCCAGATTATGTATGGGTTATACGATAGTCATCATTAAAAATAAAATAAATACAGAACCGCTTTTATTAAAGCTGAATATAATTGTTACTATTTAAAGGAGATTTTATTGTTTTATCATTTATTCACTACGTGTTACCACTATGTTTGCACTACAGGTGGCGTGCGGAAAACTGCTTTGAGTTCGTTCAGAGATCTCAAATATCTTGCCTTATATGGTAGAGACGTCTCAGTATCATTGACAGGTTAATTTCGCAGGAATTTCTCCGTGCTGTATCGTGGCCGAAGCAGTATAGTTTCTGATTATCCAGCTGAAGTCCCGGTTTTGATTTCTGTCGGAGGGAAATCGTTAGTATACATCGCTGATGAGACTTAATAAAGTTGAAACAGTCTGTACGATATTCTACACACCGAGTAATTCTTTGCAAAATTCACTTGTCATTATTATCTTCTATAATTATCGAATTTTATGTGATATGCGCATTGTAATTGCCTTCAAGCAAAAATATAAATATCAAGATATATATATATATATATATATATATATATATATATATATATATATATAAAGAAAGAAGTATATATACATATATATATATTCTTTCTTTAATATATATATATATATATATATATATAAGGAAAGAAGTATATAATATATATATATATATATATATATATATATATATATATATATATATATTGTATGAACAAAAAGTAATAAGACAAACACGAATATTTCTTATGTTATTTATTCTCAACTAGTTTTGACCTTAGGTCATCGTGAGGAGAAGATTTCTTGTTTGAAGAAATTGTTTTTAGAGAGTTTTTTTTGAAAGGGAGCATTATAAAATAAAAGAACCTCTTTGAGTTGGGTTCTTTTTGAATGCTCCTATATATGTGAGGGAGGGTTCTTGAGAGTTGGTATATGACAATATATGTATACATATAAATGTAATGTGCGTGCATACATATATGTGTGTGAATGTAAGTGTGTGTGTATCTTCGTACGCGTGATTTTTAAATGGATCAAGAGTAGCTTGTTTGATGTGGTGCGGTCGGAGTTTGTTTATTTAGGTGTTATTGGCCCCCACATATTTGTCATATATATATATATATATATATATATATATATATATATATTATTAGTAGAAAAATTAAGGGTCTGCCATGCTTTCGATCAAATTGAAATAATTTAATCAGGAAGTTTTTCATCTAATAATGATATTATAATTATTACTGCTCTGTATTTTTGATATATATTGGATTATTTACTGATGTCACTGCAACAGAAAAGTTAAAGCTGCAATTGGATACGATATATATATATATATATATATATATATATATATATATATATATATATATATATGCAAATGTAAACAAATCTAGCTATTTTCTGCCGACAGTATATTTGGGAGAATATGTGCTTAATTGAAGTCAGACCTAATTTTTTGAAAGTTAATTCATTAATGGTTAAAATCCCGCCTAATTAACCATTAATGAATTAACTTTCAAAAAATTAGGTCTGACTTCAATTAAGCACATATTCTCCCAAATATATATATATGTATGTGTGTGTGTGTGTGTATGTGTGTGGTTGAGAATAGAGGAAAAAGTGGATATAACAACACAACAGCTAAATTCAATTGATATTTCGCATCTGTATTTAGTGAAGCTTTATCAAAATTTATTGTCAAATAAATAAATTTTGCCTAAGCTTTTGGTCTTCACAATATATTTTTGACAAAGCTTCGCTAAATACCGAAGTGAAATATCAATTGAATTTAGTTGTTGTGTTGTTATATTCACTTTTCTCTCTATTTTTGACCACATTTTTCGGATTTACCCAATACTTCACTCCTCTCCTATATATATATATATATATATATATATATAAGTAAAAAAAGTAAAGTCGTCGGGGCGGCCTAATGTAAAGTCGTCAGTATCAGCCAAACAGCGAGGGAGTCTATCCCCTTTTCATTAGCGCTAGACCAAGGAGATTATATTAGCATCTGAGGTGGAGCGCCACACCTACATAGCGCCTTACTTTACCTCACAGATCCCTGTGCTACTCATACGCTGAGTTGGCGAGGGCCGGTATCGAACTAGGAAATTTGTGGTTTCTAGCTGAACGCTATACCGACTGACTAACTCGGCCCTATATATACATCGCTGCAAACTTGAATACAAAAACATGTGTGATCTAACGCTTTATATACATATCTGTTTATTTTATAATATTGTAACAAACACCCCAAGAACAATAAAAAAATATAAAAAACAACCAAAACAAACAAAAATTATTACATGTTCAAAGCAGGAATTTACAAATTACCCTGTAAAAATACTGAATGCGCGATTTACCCATTTCGAGTTTCCCCTGTGTTCCTCATACCTCATGCCTTGTGCCACAACTGAGATTATTATTAATGAAATAGATCACTAATTAGGACTGAGCCTATTCTAGTAGTTACCCCTTAACAGAGTTTAACAGGTTTTAATTCAGAGTTTTCCTTCTCTAAACTGGTTGCCTAACCAATGTTAGAGCCAGCTGACCTACTGTTTACTCATAGCTGGAGGGATAGTAGTTGGATTCTATGTGAACTGTAGCTTCGTCTAGGATTTGAACTCGGGTCGACGAGTCCATTTTCTACAACTCTAAACATTAAACCACGTGCCCCCAACTGACTAAAATAGTGTATTTGTATTTCGTGCAAATGTCTTTAATCCCAATGCCGATTATCTATACAAAATATGGTTAAATCGAACTTAACGGACCTAAATTCCACCATCGTATGTCACCCCCACCGAAAGTCGACGAGTCCATTTCCTACAACTCCAACAATTAGATACACCACAGCCTCTAAGTCCAACTGAGAAAAATAACTATCCTATCAAAGCCTAGACCTTTCTTCTGTTAGCAAATAGAAATAGACATGTATCAGCGCGTTTGACACAAGCTACTATTCTCACAAAGTTAGCAGATATATTGTTGTTATTTCTTCAAAATTAGTCTTTAAGAATACTGTATGCGCGATCTACTCATCTTCGAGATTCCCTGTTCCTTATACATCCGGCCTTGTGGCGCAACTACTCTATCAAAGCCTCGAACTTTCTTCTGTTATCGCATAAAAATAGATACGTATCAGCGAGTTTGACACAAGATCCTATTCCCACAAAGTCAGCAGATATATTGTTATTGTTTCTTGAAAGTTAGGACGGAAATATTGGACACTTGAATCAGCAATTCTATTTCCGGTGCAATGTCACTTTAACGATAGAGCACGTCGTTACGAACATCTGAATATGAAATTAGAAAAACCGAATTGTTTTTGATGTCTTCTCGAACTAGGCCAACTATATACAAACATCCGTTCATCTTTACATTTGTTATTCGCATTGGGAGTTGGGCGATTCTATTAAGGCCCTTGGCCTCTAATAATACCAGCTGAAAAAAGGTTCTACCTTTTCGTGACCTTAAACATCTGCCATGAAAATAAATTTCGATTAATTTTTTGGTTATCTCAGCCCGTTTTACACACAAACAAATATAAATGCTTCAGCATAAAATAACCGAATAAAAAATTATTCTATCCCTAGAATTAAGTGTATCCCCTAAAATTAGCACAATCTTGATTATTTTCTAATAATGGCCAAATAGAGAATAAGGGAGATTGTGTTGCGCCAATATTTCAAGTAGATCCAATGGGAAATAATCAGTATTTACTGACACCAGACTAAAATTCAAATCAGTGAAAGTATACAAGGTGTGTCATAAGAGTATCGAGATTAAAGCTGTATTTACCAAGATAGAAATGAACAATGAATGGAACGTTATTTTTTTTTCAGAATCTTGTATTCTGAAAAAAAAAAAACGTTCCATTCATTGTTCATTTCTATCTTGGTAAATACAGCTTTAATCTCGATACTCTTATGACACACCTTGTATACTTTCACTGATTTGAATTTTAGTCTGGTGTCAGTAAATACTGTTAAAAATTACAAAAAAATTCTATATTTTTTTACACAAAATTAAAGGAACAATGTAAGAACTACATGGATACATTCAATGTTTTCCCCTTTTGTCATTCACGGTTTCCCGACAGAGAACGATAAAAAAAGTAAGAAAAGAAAGCCTGAAATAATTGCCAAGGATTTGTATCGCCTTAAAATATTTGCAGTTGCTTAAATAATCACCCATCTAAGTATTGAACAGGCTCATCACTGCTTAACTTCAGTGATCTAGTGGGAACCGGTGCTTCCAACGTGACTGGAGCGTAATCCCACATTTTTGATTATGTACCATAACTATGCAAACATACAAAATTACTACTAATTGTCTTACAGCATATAAAACATTTTTGAGGCATTCAATACTGAAGCAAGTCAATGTGATATCACCCATCTAAGTATTGAACAGGCTCATCGCTGCTTAACTTCGGTGATCTAGTGGGAACCAGTACTGGACCGTGTTCCCACATTTTTGGTCATGTACCATAACTATGCAAACTTACAAAATTACTACTAATTGTTTTACAGCATATAAAACATTTTTTAGGCATTCAGTACTGAAGCAAGTCAATGTGATATCACTCATCTAAGTATTGAACAGGCTCATCGCTGCTTAACCTACTGGACGTATTCCCACATTTTTGGTTATGTACCATAACTATGAAATTACTACTAATTGTTTTACAGCATATAAACATTTTGAGCATTTAATATTGTTCATTTTGATATCACCCATCTAAGTATTGAACAGACTCATCGCTGCTTAACTTGGGTGATCTAGTGGGAACCGGTGCTTTCAATGTGACTTGACCCTAACCACAGAATTAAACGAACAATGTAAGAACAACATGGATCATTCAATATTTCCCCCATTTTTCACTCCAGTTTCCCGAAAGAGAACAAGAAAGAAATGAAACCGTGACATAATTGCCAAGGATTTTTCTCGCCTTAAAATATTTGCTGCCTGCCAAACATAATTTTCTATGTGTTGGTGTCCCTTGCCAAACGTTACAAAATAATGAGACCTAAACCTACAAATAGACCCATTATTTGCTATCAACGAATTCTTTTGGGGTTTTCAAAGGCCACTCTTGCTGGCCTTAACATCGACATGATCAAGTTTCGCTTGAATGTGTGTTCACAATGAAATTGGCAATGTTAGAATCTATAAAGACAATGTTGTTTGTTATGACTTGAGGCTTTTTAGGAAAAAGGAAACTGGAGACGTTGTATGAAAAGAAAGAAAAGCGAAAAGGATACGAAAAAAAAAGACATTTTCTCAGTCTTTAATCCCAAGAAGAAGTAAAAAAAGGAAAATATTACCGAAATGAAAGAGTGGTAAGGTGAGCCAGGAAATCAGAGACTAAAAGAATTCTTTACAAGGACAAAACGAAGAATCGGCGAAATAGAAAGATATTAAAGTAATAGTGGGATTAGGTGTGAAAAAGTATGAAATTACCTCATCGAAAAGGATACAAATATACATTAAAAATAAAAATAAAAATATGTATGTATTTATATATCTATCCCATACCGATCCTATATATATATATATATATATATTTTATACACATTTACATCAAACTCTTTTGAGTTTTCTTTGTGGACTATAATGCTTCTGATTTAATAAATAAAATACAATTTATTTTTATTTTATTTTCAAAACAGAATACGCATTTTCTAAATTAAAAATTTTGTTTTTAAATTAAAAAAAAAAAAATCCCGGCTATAATATTGAACGTTTCATCTGCACCACTTTCGTCTTATAACGGTCCACTCACACCGTTCTCTCTATCATACACAACTCGCTCTTGATGAAGGTGGTCTTCAATAAAGGGTCGAAACAGATATCTGTTAGCGAATTTTAACATCATGTGTTTGTTTTTTCTAAATACTTATTTCACACTGTTGGATTCACTTCCATTCATTTTTCATATATATATATATATATATATGAGGTAAATTATAAGGAATGAAAGAACAAAACTCGCTGGAGTTTTGAACTCGGCTTCTTCGACTTTTATTGAATTATTCGGATCATACAAGCGTTTATAGAAGGGGGAGTAGGTAGGTTGGTAATTTTTGTGGTGAGGGAAAGATTTGATTGGTTTTGGGGGACATATTGGGGGAAGATTAAAGAAATCAGATGGGAAGAGAGTTGAAGGAGGTAGGTAGAAAAAATGAATGGTGAGAAATACCTGATAGGGGAGGGGAGTAGCCATTTCTTGGAGATAGATTTGAGTAGAGGAAGTAGCAAATGGGAGTAATAAAAAAGGGGGGGTTAAATGACCATAAAAATATTTTATCTCATTCTGTCGGATTCATTCCAACACCTTTCCTCATATATATATATATATATATATATATATATATATATATATCCCATGATGCTCCTATGTATGTATGTATGTCTCTGTCTCTGTCTCTCTGTCTCTGTCTCTGTCTGTCTGTCTGTCTGCCTGTCTGTCTCTCTCTCCTCTCTATATATATATATATATATCACATGCTGCTCCTATTTATATGTATGCATGCATGTATGTATGTATGTATGTATGTATCTATCTATCTATTTAACCCATGCTGGTCCTATATGAATGTATCTGTATATCCCAGTCCCTCCATAACGATCTATTTATCTATCTATCTATCTTATCTATCTATCTATCTATCTATCATTTTGTTCACATCTATCTATCTATCTATCTATCAATCTGAGTTTTTATTTTATTTTTCGTGTATTCGGTTTGTGTTTCTCTCTGGTTTCCTGATTTGTATTCATTATATACTGTTCGTATTTATCTATTTAACCTATGCTGCTCATATATGTATATATCTGTATATCCAACTCCCTCCATAGCGATATATCTATCTATGTACTTATCTATCTATCTATCTATCTATCTATCTGAGTTTTCTCGTGTATTCGGTTTTTGTTTCTCTCTAATTTCCTGATTTGTATTTTTATATACTGTTCGTATTTAAATGGCTTCTTGGGATTTAATGACACTTTTTCCAACAAAGAAAACGGCAAATGACAAATCTATAATCATTTGTATCGCTATTTACTAATCTAAGCTTGTCTGGCACAAGGCAATGGGTATGCGTCACACAGAGAAGATAAAACGTAATCGTTTTCAAGGGAAACCATTACTCCACAATGTGGCTTTGAATTTTTATTTGTTGCCATTTAGTTATTTACTTCACGTATTCAAGTATGACACAAGGTCATTTAATGTGGGACCACCCACGAACTGAAGCTCATGGAATGACTGGAGCAAAAATGCGTAGATCCTTTGGCATTTCTTCTCAACGGTGTGGATCAGGCACTGGGCAATAAACCCAGCCCTGTCCCTTTTAATCAAGGGGACAGGTGTTGCCTGGGAGGATAGCCCCCTTGGATCATGCCGTTAATTTCATTAACTGAATCCGTGCCCCGAGAGCGGGTTATTAATGTGTTCTCATTTAGTTAGCTTAGCCTAATTTAGCACAAGGACAGAAATACCGGGCACCCAGTGAGAATCAAACCCATTGAGAAGGATCTACTAACTTATCTCGCTAGCCATCATATCACCTGAAACACCGAATGAATGTCTATCCGTAGTGAAGTGATAGTGAATAATCACCTTCGAGGCTAATCCGATAAAGAAAGTTACAAATCTGTCTATTGATTATATTGATAAGCGAGAGCTGAAGGTTTTCGAAGCCGTACTACATTACAACTCATAGTACAAATACAAGGCTATAAAACACTAAGTTATTCCAAGCAAAAATCAAAGAGACAATCTCTATTAATAATGGAGATTCGCTTCCGGTTTTTGTCTGTCACAAAAACTACATCACTGCTTACGTCACATTACCTAAAATCGTCATAACATAGAATAAATAAACTCAAAATGTGAGCATGCAACATTAGACACTCCTCATTGTTTTTTAAAACAAGTTTTAATAAATACATGACTGGTATTATATATCTATATATAGTTTGTTTTATTTTAATACATATTTAAAGTTTACATTTCAAATTGTTTTATTTTTTAATCCTTTAATGAATTTGATGATTTTACTTACTTAGGGTAGAAACTCGCTGTCATTGAATTTTTAACTCCCACCCCTCAGGCAATGTGTTTCAAAAATCTATTTTTACATCGCCCAGAGGGTGTTTTTTATTTTGCTAGTTCTTATAATATAACAAATTTCTTAGAGTGTAACAAAATCAGAAACGAAGATACGAAAAAGGAAGAGCATGATGAAATTAAATAGAGCTCATTTTATCTACAATACCTGACAAAAATTTGGGGATGTTCACTTAGGTATTTTATTTAGAAGTAAATAAACTAATAAGAAATAATACTCAAAACATTTTCTATTTAAAGGCTGAACATTTTGGCATTGTGAAATACTCCTGAAATAAGTAAGTAAACTCGTCGTGGCGGCCTAAAGTCGGTATCAGCCAGTCAGCGAGGGTGTCTATCCCCTATTCAATAGCGCTAGACTAAGGAGATTGTTTTGGCGTCTGAGATGGAGCGCCACACCTACCATCAGCTCCTTACTTTACCGCAGAGATCCCCGTGCTACTCATACGCTGAGTTGGCGAGGACCGGTATCGAACTAGGAACCCTGTGGTTTCTAGCCTAACGATCTACCGACTGAGCTAACCCGGAAATAAACTAGACTAAATTATTTAAATCATTGATATGCGAGAGTGTGTCAAAAGTCATGCTATTTTCTTTATTTCATGTGAAGTTTTTTTAAATTTTTTTTATAAAACTAAGGCCTACATTGAGACCCAAGATTCCGACAAGGAGCAAGATTCCGACAAGGAAGACCCAACTTGCCAATCGACAATGTCCTGCATTACAATGCTCGACCACCTACAAACATCAGGACAAGGGAGTAAATCGCCTCATTCGGGTGGACAAATTTACCACATCCTCAATACTCAGCAGATTTAGCGCCTTCATACTATCATCTCTTCGGTCCCATGAAAGAGGGTTTGAAAGGCTAACATTATTCCAGTGATGAGGAAGTGAAATATGTAGTGAAGAAGTGGCTCAAAGAACAGTCAACAGAATTCTCCGGGGCAGGGATACATGCTCTTATTCGATGTTGGAACATTGCTATTGAGGGAAACGCTGGCTATGTGGAGATGTAGGGGTGTGATCAACAGAGAACCAGCTTTACTTTGATGTATGATGTATGAGTTCCTGTGTTGGTAATTATACCTGTACTAAACAAAATGGCATTCATTTTTGACTAACCCTCGTAATTATTTTCCAAGCCATGCAGAGGAAAATATAATAGAATAACCGAATATGGAGAAAAGAATTAAGGAATGATCATTCCTAAAGCAAATACCATTAGAAGCGTCGATGTGTAATTCAGTGTACAGTTCAAAGTCAGTTCTTGTAAACCTCAACAATCGGTTGGGTCTGCTTAATTGAAAGGTAACATGACAAAAAGAACTGTCAGTTGAAACAATTGAAGGGATCGTCAAACTCATTGAAGAAGACAATCCACAGTGGAGTATGGTGAAAGACGTTGGTTGGTTGTAGTCAGCCGGTGCAAATATAAAAGAAATGGGATGGTTCACAAAAGGAAAACTTATTGGTAGAACACGAAAGACACCAAAGCGTCAAGATAGAAAACTCTAACCAATATACCTTAACTTACGGTCAAGTCACGTTGAAAGCACCGGTTCCCACGATATCACCCAAGTTAAGCAGCGATGAGCCTGTTCAATACTTAGATGGGTGATATCAAAATGAAGTTTCAATGTTAAATGTCTCAAAAATGTTTTATATGCTGTAAAACAATTATTAATAATTTTGTAAGTTTGCATAGTTATGGTACATAACTAAAAATGTGGGATTACGGTCCAATCACGTTGTAAGCCCCGGTTTCTGCTAAATCACCAGTTAAGAAGCGATGAGCCTGTTCAATACTTAGATGGGTGGTATCAAAATGACTTGCTTCAAAAATGTGGGATTACGGTCCTATCACGTTTAAAGCACCGGTTCCCACTAGATCACCGAAGTTAAGCAGTGATTAGCCTGTTCAATACTTAGATGGGTGACTATTTAAGCAGCAGCAAATATTTTAAGGCGAGAAAAATCCTTGGCAATTATGTCACGGTTTCTTTTCTGTGAGTGAAAAAAGGGGAAACATTGAATGCATCCATATTAGTCTTACATTGTTCTTTTAATTTTGTGCTTAGATTCAAGTCACGTTGAAAGCAATGGTCCTCACTAGATCACCGAAGTTAAGCAGTGATGATACTATTTAAGCAACAGCAGGTACTGTAAGTAACCACTTACCAAATGAATTGATTAAGCATTAAATGACCCGAAAAGGTTTGGTATGCCGTAATACAGAACAACCAAACAACCAGTTATATTTGCCTATATTTGTTATATTTGTTAGATTACTAAGCATTTGCCATGTGGTTTTTGTGAGATCAACATGAAAATAGTTTGAGAAACAAAAAGAAATGATTTTTGAAGTGGTTTCAATACATTTTCAATTATTTGTAGTTACATAAAAAAAGAAACAATTATTAATAATAATTGTATAATTGAGACTTTTCTGTACAAACACAAAAAATGAAGACAAAATAAGGGATAGTTTTGTAGTAATTATTAAATCCCAACTTTTAAAGATTCCAGACTATTAACTTGCCGAAGATATAAATATCTTTCATAAAACTCTAAATCTTGAATATAGAATTTTTTGGTGATTTCATCCTGAAAAGGCTAATCAATTACATCTGAACGATAAAGAAGAAAATCTTTACAACTTCCTGTTTAGAGTTGATTCGGTTACCATTATCCTTATTAGATCCATTTTGATGTAGAAATGAATAGAATAAATAAATAAATTTTGAAGAAATATATTATAGAACTGTGGCGAGAGAAATTACGAACAGGGTAACTCAAAGCGAGCACGGACCTGTCTGGCGTGCAAAATGAGATCAGAGGGAGTGTAGCGAGTGATTAGGGAGAGTGAATTCGCATCCCCCAGATCGTGATTCGTGGCTTGACTTCGGACTACCTCGTTGGCGCGTATGCAAATTCCTACACTGTGCGATTGACCCTGATGTGGGACTTTAGTCAGGGCGGTGAACGATTATTTAAGACCTGCCTTACCACACCGAGACAGGTGCGAGACTTGCTGACGAGGGCACTGACGTACGACGAGGAAGAGGAGACGAGTGAACTTTGGCGGAGGACTGCTAGAAAATATTGTTGCAGGCGGCAAGGACTTGGTCAGGGTACTTTGGCTGCCGAGAGAACGTCTTTTTCAGTTGGGAGAGATCCGGCTGTCTGTTCACTTATTATAAGAACGAATTTCTTAATATAGTCTTATATGCAGTGTTATTCCCTCAACCCTCCTGATGACCATTCTAGTTTAATACTAACCATGTTTGCACACCGTTATATGTTTTCAAGTATCCTTATCCAATATTAATATCGCCCTGTCGGCTGAAACAAACCAATATACCTTAAAAAAAGGTAGAACAAATAAGTCGTCGGGGCGGCCTAATGTCGGTATCGGCCAGACAGCGAGGGAGTCCATCCCCTTTTAACTAGCGCTAGACCAAGGAAATTATTCTAGCATCTGAGATAGAGCGCCACACCTACATTCAGCTCCTCACTTTAGGGCACATATCCCAGTGCTACTCATACGCTGAGTTGGCGAGAGCCGGTATCGAACCAAGAACCTTGTGATTCCTAGCCGAACGCTCTACCGACTGAGCTAAACCGGCCCTAAAAAATGTAATACTAAAAAAAAAAAAATGCCCTAAGTGAACATCCTGTAAGTGTGCTAATTCCATAATTTTTTCCGGAAGTAGTATTACTACTACTACTTCCGGGATGCTGTTTCGGAAATATGCCTCAATAAATTGTAGTGAGTGATATTTTGGCAGGAGAAGTACTTGGCACTGTGCCTTTGGTTGTGTTGGGCGTGATCTGTTATTTATAGACATAGCTGTAATTTGTGAAAGATTTCGGCCCTCTTCTCTACAGACAAGATATTTTCGTTGTGATTTGCATTCGTCTATATGCCAATGGCACCAAAGAGCCAGCCTGCCGAATAGGGGAGGGGGACACCTGGGCGCCAGGAATCGACGCCTTCTCTTTTCTGTATCTCCGCACTTTTTTTCCTTGTCGCTATGGGAACTACTCATGTCTCCCGCTAGCGATCGTTGTGAAAAATTCATCTCGCAGGCGAGGACAGATAATCAAAATAAAATGATAAAAATTAAGATTTTATTTGACACTTAGTATTATTTGTATTATTCGGACTATTGTTCTTATCTTCCTTGTTATCTGTACAACGTTTCGGCCGATGTGCCCTCCGGCCTTTTTCAGGTTCAATTGGACATATAGCGTAGTGGATAAAAGTGTTAGGTTAAGACAGTTCTATTTCTCTGAATGTTTGAGATGAGATTTGAAGATTAGTATTATCTGTGTTATTCGGACTATTGTCCCCATCTTCATTGTTATTTGGTATATCGGCCGAAACGTTGTACAACTAACAATGAAGATGGGGACAATAGTCCGAATAATGCAGATAATACTAAGACAGTTCTAAGTGACAGTTATCTCTTGACTTGCAGGTTCAATTCTGTTCAGGAGCAACAGTAGCATAGAATAATAATTAACACAGCTTAACACCTCTACCCCAGCTAAGGTTAGCGGAATGAGAACAGGATAACTCCGTGGACTGAATAAAGGGTTAGGTTCAAAGTTCTGTGATAGCTCCCGATTATGACAAGAAGGTTTCCGATTACGACAAGAAGATTCCCGAGTTCAAAAAGAAGGTTTCCGAGTTCGAGAAGGTTCCCGTGTTCTACAAGAAATACCTGAAGAAGGCCAGGGGCAAATCGGCCGAAACGTTGTATAGATAACAATGAAGTTGAGGACAATGGTCCGAATAATCCAATTAATACTAATTATCAAGGCGCATCTAAAACATTCCGAGAAATAAATAATTATCTCCCTCAGTGAATGATCATGCCTGTCAGTGCCTTGAGGGGTGTCACGTGACAGTTGCAGTAAGCCATTCTCGATTTTTTTTTGCCTCTGTTCATTGAACAAGAGAGACGTTGTCTTGGACCCTGCCATGAATCAGTAGGGCTACGTGGCTATTTTACTTTCTTTTATCAAGTAAGATTTTTTTCTATTTTGTACCTCTTTAACATACTGCTTGTTCGTAGAAAAATATGTTTATTTTTCTAGTTGTTGGGACACAGATGTTGTGTATTCTTTCTTATCAATACCATTATTATATATAATAGTATATAATATAACGTGTTGTTTAAAAACATCTTTTCGCCGTTATTCAATCGTATATATTTGATTATACGATACATCTGACATATTCCGAGGGACCTCACATCAGTGAGGGAGCCGATGTGTAGTTAAAACCGTTGAGAGGAAGGCCCCGAAACGGTGCACATTCTCTCCTGATGATTCCAAAATCAATTACATAAAATATAAAAACAATTAAGGAAAAAGAATTATGGAATTGAACTTCTCGTCGGCTTTGCAACTAGAATGAGGAGCATTCTACAGCCCGCTCGCTTATGGTGAGTTTCCGTTACTTTTCAAGTAACTTTCTTCTTCTAATAGTATATAGTATATAATCTATATAAAATATTAGATTCTCTTGTATGTACACATGCGTTTCTCTTATCTTTCTTTCTGTTGTGTTAAGTGTTAGTATATCACAGATACACTTATACTTGTTCTTGGTGAGTGGGGACTCGAATAAATATCTTCCATGCCACCAAACATTCCAATAGCTGGGTCAAAAGTGTCTTGCTGCTAAATAAACTTAAAGCCAAGAGTAACGTGTTCTCTGGCGTCAGTCCTGGGTGTTAGTTTGAAAGGATCAGAAAGGTCTGGGGTGTATCGGCTTTCTATTGGCATTTGTAACATGAGCGAAGAATAATACACTCGGTTTCCAACAAGACATATAAATGTTTTTTTTCTTTGGGGTGAAACTCATCGTCTTATTTTTATTTCCTAAGCGAAAACGAACGGACAAAGGTCACTGCTGGCTCGATAGGAAATATACGAAAACATTCTAAGGATACCCGTCACTGCCCGGTGAAAGTGATTTGCTTGGTAAATATCAGGTTTAACTAGACTGGAATTCGAATAAAAAAGAGTCTTGCACTCACAAGTGATTAATCGTGATTCAAAATTATCTGGAATGCTTATCCATTTGTCTATTGATTGATTGATTGATTGATTGATTTTAACGGTGTTTCAACCCGTCTAGGGTTATTTCAAATATAGAACTAAAGGTACCGTGTTCATTGTATATTTACATTTACATTTATTTTAGTGTAGTTATTTCTTAAGAATTGTTTTGCACACATTTATATGATATCAAATATTCCTAACAAATAATTTGTACACAGTTGCACGGTTTCATGTATTTCCTA
>CM042155.1:23210508-23273008 GCA_023376005.1 Doryteuthis pealeii | reverse complement strand
TAAACAGAATGGCATTACTTTTTGACTCACCATCGTAGTAGACCCTTGAGTAAAAAATAAAGTAATCGTTTATACAGAAAAAAAACGGTGTTTACTTCAATTTGTTGATTTGTCCTTTCCTACAAAAACGCTCATCACAATTCAATAATTTTGGTTGTTTATCAAGAAATTCCTAATTTCCCAATGTGAAATCTCATAACACAGATTAAAGTTTCTCTAATTAGATGAATTTAATTAAAGAAACAATAACATGATGTAATTAATATCACTTAGAAAAAAAGATATTACTTCATTTACCCATGAAAAATTCTGTATTTCCTAGAAAATAATTAACTGTGACCTCTTCACTCATTAATTTCGTTTTCATTTTCCAGAACATAACAATTTATTATTAGTAAATAAAGAACTTCTGTCTGTTCATTAGGTAGACGCAAAAGTTTCCGCTACTCTGTTTTGCAATACATCACGAAGCAGTCCCCAAGGAGGATTAAAGTAGTGATTAGTTCAAGTTACTTCACGAGCATTACATTCAGTCAGTGGGCCCCATAGAATTAATGGCACCAGAGGTGACTGTCAACCACTAAAACATCCAAAGTAAAATCTTTGAATGTGAATTGGAATCGCTGAGAAATTCAGGGCAACTACCATTAAAGAAACGAAAGTCTTGGACATCTATTTTTCTCTCAGAGGAATTGGCTTGGAAATGTTTAAGTCAAATCAATTCATTGGTTTTGACGTGGAAGTCTCCCAAACGAATCATTTGGAAAACAAAATGTAAAAGTTTTATTCTGCAATGTTTAGTGTTAAAACATGGAGATAGAATAACGGACTGACACTCATGAGGTCCTGACATATAAGAACATTTTTGAAGCAAACAAGCTTGCGTTCCTCAAACTGAAATTATACAAGCAAAAGTTAGTATTATCTGCGTTATTCGGACTATTGTACCCATCTTCATTGTTATTAATAAAATCATTTTACATTAGTAATGCTGTTGACAATATCTACATACTAATGATATGCAATTGTATTTATATATACAACAAATAGCGGTTTACAGTGTGAACGGGAAGGTTAATTTGCATATTGATATTAAAAATTTATTTCAATAAATATATGATTAACATTATTGATTTTTAATCGTTTGGTTTTATCTTAATGAATATGAGCAAAAATCTCGGGGATAAATCTTAAAAGAAATCCATTGACAAAAAGAAATAACTGTAATTTTATTCTTTGCTTCCTATTTCAACGAAATAGTTAAATTAGGAAAAATCAGTGATGAAAGACGGGAGTGAAGGAAGAGTAAGTTTCAGTTGTTCTATTTTAAGATTTTACCCCCATCTGTTTCAAATTATTTGATTTGCATTCTTATTTAGTCTCATTAGCCTTTCTAATTTAATATAATATTGTTATATACTGGCATCAAATTCTATATGTTATATAGCGGCTTCAAATTCACGGCCCTACTTCGTGTATCTGCATACGTAGCGGGTATCGTCACTAACCCTAGACGATATATGTAGTAGTCGCTTAATGAAATCTACAACACATGGGTATAGTAGGAGTTTTGACTTTATTTCTTTTCTTCGGCTGGTGGTGGGCGGCGAGCGTTAACAATGACTACTACTACTGCTGCTGGGATGGTGGCTGGTGGCGCGACGGACCGTGTCGACGGTCGCTCCTTGTGCTCTATTCACCGTCCGCTGTCTGGCTGTCTAACTGACCTGGGATCCCTGACTTCCTTTTATATATATCAAAAGCCTACGCGTTTTCTTTTGTTATCTTTATCAGCGGACAAATCTATTTCCGAACTTATTGTTACCCATCCTTCTTTGTTCGCTTTACCCGGAAAAAGTCCTTTGTTACTCTTTTCGTCTTCTCCCTGCCTCGATGAAGAGCATATTTCCGTTTTCCCCTTCTTTTAAATATCTTCAATATACAACAATATTTTATTATAATAAAACTTAAATACTTGCATCCGGAGGGTGCATATATTTTGTTAATATTCTTAATTGACTGCAACGTTTAACGTTTTCTTTGATATATGTATAATGAAATGTACATACTATGTACTATATACTATGAGGAACGTATATTTTAATTAATTATGTATTCAGTGTTTAGCTCTAATCTATTGTTTATACTAGGACCTAATTTGGCTATTAATAAACTTTCTCTAATTCCGAGATTACCAATGTTGCGTATTACTGTCTTCTATCTTAACGGAAAAACTATTGCCTTTATTTTTGCATTTGATTAAATGTTTATGGAATGAGGATGCACGTGTGTGAATATGTTCTTTGATTCTAATGTGGAGATGTCTAATTGTACTTCCTATATGGAAATTAAGGCATTTGGAGCAAGTTAAACGGTAAACTGTATAGGTTTTGTGACATATGTTAGGGTCTTTTATTGGGCACTTGGCTAGTGTGCATGTTGTAATATCATTCTTATGTTTTTTTGTTAGATGCTGGCGTAGTGAGGGTCCAGAGCGTGCTAGTTGGATATCTAGTCCCTCTTTATGAATAGCCTAACAAAAAAAAATATATATATCCATGGTTTTTTAAATAAGATAATAATAAAAAATTCAACTCTCTGTTTGTGAAATGAGGTCTAACATCCCTAACCTAATCAATAAAAATACTCCTAATTATTTTAAAAAAAGTCGCATTTTATGAACATTTATTTTGATTTTTTCAGAGGGTAAAGAGACATTTTTAAATTGAAGAACAATTTCATCTTTGGAATTGAATATTTGCCAGGCACAAGTAATTTTTGGAAAATCTGATAAAACTTGGCACTAATCTTGTCATGGGAAGAAATAATTGAAAATTTTAGAGCTAACTGTATTTCCTGAAAACACTTACAGTCTATAAATAACATATCGACATGCCAATTATAATATTTTCAAATTATTTATTACCGTAAAGTCCCCAAAGGAATTGGATAAATCGTTGATTTTTCAATAAACTTTTGTAAAAATGTAATAATATTTAATTATTGAATTAATTAAACAATGATTGAATGCATCAAAATTGACAAATTAACACCGACCGAAATTAAAATTACAATGAAGATATAATTTTCACATATTTTATTTCTAGTTCGACTCATTTTTACTTACTTTTGTTTTACTGTTAAGTTTAATGACATAAAAGGTATACTAGATTATTCCCTACTTTTAGGATTGAGTTATGTTTGAAAAAAATTACATTTCAATTGGTTCTAATTAGTCATAATTTGCAATTAAGTCAAAAACTGACCAATCTCTTACTTTACATTCTGCCTATCACTTTCTTCTTTTTTCTTTTTTTATTGTTTTTATGACAACATTTTAACCAATCTTCAAAAGTTAAATTAAATTACAGGAATTACGAACAATTGCTGTAGAGTAGCTAACACCCCTTTAGAACTCTACCAGATGGACTGGCTCATAGCCATAAAATAGCCTATGATTAAAGTAGATTATTTCTCTGAATGTTTGAGATGAGGCTTGATGATTAGTATTATCTGTGTTATTTGGACTATTGTCCCATTTTCATTGTTATCTGTACAGCGTTTCGGTTGATATGCCTCCGGCCTTCTTCAGGTATTTCTTGTCGGCATGTTAACCTGTCTAGGGTTATTTCATGCAGAGAGGTTAGAGAATTGCATTCATTACACTTTTTGTGCAGTTGTTTCTTAAGAGATATTTTTTATCGAATACAAATAATTTTTAAACCTATCTGTTTGATGAGACCTTAAACTGAAATAATTGTGAGATTGACTCTGTTGTAGAGTAGCTAACCCCCTTCAGCACTCTACCAGATGGACTGGCTCATAGCCATAAAATAGCCTACGATTAAAGTAGATTAACTTGCTGAGTTGGCTATACCGAACTGACTATCCTCTATTTAGTATAAGTTTTGTCTTGTTAATTGTTTGTAGTTATTTGTTCTGTGTTTGTATATATCCATTTGGCACTGTATGCGACACGGACGAATGGATCAACAACCAAGGAATCTGCTTGACACAATGATTATTCACTAAGGAGCAACCAAGGATTTTTCACTAAGAAACAACCCAGGATTCTGCCTGACACTAAGGAACACAAGGATTCTACCTAACACTAAGGAACATAAGGGATCTCCACTGTAAAGTGCTCTTACATGCAGCCTAAGAATGGTCACAAAAATCGACCGATCTGAGGTCATATTCAGATAAAACTAAATTGACTTACTCAAATACAAGGCGTGTCAAAATATTATCGAGGTTTTTGTATTTTTGACACACCTTGTATTCTGAAAAAAAAGTTTCATTCATTAATTTGTTTTTCAGAATACAAGGTGTGTAAAAGAAAGGACCAAGTTTAAAGCTGTATTTACCGAGATAGAAATGAAGAATGAATTGTACGATATTTTCTCAGAATACAAGATGTGTCAAAACGTTAAAAAAATCTCGATACTTTTTTGACACACCTTATTTATCCTAATGAATAAATTCACCTGGGTAGTTATCCCGTTTTTAAAACGCTTTGGTATACACGTCTCCAATTCTCTTGAAAGAAATTTAGTTTTTTTTTCTGCAAGTCTTTATTAAGACTTGTAGTGATTTGTTTAGTCACCTATAGAGACATAAAACAAAACAAAGCGAAACAAAAACTCAATTATATTTTGATGAAGTATGTCATAATTGCTTTAACGACTAAAACCGTCCGCTGAGAAATAAATCAAAATGTAATTACACTTTCACCTACAATTTATTCGAAGTTATTAATCGCTTCCCAAAAATATTGCGAGATTACATCTTTTTTGTCGATTAATAATCTATACATATATAAACGGCAGTTGTTGTGTATGTATGTATATATGTATGTATGTATATCCGGATGAAACTACGAAAATACAAAATTACCAACAAAGTACATATATATATATATATATATATATATATATATAAAAAGTAATTGGTAATTTGCTTGAAGCATAGTTAAGTATGTTATAAATATTAATAATTAGAAAGCAATTACAATGCAAAAAAAACTAAAAACAAAAAGATGTTATTTTTTGTCTTATCGATTTCAAAGTAAAACTTTATCTTCAGAGACTATTTTCGGAAATGGACGTTTTTTTACTTTGAGTTTTACTTTGAAATCGATAAGACAAAAAATAACATCTTTTTGTTTTTATTTTTTATTTGCATTGTAATTGCTTTCTATATATATATATATATATATATATTTCAGGGTGCATATAATTAATAGGCAATACTATTATTAAGTATATTCATATATATATATATATATATATATATATATATATATATATATATACATTAAATATCATCGGTTCTTGTTTTTGTGCAAAAATTCCGAAGATTTGATTTATATTTACGAAGATATCTAAAAATTAAAATTTACATAATAATAATAATAATAATAATAATAATAATAATAATGGATCTGAGAGACTAACTTGCTAATTATTGCACCACTTTTTTGTCGTCCCACTAACCAGGTGATGTTGGATAGTCGCTTCTAGTTTAATCTAAGTGACAACAATGCAATTCATTGATAGTTTCTCATTTTCGAAGCTTTATTTAGTTTGATACACAAACATCCGGCTGCTTACGGTAAAGTTGGAGGCACGTGGTGTAATGGTTAGAGTCGTAAGAACTGGACTCGTCAATTCAAGTTCAAATCATGAACGAGGCTGTTTGCATTTCACATGGCGCTAAAACCTTGGGAACGGTATGAATCCAACTACTCTCTCTCTCCAGCTATGTAGTAGGCATACTGGGCTCTTTAACCGTGGTTAGGTAACCCGTCTAGGAGAAGGACAACTCTGAATTGAAACCTGTTAAATTCCGCTTAAAAATTGACTTTGTGTCACATCCTACTCGTGCGGAGGGGTTGGGAAATATGCATACTGTTTCACTCATGAAAGTACTGAACCAAAATGATAATAATATCTAAAGAATTAAAAAAATATAAGGTTGAAATTTTACATCCTCAGGGATAAAACTTAAAAGGTTTGTGTACAAAATCAATACAAAAAAAAAACATGTCCCTCTATGATGAGTGCATATTTATTAAGTAGCATTCTATACAGTTGATATAGACTCTAAGTTGTAAAGTAGTGGTTAGTAATTTTTTATTTTTTGGGGGTAAATACCTCTTACAGAAATAAGATCGATTCTCAGCAGTGGCTTCATACCAAACTAATCTAAGCTTAGTAAGTACTGATTGAGATTCAGTGGTTTACTTATAAAGTAAGAAACGAATTTTTTTTTCTTATGCAAGAATTTGTTTATGATTAGGATTTTTGTTCAAAATATAATCACAGCAAACGAAATCCTGTTCATAGAAGTAGATTATCACACACACACACACCACACCACACCCACACACACACACATACATATATATATATATATATATATATATATATAGAGAGAGAGATAGAGAGAGAGAGAGATAGACAGACAGACAGAAGAGACATAGAGACAGATACAGAAACAGAGAGAGGGGGAGAGGGAGAAAGGGCGAGAAAGAGAGAGAGAGAAGAAAGACAGAGACAGACAGACAGACAGACAGAGAGAGAGAGAGAGAGAGAGAGAGAGAGAGAGAGAGAGAGAGAGAGAGAGAGAGGGAGAAAGAGAGACAGACAAACAGACAAACAGACAGACAGAAGATAGACGGTATTTTCTACTGCCAATCAAGTAAAGCCGATTAATTCACTGTTGTTCGAGTTCAGCATTTTCATGAATCTTGTCTCTGCCAACCGCTTATCATTCTGACTCATCTAAGTTTATATAAACTCTACAAGAACATATAAAACAAGAAAATATAGCACTAGTTAAGAATTAATAATAATTACTGCATCTACAAAATTAAAACAACTATGCATAATTACTAAAATGCTCATTATGTTTGTATGTAACCACAACCCCAGTAAAAAAAGACGGTGAATCATAGCGGGATTTTTACAAGAGCAATACTCTAAAATTGATCCAATTTACAGAACAAAGAAACATCATTGATTTTAACAGTATGTTAACCTGTCTAGGGTTATTGTATAACTCTAATAAGAATGTTCTCGGGGGGGGGGGGAGGGGGCACAGTTAAGTCCGACGCTTTTACTCTCCCAACTGACCAAGTGTTCAGTCTGAAACGATCTCTCCCAGCAATGCTGCACTCTTCTCACCAACACTATCAAACTTTTTCTCTCGTCCCCTCGTCGCAACAGCCAAAGTGCTACTGCAAGCTCTCCCCCAGGTTTGTGACGGCCACGACTCACGATCAGGAGGCTGTGAGTTCAATCTCCCCACTCGCCTCTGATCTCATTCTGCATGCCAAGCACAGTCGTGCACGCTTCGAACCACTACGTTCGTGGTTTCTCTCGCCGCAATAACTAAAGGTTATAGAATCGCGTTTATTATATGTTTACAAGGGGCCGGTTTTTGGGCACCTCAAATAGTGTAATGGTTAGCAACCCAGATTAGCTGACCATTCTTAGTCAGTTCGATCCTCACTGGGCGTCCCATACTTTTGGCCTTGCGCCACATCTAAGCTACGCTTAGTAAATAACTATAAGGGGTCTGTTTAGCTCAGTTGGTAGAGCTCCCGCCTAGGAATCGAAAGGTCCCAGGTTTGATACCGGTACCCGCCAACTCAGCGTATGTGTAGCACAAATTGGTAATCTAATCCGTGTGGTAAAGTGGGCAGCTAAAGGTAGGTGTAGCGCTCGATCTTAGCAAAAATCTCTCTGGTATAGAGCTAGCGAAAAGGTGATAGACTCCCTCCCTGTCCGGCTGATACGCCAACAACATATATATTTATATTCAAATTTGTGTAGTTTCTCTTAAGAGTCTTTGTTCGCACATGGTCCAATAGAATACGAATAAATTTGGAATAGATTAATTTGACCCATAGATAAGGCTCTAACAGGAGTTTTTTTTTTCTTGGGGCAAGATCTATTTCTTCTAGTTGCAATTTTCTTATTTCAACAATTCTGAAGAAGTCCCGTGGCCCTGAGACAAACTTCTTTCTGATGATCTCAGTCTCTGACTAAATTTATACAATTCAAAGCATCTGTTTTATAGAAAAAAGTGCAGCTATTTTTGTCATTGGAACAAGGTCAATGAGTTATAACCGCTATCCCACAAAAAACAAGGCTATCCCATTGATTTGACAGCCCCAACAAACATATCATCCTAGGTCACTGCGGGTGATACAGTAACCTTTGCTTCTATCTGTAAACGCAATAAGTTAAAAAAATGTATACAATATTTTGATTTTACCATTTTAACAAACCATTTGCTCTAACAAAAATAACTTATATACTTTTCCTATTTCGTTAAAAATGAACTTTCCATGCTATAATGAGAAGGAAGAAAAGGTAACGAGTATGTTGTTTATTTACCTGTATTTTTGTTTTTATTTTTTGTGTGTTTTCTTTAATATTTCGGGATTAATATCCATCTCCAGAACACCTCGAAGCTCATTAAGGATGTTGTATACTCTCTTTCCTTACTTACTTCTATTCTTCTTCTAGCGTCTCTTCAAGCGTCTGGACTTCGTCTTGGGGACTTTGTGTCTGGTCTTCCATTGGATATTTCTCTTTATCAGAAGCCCTGTGTCATTGGTAGTTTTTAGATAATAACACAAGACTTCGATTTAAATTAGATCATATTTTATTCTGAAATCCCCACCATACTACCTGCGCAGATTGAGTCGGCCGCGTGCATAACACGTCTTACCACCGTCATGGTTTTGGCCGATCTGACTAAAACTCTAATCTAAACCGGAAGAGGGTCTTCTCCACCGATTCTCACGGTATCCACCGGAAGGATCAGAATGAGGTCAAGCCTTGTCATTCAATCCTTCAAGGCCGTGAGCTGCAACTCATAATAGCCATTTTGGTTTCTACACTACTGTACATAAGTATTAGGAATCTAATGATTATGTAACAAGGAGATGTACACTGCTGTCCGTATTAATCCATGTTAATGTGAGGCAGTAACGCATATTAGTAATACATTTATGTTAGTATTTTTATATGAGAAATAGAACCAAGATTATATTTCCAAAAGTCTTCCGCTGTTCACCCTCAGAACATTACTGGAATCTTCTTCAGATTCTTCCCCGAGTTCTTTGTCACTTTGAATATTTGTACAATAATACCTGCAATTCTCTTTCAGAATTCTTTTGAAACATCGTGTGTATAAGGTCATATTGTTTTATACAGAATTCCAGAAGTTAACTTAATAACAACCAATCTCTTATAAAATAGAAAGTTTTAATGCTAATGTATTTCCCTGGTGACTATACATTCTTATAGTAATTAATTTGATTACTGATTTAATGTCTCCTAATAAAATAATTTTTGCTATATTTCTTGAGGGAAATCATTTCCAGTAATCGACAGTCAATATAATTTAGCAAATTATTTATATTTCAAGTGATGTTTGCAATGACATTTTACAGTTTTCGATACCCAACATAAATCCTACTTTCTTTTCAAATCTTTCGCTTTATTGAATAATCAATGATTCACCGAGCGTAGTACTAGACCTATTAAATGCCTTTTCATTCGTAAAATTTATTAAATTTTCCTAGTCGCATAAAAGTGACATTGTCGAATGAATCGACATGAAATATTCACGAAGAAAAAATCATAAACTGGGCGCAACTATAAATATTTAAAAGCCGTCTAGAAATCTCATTATGTACAGACCAACGTGTCAGGTTGCATAGACATGAACAATCTAAGTTGTGTGAAAAATCGGACTGGTGGCTTGTGACTGAGTTAGAGATTTTCAATCCGTATTAGAGGAAATTTTAATACTCCAAGAATAGCCTGGATCCCAAGCCATATTGGAGTGAAGGCGTTTTTTCTAGTTTTTGTTTTTGTTTTACGGCATATCAACCTCAGTGGGTCATTTAATGCCGACAAAGTTTTGAAAAAAGGTCATTCTTAATAGATACTCAATTTTTTTATAAACACATGTTTCTGGTTAAACCATGTATATATATATATATATATATATATATATATATATATATATATATATATATATATATATATATATATATAAGTAAAGAAATAACAAAAGACTTAGAGATTTAGCATCATAGTTTATTTCAGGGAGTTTAGACAAAGTGTCTAACTCTTCCGACTCATCGGATGCGAATGATGAATTCTTTATTACTTTAAAGGCATTTGAAAACAGATTTTTATTTTTTTATTTAAAAAATTTTAAAAATTTAAAAATTTTATTTATATAGATATAAATATAGATATAGATAGATGTATATATATATATATATATATATATATATATATATATATATATATATATATATATATATATATATATATATATATATATATATATATATATATATATATATATATAGAGAGAGAGATAGATAGATAGATAGATAGATAGATGGATAGTGAAGAGACTGAGCTAGATAACTAGAAGAAAATAACCGTGTCAAAATGATCAATTTTCCTGTATGTGTCTACGGCCCAAATCTGTGCCACATCCTTACTTACAGAAGCGCATTTATTTTCAGTGTAATCTTGATCTTTTGCGAAACAGATGAAGATGAACTCTTGTAAAAATAAACTCAGAGTGAACCAGGGAGCAATGGTGATGAAAGTATACTTTACGTTCTCCATCAGTTAGAGTTTAATATCATACCTAGGACATGAGGACCCTCAGTCACCGCCTTTTAGCACCCATATGAAAATGGTTTGAGGTTACCATTAGGACAATAGTGTTGGGGCAATCTTATAGGTGCTAGGCCAGCCGATTGATCGTCGGGGGCATCTCTGACCACCCGTCTAGCCTAAGTAAGGACCAGAGTGGAGTGTTGCATATAATGGCCACCAAGGTTCCATCCTTAAGCATCACGGGTTGCCACCCACAGCCAACAGTCTTACCCATATTCAGAGGTTCAGTCGGTGTATTCTAAAGCCCAAAGCCGACAGAGCTGGGAGGAGTGAGAGGGACTGAAAGAGCTGACTCTACAGCTAAATCGTCTTTAGATTTGATCCCAAGATTCCATATACTGACTTTAGACTTAAAATTAATAGATTCCTTCATACAAAATGGCAACAATGCTGGAATAACAACGTTCACAATAAAGCCTTCTTAATCAAAACCCACTTTGGGAGACTGGAGACCAACTTTAACGAAGTCTAGAAAGGATCAAGTCATTGTCTCCCGATTACACATGGGTCACACAAGACTAAGGAACTCCTATATACTCAAGCAAGAACAACAACCACTGTGTCAAATATGCCAAACACCTTTGACAGTTAAACACTTATTCATAAAATACAGGGTTTTTGCTCACATAAGAAGTCGTTATTTTAATGCAAACAATATGAAAGATCTATTTGAAAAAGTCAACATAGAAGACATTCTGTCCTTTTTGAAGTAAATAAAATTATACCATAGAATATAGACATGAACCTAATCAATACCAAACAAAATAATCTCCTATGATACTAACACACTGTTAAAACCAATTACCTCAAAAGTATAAATATAGATACACAACATATATTACTTGCTAACCGTTAGGCATGTCATAACCCCAGACGGGTTGTTATGCCGTTAAAATCAAACAACCAACCAAACATCTAAGAGGAAAACTGATGTTTAATCGAAACCCCTTTACTTTGCAATCGGTCAAGTGCTTTTTAAATATTTTATGAAAAAGTGAAAGCATATTGACAAAATAAATGTATATATTAATACGCTTGTTCTTTAATCTTCCATTCGTTATCATTCTGCAACACCCTCTGGTTAAAAAAATGAGACCATCCAAAGATAAAATACAAAATTCTATATCCTGATTATCCGGAAGCTCGTGGTCTAATGCCTAGAGTCGTAGAAAATAGATTCGACGACCCGAGTTCAATTCCTCGACGAAGCTGTTTGCATTTCACAAGGCGCTAATACCATTGGAGAAGGTATGAATCCAATTCTCCCTCCAGCTAAGAGTAAATAGCAGGACATACTGGGCTCTTTAACCATGGCTAGGTAACCAGTCTAGGAGAAGGAAAACTCTGAATTCAAACCTGTTAAACTCCGCTTAAGAAATTGACCTTGTGTCACATCCTTCTCGTGTGGAGGAGGGTTGATAAATATATATATCCTGATTATCTGGTGTCGCTTAATCGCCGAATTTTTAGTTCTTATATGTGTCGTCACCTCATCTAATAATGGACCATTCCGTTTTTTTAGAGAAATAAAGGTGAGAAAAATGACATAAAACAAATAGAACCTGTAATATGAAAGAAATACAACCGGGTAATCCTTAACTTGTTCCTCGTAAATTCCTACCATAAAATAAACTTAACCTTTATTTTATGTCCGTGTTTTTGCAATAAATGTTTTATTTTTCTTGCACACGTTATTTTACAATGCTGAATATATTTTCTTTATTTAGAAATATTTATTGCAAACATACATATTTTCTTTATCTAAAAACATTTATTGCAAACATATTTAAAACATTTATTGCAAAAACACGGACATAAAATGAGGATTAAGTTTATTTCATAGTAGGAATTTACGAGGAACAAATTGAAGATTACCTACAACCGAATCTCCGTATGACTCTTTAGTTCGTAGGATGGACGGAGAATTGTCCCCTGAATAAAATTTTTAAATTTCAAGTTCAAATAAAATTATTTTAAATAATTTAATTCAAATAAATTTTAATTAATTTATATTAATTTAATTAATTATAATATAATAATAATCTACTATTTCAAAATATTAATTTAATTAAATAATTTAATTCAAATAAAATTATTATAAGTTCAAATAAAATTGTCTAATTTTCTTTATCTAAAACATTTATTGCAAAAACACGGACATAAAATGAGGATTAAGTTTATTTCATAGTAGGAATTTACGAGGAACAAATTGAAGATTACCTACAACCGAATCTCCGTATGACTCTTTAGTTCGTAGGATGGACGAAGAATTTGAGACTAAACGTCGAATATTTGCTACGTAAATATTTTTATATGCATTGCATATGGGAACATGTAAAAATGTCGAAAGAATCAATAAATCTTTTAGTTGTAAAGTTTTGATCTTCAGAAGAAATAATGAACCAGTTGGCAGACAGAAGTTTGAGGAGATCAATAAATCTTTGAAATGCCAAATCAACTATTGATTCTCTTCACGATTTTGGTGAAGCTGAAGGAAAGACCTTTTGGCTTATTTATAGTTTTTTTTCTGGGGAATATTCCGATAAAATAAATTGTAGAAGTACATTCAAGTTCATTAAGCCAATTTTTATCATTCTAAAAAGTGCATATTATTACTTGACCCTATTAAAATGTAAAACGGTGAAGTTAGAGTTGGAGTTGGAGTTGGGGTTAGGGTTAGGGATAAGATTGGTATAATGCACCAGTTATTTTATTTAAAAACATTTACATTTTTTCAGGTCAGTTAACTTTGAACCACGTATCTTTGAGGCGTAACACAGATTCTCAAAGATACGTTGTTAAAAGTTTACTGACCTGAAAAAATGTGATAGTTTGTAAATAAAATAACTGGTGCATTATATATTTTATTCATTAATATATCATCACAGAAAATGTCATTAAATTCGGTTAGTTCCCTGATTTCTGGTATTTTTTTCTCTTTCGGCAGGGTGACATACGATGGTGGAATTTAGGTCCGTTAAGTTTGATTTAACCTATTTTTTACTTATTCGGAACAATAATAGAATTCGGGTTCGGAGAAAAAAATTGTTGCACATGATAGCTTGTTGGAGGCGCGTGGTCTAATGTTTAGAGTCGTTGGAAATGGACTCGTCGACCAGAGTTCAAATCCTGGACGAAGCTACAGTTCACATAGCACAAATACCCTTAGGAAAGCTACTAATCTCATTTCATCTATGGGTAAATAGTAGGACAGAATGGGCTATTTAACCCTGGTTAGGCAACCAGTCTAGGAGAAGGAAAAGTCTGAATTCAAACCTGTTAGACTCCGCTTGGGGTGGTCACTACTAGAATAGTCTCAGTCTAAATTAGTGATTTATTATACTAAATTTTTTTAATTTACTAATTTTCAATCAATGGGAAACCCACAATAAAATTCTCTAAATTTTGTCAAGCATGTAATTTTAAGAACACCCTATGCTTAAATACCTCAAATTACCCAACTCATTCTTAACTTCACACGTGAATAACTTTAAGTTTTTCACGTGTCTAATAAAATTGCAGTAGCAAAAATCTAATTTACTTACTGGACTGCACACGCTGCCGAAAGCAACACATTGAAAAGTCAAAATGGCCATTTATTTCAGATAAAACAATTACAGATACATAATCAAATCTATGGATTACAACCAACTAATAATTTTAGAACAACATTTCCGCTCAGGAGGTCATGACTTTAAAGACACAAAAATCACAATCATAGAAAGAATAGAAAAAATGCATTGGACAACTTCACGACGATAATAGATATACACGAATATGGATGGATAAAATATCTCTAAACACTGACCATAAATGGCTTCAATATCAAACTAAACTATCCTCAAAACATCACTTTGAAATAGAATGGACATATCAGTTGCCACATAAATATCTAGATAAACAAATACCTAGGTTACATATTTAACTAAAGGATTTACGGATTATTTGAAACATACCTATCTACCCATAAAAAATATATATTCCACGTATGGATCTCACTGTCAGGTGTTCACGATAGCAGATATGGTCAGTTTAAAAACACTGAAACCAAAATATAATTTCAATTTGACGAATGGATATGCTCCGCTAACAGTTCATTTTTCTTTGCCGACTATTTTAAAACCTATTCATTTTTTATTTTTTCATTAGAAAATTTCTCCTGATGATGAACTAAGGTTGAAACTTGATGAAAACAATTAGAAAAGAAAGTAACTAAAAAGAAATATTTCTATTTGTCTTATCACTGGTATCTTCTTGTTACTTTACTGATAATAGAATGGATAGAGGCCATTTAAATTATTCAGACAATATCCCCAGGGTAAAGGATTAATGATTCGCGGTACTTGCTACCCGTATGGATCCCCAAATGGATCAAAAGGGGCTCTTTAGCCTTGGAAGGCAACCAAATAGTCAAGGAAAGTCCGACTCAAAACCGCTGCTGCCTTTCAAGGAAAGGCTAGGGGAGTAAACTCCAAAAACAAATCAGGAGCCGGAGCCCCTAAGGTGGTGTGACTAAAAGATTTACGGATAATTTTAAAGACACAAAATTCACAATCATAGAAGGAAACCTGTTAAACTCCACTTGGGGTGGTCACTACTAGAATAGCCTCAGTTCTAATTAGTGATCTATTTCCCTAATTATTTTTTTTTTGTTAGGATTCGAACTCAGTCCACCAGTTCCGCACTGATAACCATTCCAATACTCTATTAGACCAAATCAATAAATAATAATTCATATCAAAAGACAGGAAAATACTAGAATTAGAAGAAGCCAGTTAATTAAGATGAAACGTTTGTATTCTTACATAATTTCCTGACGCTGCACTTAATGCCCTTTTGGCAATAGAGAGAGAAAGATCATTTATTGTTTTGCAGTCAGTAGAGCGTTCGGCTAGAAACCGCAAGGTTCGATACCGGTCCTGGCCAACTCAGCGTATAAGTAGCACAGGGATCTGTGCGGTAAAGTAAGGAGCTGATGTTAGGTGTAGCGCTCCACCTCAGACGTAAAAACAATCTCCTTTGTCTAGCGCTAGTGAAAAGGGGATAGACTCTCTTGCTGGCTGGCTGATACTGACTTTAGGCCACCCCGTTGAGTTTAGTTACTTATTGAGACTAACAAGTTTACACGAGCGGGAAAAGAAATATTAAAGCAACTGGCGACGTTGAATAAACATTTTGTTTTCTTCTCATGAATATTTTTTGTTACATTTACTTTGAATGTAACTCACTTCGATTGATCTTATCACTTTGAGTATTATTTGTACTAGCAAATACATGCACCCTCCGGCTGCAAGTATTTAGGTTTTAATGTGATAAAGTATTATACTGTATTAGAAAGACTTATAAAACTCAATAAGAATGCAGATAAAATGATTTGAAACAGAGAAAGTATAATCGAAAAATAGAAGAACTTTGAAATTAATTTTTCCATCATTGTTCCTCACTCCCATCTTTCATTGCTAAATCTTCCTAATTTAATTAAGTACTTAAATTAGGAAGTACAGAATAAAATCACAGTTATTTCTTCTTGTTAATGGGTTTCTTTTTAGATTAATCCCTGAGAGTTTTGCACATATTCATTAAAATAAAACCAAAAAAATAGAAATCAATAATACTAAGCACATATTTATTAAAATCACATTTTTAATATCAATATGTAAATTAGCCTTCCAGTTCACACTGCAAACCGTTAGTTTATTGTATATATAAATACAATTGCATGTTATTAGTATGTAGATAAGGCCAACAGTATTAATAATGTACAAAAATGTTATTAATAATTAAGGTTTAAATAAAAGTAAAATCATGGAATATGTGACGTAAATAACTAAGGGAACTGTGAATTTAATAGTGATATAGTTTCGGTTACAGACAATCTCCATTATAATAAGATTATTGTCCTCATCTTCATAGTTATCCGTACAACGTTTCGGCCGATGCGCCCTCCGGCCTTCCTCGGGTATTTCTTGTCGGACTCGGGAACCTTCTCGGATTCGGGAATCTTCTTATCGTAATCGGGAACCTTCTCGCCGTAATCAGGGGCCATCACGGAACTTTGAACCTAACCCTTTATTCTATCCACGGGGGTATCCTGTTCTCATTCCGCTAACCATAGCTCGGGTACAGGTATTAAGCTGTGTTAATTATTATTCTATGTTATTGCAGCCCTTGACTAGAATTGAACCTGTAGTCTAGAGATAACTGTCACTTAGAACTGTCTTCACATAATTCCTTTATCCACTACGCTATGTGTCTAATTACTTAAAAATTCAGAGAACTATTATTGCTTTGAAGAAGAGTCAATTGAATTGCTATATGATTGGCCTGATGTGTTCTAAGTTATTTATAACTGATTGTATATTACCCGTTTTTTTGCAACTGGAAAGACCTCTTCTAGGATCTGATTTCTCCCAGAAATAAAATACTTAAACGTTTTGACTGAAGGAAATTAAATTCTAATCAATCGGTAGTGGATAATAATCGGCTTAATAATTATTAGAAAATAATTTCCCCAAGTATTTAAGCCTTATTAACCGAATTAAAAAAATAAACTTAATTCTCCATTATTAACTACTAGTAAAAATATGAGCGCAAGTATTTGAGTTTTAATATAATAAAATGATATATTGCATTAGAAACTGAAGAAGAGCAAAAATTGCGCAATTAAATTATTTAACTAAATTAGCTATTTCTTTTTGTTAATGGATTGCTTTTAAGATTTATCGACGGGATTCTTGCTCATATCAAAATAAAACCAAACAATTAGAAATTAATGAAATCAAGCAAATATTAATTAAAATCATTCTTTGAGATCAATATGTATACCAGCTTTTCAGCTCACACTGTAAACCGTTATTTGGTTGTATATATGAATACAAGTGTATGTTATTATTACGTAGTTAAAGCCTACAATATTGATAATAAAATATAATTTCTGAAATACAAGGTGTGTCAAAAAAGTATCAAAATTGAAGCTGTATTTACCAAGATAGGAATGAGATATAAATGTAACGTTAATTTTTTTCAGGATACAAGTTGTGTGAAAAAGTATAGATTTTAAAGCTGTATTTACCGAGATAGAAATGAAGAATGAACGGAACGTTAATTTTTCAAAATACAAGGTGTGTCAAAAAGTATAGATTTTAAAGCTGTATTTACCGAGATAGAAATGAAGAATGAACGGAACGTTAATTTCTGAGAATACAAGGTGTGTCAAAAAGTACTGAAAATATTGATACTTTTTTGACACACCTTGTAAGTAAGATTAATATAAAAGCAAAATCATGGAAAATGTGACGTAAATAAGTATAAGGTGTTGTAACGTCGGTGATGACGGGGAATTAAGGATTGCTGAAGTAAGAAAATTGCCACTAGGAGAAATAAACTTTGTCGCTAAGAATAATCCTATAAAAAAGTCCACATAGCACAAAACTTCAGACAAGGCTCCTCACTGTGTCTTTTCTCTTCGACCTAGTGTGCAAAACGTACTCATACATTATATATGATTAAAAACCGTTGTTGTTGTTGACGGTGTGTTGTCTCATTTTAGAGTTACCAGCAATCACGGCAGCTCATTTCCGCTAATTTCACAACCCGTCACAAAGACACTCTGACCAAGTTAAATGGATCCCAGTCCTGCGTGTCAAAGGAACATAGCGTGGGCGCAGAGGGCATCGAAGGAGAGCTGACCAGAGATACATGTGGTAGTCACGGAAATAATTCATACCGTGACTGGTATAGGACCACATAGTTTTGGTTACAGAGATACGCATTATCTCCATTATATTAAGATTGATTCATTTGTTAAGCTAATGTAACAACTTTGCATGCGAAAATCTTTTATTTGCACTCAATATTGTTTAGTTATTAATTGGTTGGATTTTACGGCATGTCAACCCTTGTTGGGTTATTTTACGCAGAAGACGTTTTTATTTTATTCATTCTTGTTGGGTATTTTTTAACACAGTTTTTTTTATCATCATCATCATCATCATCATCATCATCATCATCATCTCGCGCAATCAGCACAGATATCCATGACAATCTCTCGACAAACTTCCCTATCATTCAATGTCCCAGGGAACCTCACCACTAGATGCAGCTTAACGCCATGCCCATGACACTAAGACCATCATCCACCGCCGACTAGCACATATATGATAACAAGGGTTGGGTGTTTGTCATAAGGGCAATATGGTCGGAACAATCATGTAGGTGCTAGGGCTTGATGTGACCAACCGATTGATCAGAGTGGACCTCTCCGACCGCCCGTCTAGTCCAAGTAAGGACGAAAGTGAAGTGTTGCATGTCATCGGCTGCTCAGCCACCAAGGTTCCATCCTTAAGCATCATTGGTCACCACGCATAGCCAACAGGTAGTCCCATTGGTGGGGCTAGCTAAAACTAATGGTTGTCTGGGATAATATTAGTTTAGCAGAAACCACAACTTTGCATAGAAATTGTTATTTCATTTTGGAGAAGAGGGTCTTTAATAAAAACTTAAATATTCAGTCACCTGAGACAGAAGAATGTCTTTATTTTACCACCGTAGCAAAATATCCACACTTAATTATGTATTTATTTCCTACAAACACAACAAAAAGATTTCCACTTGAAACATTCAACACAGCCAACTGATAATCAGCAAAGTCTTTATTATCATCTAAGACTTTATTTTTACATAGAAACTTTATAAATATTTGTATATCTTATGAAAACTAATGCTATTTACAGCAATCACATCACGTGATTATATAAGAACTTGATTTTATTTCAGTTTCATATCGATTTATTGAATTTTACTTTAATCAATTTTTGCGATCTGTATTATTTCTTGTTTATATCACAATATACACTGTTATTTCTGTTTCTTTGAGTTTTAAAAAAATCTCTTTTCCTTTGATATTTCTTAATAATTAAATAATTGATTACTAATATATTAATTTTAGTTCCGATTTCCAATTCTTTGGACTCCGTTTGAGCTGAAGAAACTTAAAAAACAAATACTTTGGTTTAAACAAGCTTCAAAAGAACAAGTCATCTATGAAAAGTAAAAATGAAATAAATAAATTAATAAAGAGAGAAAATGTCTATATAAATATTTCAATAAATTTATTGAAATATTTGTTTAAAATAAAATAAAGGTACCTTGGCAGTTCCATGTCAAATCATCCAGGCCATGCCACCCACCCACTTCAATTTTTCTGAAATTTTTATACAGCTGTGGACTATGTTAAAGTTAGGCATTCCCCAAAATTTGAGCTTCCAATTTTAAGAAGTGGCGGAGTCATGTTGATTTTTAGCTCTCCAAACTATCTTTTTGGTACGAATAATGTTCAATATATGTGAAATAATAATAGAAAAACAAATTGTCTTAGATTCAGTGCCACATCGTGATATTGATCTTGCTATGATAAAATCAGAAATTATTAATAGCTTAAAATTAGTTGATTTTCATACATTTTCGATAGCATTTTTGGAATTTTGTCGCAGACGACGATGACGTCACTCTATATCTTCAGTTGTGGAGACTATGGTGGCTCGTTAGTCCAATTCTGGATTTGCAGATGCGGTCACACACATTGCAGGGGAAATTCCCATCTACATTTGGTTGTTCATGACGATGAAGACGTCGCCACTCTGCAGTCCTGTTTATCTGTTTATTTCCAATAGAAAACGAGAAACAGAACAAACAATTTAGAATTTCTTAAGAATTTGATTTGTCAGTGTAAGTTTGTTTATATTTTAGCAATGTTTCTTTGTTGATTACTAGCAGATTCTTATAAATGGTGATTTATAAAGAGACATAAACCAAACATCCTTTTACCAGATAAAATATTACCAATTAATAAGTAGACTCCTAACATTTTTGCATAAAAGTTTATTTTCTGGCATGAAACTATCTATCTATCTATCTATCTATCTATATATGGGAATAAAAAAGGCCTTAAATACCATGGGTACCGTGGTTATGGACCATTTCCACTCGCGAGTATGTGGAAATGGTCCATAGCCACGGTATCCATGGTTTAAGGCCTTTTTATTCCCAAATAACTTTGCTCTGTTTACAATAATTAAACATTGAGCCTCTCATACGGAACCTAACTCTACAACAAACTACTGGTAGAGAATTAGACCAGCCTAGAATCACCTTGTACCAAGAAACTTGGTCCACACCAAAGTATATATATATATATATATATATATATATATATATTATCCATAAATAAGTACTCACCTTTCAATCTTTTAAGAAAAAAATAAATTTTCTTCTAAACGAAAGACACCAGAATGTTATTTCTCGTGGAATATTACACATTCAAAATTTTGGAAGCGCGTGGTATAATGGTTACAGTAACAGGAAATGGACTCGTTGCCCCGAGTTCAAATCCTGGACGTGGTAATTGCATTTCACCTAGCGCTAATACCCTTAGGAAAGCTATGAATCCTACTCTTCCTCCAGCTATGGGTAAATAGTAGGATAGACTGGGCACTTTAACATTGGGTAGGCAACCAGTCTATGAGAAGGAAAACTCTAAATTCAAACCTGTTAAACTTCGCTTAAGAAATTGACCTTGTGTCACATCCTGCTCGTGCGGAGGGGTTGGTAAATATATATACATTCAAAAGGGGATTAGTAGTTGTACATGGAATCTCAATCGTTTACAATCCTTAGTTTTCTTTTAACACGTCTTTCTTACCATCTTTCACAACTATATCGAAATTTTATACCTCTCCTTTCTCTTTGCCATCTTTCTTTATATCTCTTCTTTTCTTTATCTCTTTCAATATCATTCTATGTCTATCACTCACTACTCGTTTCTCTCTCTTCCTCTGATGTTGTTTTTTCTTTCTTTCTGCCTTTCTCTTTTCATTCTCTCTCTCTCTCTCTCATGCTCACTCGCTCGCTCTCTCCTTTCTTTCACTTCTCTCTCTCTCTCTCTCTCTGTCTCTCTCCCTCTTTACTTTTCCGCACTTCATCTCCCTTCTCTCTCTCTCTCTTACTTTCTCTCTCCCTCTCTTTACTTTTTCTTCACTTCATCTCCGCTTCTCTCTCACTCACTCTCTCTCTCTCTCTCTCTCTCTCTCTCTCACTACTCTTTCTCTCTCTTTACTTTTTCCTCACTTCATCTCCCTCTCTCTCTCTCTCTCATTTACTCTCTCACTCCCTCTCTCTCTCTCCCTCTTTACTTTTTACTCACTTCATCTCCCCTTCTCTCCCTCTCTCTGACTTATTCTCTCTCTCTCTGCCTCTCCCCTTCTCTCTCCTTTACTTTCTCACTTCATCTCCTTCCGTTCTCTCACTCTCTCTCTCTCATTTATCTCTCACTCACTTCTCTCCCTCTTTACTTTTTACTCACTTCATCTCCCCTTCTTCTCTCCTCTCTTCTCTCACTTCCTCTCTCTCTCTAACCTCTCCTCTCTCTGTCTTTACTTTTTCCTCACTTCATCTCCCCTTCTCTCACTACTTCTCTCTCTCCTCTCTCTCTCATTACTCTCTTACTACTTTCTCCCTCTTTACTTTTTACTCACTTCATCTCCCTTCTCTCCCCTCTCTCACTTACTCTCTCCCTCTCCCTCTCCCCCTCTCTCTTGTCTTTACTTTTTCCTCACTTCATCTCCCCTTCTCTCACTATCTATCTCTCTAATTTACTCTCTTACTCACTCTCTCCCTCTTTACTTTTTCCTCATTTCATCTCCTCTTCTCTCTCTCTCACACACTCTCTCTTTCACACACTCTTTCTCTCTCACTTACTCTTTCTATCTCTCTCTCTTCCTCTTTACTTTTTCCTCACTTCACCCCCTTCCCTTTTTCCCTTTTACTCTCTCCCGTTCTCCCCCTCCCCCTGCCCTTTATTGATCTCTGGGTTGTTTTGAATATATTACGACATCCGTAAATGATTTTCGTCGTCCACTTGACTTTACTTGTGACCTCAACTACAAGATGATTCGGCTGAATGAATTATGTCAAGTAACACGAACCAACAAACCAACCAACGAAAGAGAATAATTCTGTCTCGTTGAAAGTCATACGTCAAACAAATGTCAAAATTCTGTCTCTTTCTTTTTTGTTGCGCAAATGAAATATCAAACACGGTTTTCACATACGAATCAATTGTTTCTTTATAGAATTATTGAACAAGAATTTCACTTAAAATACCCAATAGTAAAACAAATGTAAATGAATTTATGTAAAAAAAAAAAAAATATTGTGAATTAGATAATCTCATTTATATTATTATTTATACTAGTCCAAAATAAAAAAAAACACCCTTCCTGGCGATGTAAAAATAGATTTTTGAAACATATTGCCAGAGGGGTGGAGTTAAAAATTTAAAATCAGCGAGTTTGTACCCTAAGTAAGTTAAAATCATCAAATTCATTAAAGGATTAAAAAATAAAACAATTTTGAAAATGTAAACTTTAAATATGTATTAAAATAAAACAAACTATATATAGATATATAATACCAGTCATGTATTTATTAAAACTTGTTTTAAAAAACAATGAGGACTGTCGAATGTTGCATGTTCAAATTTTGAGTGTATTTATTCTATGTTATGACGATTTTGGGTAATGTGACGTAAGCAGTGACGTAATTTTTGTTACAGACAAAAACCGGAAGCGAATCTCCATTATTAATAAAAAATTTTTTTTGCTTGAAGGCAATTATAATGCGTGCTGGATTCCCGGTTTCGATTTCTGTCGTAAGTATACATCGCTCATGAGACTTAATAAAGTTGAAACAGCTGTATGATGTTCTACGTGGGGCACAATGTTTGCCGAGTTCGCTTGTCATGATTATTTTCAATAATTATCGAATTTCATACGATATACGCATTGTAATTGCCTTCAAACAACAAAAATATAAATAATATACTTTACTCAGCAATCCTTCTAAAGTAAATTATCAAATCTCAGTTCTCATTTATATTTATTCAAGAATCATATTGGATCTTTTTCGTCCACTAAGGACGATGGCGTAGTGTCCAAAAATGTTTCATCTGCATCTGCTTAAGTGACTCTGTAGGACAATTCTTGAGTGACAGTCTTTGGTGCACTGAATGTACACAAACTGTGATGCTTTCTGGGCGCTGGCTTTTCTCTCTTTTTCTGGCTCTCTTTTCTGTCGAGGCTACTCTCCGCTCTGCCTCACCCCTCTCCGTGCCTTGCTTAACGTTGAGGCACCAGGCCGCTCTATTTTTTTCATTACCTCCTACGTGTTTGTGTCAATATGGCATATCCTCATAACTTTCCTGCAGACATCTTTAAATCAACAATCTGGTAAAATATTATTAAATGTATTTTCGACGATCGCTGATTAACTGCTATCAAGATTGAATGTTGGCCAGGAGAGCAGCATAAAAGGTATTCGGAACTCACCTTAATTTTCAACTAATACAAATTTTTCAATTATATTCAATTAAATATAAGACACAATCTCCTGACGATTTATGCGAAGACCTCAAACTATTAATTCTGCTGTTTATATTATATATATATATATATATATATATATATATATATATATATATTATATATATATGGTGGGTTCTACTCTATTTAGTTAGTTCGTGATTTCTGTGATATCTATATCATTCGGGTAAATAATTTGACAACAATTTATTACAAACAAATGTTTGGCCTACCTATGTGATGACCCTTAAGCGGAGTCCTAGCCTGCTTATATCTAGAATTCCTTGAAGCTGGCCCGTTTAAATACATCATCCTAAACAACTCGCAGTATTTCTGATACATAGACGACTCACTAGTCATTTAACCGAATGATATAGATATCACAGAAATCAAACAAACTAAATAAAGTAGAACCCACCATACAGTTTTACACGAACTAGAATCTAATATATATCTATCTATCTATCTATCTATCTATATATATATATATATATATATATATATATGCGTGTATAAAAGGAAACTGGAAGTGAATCCGACGGTATGTTGAAAAAATAAATAAAGGAAAGAAAGTATAGAATGGATTAAATAGGATATTTTAATCAATTTTACTTACACGTGTTTCGGTCAGGAGTTTATCCATGTGTACATTATTCAGACTATTATTATTTTTAAATAACCAAATGAAATGAAATAATAATAATAGAAAAAAATGTAGAAATGTTCCGTACACAAAGAAAATTCGACCTTCATCAGAGTAAATCCTTATTTGAAATGAAATTCGTTGGAAAAAGCGGAGAATTTTAAATCTTTTTTTTTAGTTTGAATAATGTACACATGGATAAACTCCTGACCGAAACACGTGTAAGTAAAATTGATTAAAATATTCTGTTTTATCCATTCTATATTTTCTTTCCTTTATTTATTTATGTAAAGTAAAACGTATAAGTAAAATTGATTAAAATATCCTATTTTATCCATTCTATACTTTCTTTCCTTTATTATATTATATATATATATATATATATATATATATATATTATATATATATATATATATATATATATATATATATTATATAACCCGTGTAGCCATACGTGCCATGAGACATGACAAGATCAAAGCTTAGTCTGATCATTCAATATAACTGATCCTCGACCAACTGTCTGGCCTCTACTTTGAGCTCTACTTTGGAAAGAATGCTGAGATATTGGGAGTGGACCTGTGCGACCACTTACCTATATCCACTTATACACGCTGTGCTTTGAACATAAAATGAATCATCTCTATCTCTTGGAATCTACAATTCCTCACTCTGTTATTCTTAGTTTCACGCACAGAAGACCATGATTATCATCTGGTCAATTGTGCGTTAAAATTTCAGTATCTTATTTCTTATATAGTTTGATATATTCATAAATAAAGAGTGCTTAATATCGACGATAAAGCATATGCAAATCTAATTTTAAATAGCGTAGGCGCAGTCAACGGCACCTGGTGTCTGTCAGTTACTGAATAAAAAGTGCTCAATATCGACGATAGAGCATATGCAAATCTAAATTTAAATAGCAGAGGCGCACTCAAAAGCACTTAGTGTCAGTCAGTGACTAAATAAAAAGTACTCAATATCGACGCTAGAACATCTTAGTTTGAAACCAAAATATAGATAATTACCAACCGTATGAGCAGGATGTGACACAATTCCAATTTTTAGGCGGATTTTAACAGGTTTGAATTCAGAGTTTTCCTTCTCCTAGACTGGTTACCTAGCCAAGGTTAAAGATTCCAGTCTGCCCTGGTATTTATCCATATTGGAGGGAGTGTAGTTGGAAGCATACCTTTCCCAAGGGTATTAACGCTATGCGAAATGTAGACAGCCTTGTCTAGAATTTGAATTCGGGTCGAAGAGTCCAGGTCCTACGACTCTAACCATTAAAAGGAAACTAAAATATGAGTTTTGTCTTGCGAAGCAAAGTAGCATATAGATTAAAATTGATGAACAAGTGATTAGATATTATCCGTATTATTCGGACTATTGTCCTCATCTTTATTATTATCTGTACAACGTTTCGGCCAATATGCCCCTGGCTTTCGCAGGTATTTCTTGTTGAACTCTGGAACGTTATCGGACTCGGGAACCTTCTTTAAATCGGGAACTTTCTTGTCGTAATCGGGAAACTTCTTGTCGTAATTGGCAGCCATCATGGAACTTTGAACCTAACCTTTTATTCAGTCCACGGGTGTATCCTGCTCTCATTCCGCTAACCATAGCTGGGGGAGAGGTGTTAAGCTGTGTTAATTATTATTCTATGCTATTGCTGCCCTTGATCAGGATTGAACCTGCAGTCTAGAGATAACTGTCACTTAGAACCGTCTTAACCTAACTCCTTTATCTACTAGGCCATGTGTCCAATTGGACAATCCAGTGTGAAGAAGGCCGGGGGGCACATCGCCCGAAACATTGTACAGATAACAATGAAGAAATACATACAAACACAGAACAAATAACTACAAACAATTAACAAGACAAAACTTACACTAAATAGAGGAGGTCAGTTCGGCATAGCCAACTCAGCAAAGTAGTCTGAATATTATTCAGCTAGTTAATCTACTTTAATCGTAGGCTATTTTATGGCTATGAGCCAGTCCATCTGGTAGAGTGCTGAAGGGGGGTTAGCTACTCTACAACAGAGTCAATCTCACAATTATTTCAGTTTAAGGTCTCACCAAACAGATATGTTTAAAAATTATTTGTATTCGATAGGACAGTGTTAAAAATATCTCTTAAGAAACAACTGCACAAAAAGTATAATGAATGCAATTCTCTAACCTCTCTGCATGAAATAACACTTGACAGGTTAACATGCTGTTAAGTCTGAGAAGAAATACCTGAAGAAGGTCGGAGGACATATCGGCCGAAACGTTGTACAGATAACAGTGAAGATGAGGACAATAGTCCGAATAACACAGATAATACTAATCATCAAGCCTCATCTCAAACATTCATAGAAATAATTGATTAGATTTTCAATATTTTACTGGCTAACAACCTTCATATCACTTGAGGTCAGAAAATAAATGTATATCATTGTTTATGGGTCAGTGACTGCAACCAGCCCCTGTTAAACAATTCTATATAAAAATCATTAAAAAAAACGGTATTGCTGCCATAATGTTAGCAGAAATAGATTTCCTACGCTAAATCAAAAATAGCGCTTTTCTTCTTCTGATTCCCTTCTCAACAGTAAAAAAAAATTCAACCGTAAAACAACCAAAATAAAATAGAAAATACTATTAGACTTTTAAGTTGCCATAGATACCGTCCGATTGTTTGTTTCTTTTTTATTTTGTTTTATTTTGTTTTTATGAAAATATATTCGAATTGAAAACAATCAAGAAAATACTTAAAATAATCGCTGTAACTCGTCTCTATGCAGTTGCGTCCCTAGAGAACGAAATGAGAAATTGTTCAACAACTATTTTGAGTTGTTCTTTGGTTCAAACTGAACAAAAATATCATCAATAATCAATATAAGACAAATGTAATCTACATACATTATATTCGAGACTCGGGATCTTTCTTTTTTCCAACAGATGTCTCGGGTGACGACTTTTAAGAGATTAAGTAGCATTAAAGCCACTCCCGAACTCTCCTCAGTATTCTTGCTGATTTCAACAACTGGGATCTTTTAATATCTTTTTTCTTCTCAGATTTTCTATTCTTTCTGAGTTTTGTACGGTTGGTGTCAGAATTACGAATAAAACTGTAATAATTAAAGATTTTCAGAAATTATGAAATAATTGATTTGAAATAATTTCCTATTATAACCAAGACGAAATTGTATTCTGATATCAACAAAATAATAAAAAAAAAAAAAAACATTTAACATAGCTCAGTCGCTAGAGTGTTCGGCTAGAAATTACAAGGTTCCTAGTTCGATACCGGCCCTTGCAAATTCAGCGTATGAGTAGCACAGGGATCTGTGCGGTAAAGTAAGGAGCTGGTGGTAGGTATGGCGCTCTACCTCAGACACACAAACCATCTCCTTGGTTTATCGCTAGTGAAAAGGGATAGACTCCCTCACTGATTGGCTGATACCGACTTTAGGCCATCCTTGCCTCAATAAAAAATGATGAAACATTTATTCTCAATTATTTCCTTTAATCATTTTTAGAGTTCCTTACAAGATTGTTACTTACACGTATTTTGCTTCACTCTTCCCTGGCAATAGTTTCTAGTTCCTTCAAATTTGAAGGATTTTTGTCTCCAACATTTTCTTCAACTAGGCCCATGAATTTTCAAGAAGGACTTTGTGCGGGGTACAGGAAATACCTTCATTTTGCTCTCGTCTCAGTATTTTCTTACAATACCTCTGCCCTACTATTTATCCATAGCTGGAGGGAGAGTAGGATTCATACCTTTCCCAAGGGTATTATAACTATGGATATAAGTAAAGTGTGTGGACTGGCTTATTGTTGGTATCAGCCTAACAGCGAGGGATCATACCCCCTTTAACTAGCGATAGTTTTTTGCTGATGCATACCAACCATCAGCTCTCAGATGCTTTCCCGCGCAGATCAGCTTACTCATGTCTACTCATGCACTGAGTTGTCGGGGACTGGTATCGAACCGGAAACCTGGCGATTCCATGGCAGATACTCTTCCGACTGGGATCAAAAGTTCTTTAAAAGTCGCGAATTATTAAAACTAAATAATAATTAAGTCTATACAAATTCACTATTTGCAAAATATTCGTTTTCTTAGAAATATATAAATATTCAGAAGGTGCGAATAATCTTGACACTAACAATATTGTTTCATACGTTCTAGTAATGATAGGTGTAATTGGCACCTTGTTAACTCTGCGGGTAGCTTGTTGGCTTTCTCTTTTTTAAGTTTCATTTTTCCAATCTGTTCATCTGGAAAATGATAGAGATAATAAAAACGTTTTAAATCTAAGAGCAAATCGTTAGCTTCATTCACGAGAGCTAAAAAAAAAACACTAGAAGGTAGAACTATCAGCTGTAGAAACAAACTCTAATGGAGGTAAACATCCCCCCAAAAAAAGCATATTCCATGGAGACTCATTATCACCGCTGCTATTTGTTTAATGCAATGATGCCACTGAATTATATACTAAGAAAATGAAAAGGAGAATACAAATTTACAAAGTTGCAAGAAAATATGAACCACCTCATGTAAATCTTTTCCATTTTTAGCAAAAATTCTTAATATCTTTTATATACAAGGTGAGTCAAAAGAGTATCAAATTTAAAGTGGGACCCCTCACGGGTGCTGGGGGAGAGGGGAGAAATTGTTCAGCTCTTTTCTATAGGCATTCTCTTTTTTGGAGACACCTCCAGAGTCAGGGATTACTACTGATACCTAGACCTTTAGTGCAATGAGGAGGTGGGGAGGGATCCCAAAAAGGGGTGATAGGGTGGGGGAATATATTCACTATGTTCCCAACTCACCGGTGGGGGTCTGACGAAAGTGGGCCAAATCTTTATATATTATTCTTTTCTTTCATTTTCTTTCTCTATTGTTTCTTTTTTTTTCATCTCTTCCCTCTTCTTTCTTTTTTGTTGTCTAGTCCAGTGGTTTTTGAACTTTTAGACACACCTTATATTCTGAAAGAATAACGTTCCATTCATTAACGTTTTCAAAATACATGGTGTGTCAAAAGAGTAGCAAGTTTAAAGCTGTATTTACCGTGATAGAAATGAATAATGAATGGAACATTATTTTTTTAGAATACAAGGTTTGTCAAAAATTACAAAAAGCCACGATAGTTTTTTTACTCTCTTTGTATATAAATGATATTAAGAATTTTGGTAAGAATGGTAAAGAATTAGAATCCCTACTACAAACTATTAGAATCTTCAGCCATTATATAGGAATAGAATGTAGAATTGAAAGCTGTGCTATGAATATAATGAAAAAATGGGGTAACGGTAATCAGTGGAAGGAATGGAAATGCCAAACCAGGAAAGAGAAACAAAAAAAAAACGACAAATATCTGGGATATATCCGATACTAACCATGAAAGAAAAAATAAGAAATACTTCAGAAGAACAAGCAAACTTCTTGAAACAAAACTCTACCCTAAATCAAAGGAAAGTCTCCTTTGTAAGATACTCTGGTTACTTCTTAAACTGGACAAAGGAGAAACTCAGAAACATGGACAATAGAACAAGGAAATTGATGACTATGCACAAAGTCTTAGACCCGTGATGTGACTGACAAAAATGAAGGTGGGGAAAATACTCGCTAACATTGAGTATTGCATAGATAAAATAATTTATTTATAATAAAAAAAAGAGAAGAAAAAGAGTAACAACTGAAGGAATAGAACTTCCCAATTCATTTATTCTTTTACTTTATCAATTAATGAAAGCCTCCATCGATCTATCGATTTCTTGTGCTGAACAAATTCAGTTTTAATATCTCCCCCTTTTACTTTGTTTCTATTTCATTGTTTTGATTGTTTGTTAAATGTAGTGACTCTTTATTATTCTTCACTTAAAAGAAAATATTATTAAAATTTCTGGTTCTGCTAACAGTTATTTCAACAAATGTTTCGTCTCATCAGCAGTTCTCTTGTCAGATGTTTTGAAAAGGTGTATTCTTTGCAAATTTCTAAACAATTGTTTTCTCTAGCTGAAAATAGATTTTTCTTTTAAAGTAACAATACATAATTAACTTATTATCCTCTCTTTGTGTCCATTTCCGTTTGTCTGGCCAACAGGCACTGAATGATACCTCAGCCCTCCTGATGGCTATCAAAGGAGTACCCATCTAGGAATATTGCCAACAATTATTGGATGGCGACCAGCACCCCTCCTGTTGGCTAAAAAAAGTACACTTGCTCGACATGATGTATACATTTAATATTACAGTGCTCTGTTTATGATGTATATGGCCTATGTTGTGGAAGCGCGTGTGTAGTGGTTAAATTAATTGGAAATGGACTCGTCGCCCCGAGTTCAAATCCTGGATGTGGTAATTTATTTCACTGGGAAAGGTATGAATTCTACTATCCCTCCAGCTATGGATAAATAGTAGACCAGACTGGGCTCTTTAACCTTGTTAGGCAACCGGTCTAGGAGAAGGAAAACTCTGAATTCAAACCTGCTGAACTCTGCTTAAGATATTGACCTTGTGTCACCTCTTGTTCGTGTGAAAAGGTTGTTAAAGTATATATATATATATATATAGACCTATTTTTATTGTGTACATCACTGTTGTTGTATGGTTAGAATGACTGTTTAAAAACGTCTGCATCACCATCATAGCTCTATCCTTCTTTTATACTCACTACAGAAATCCATATCTATAATAACAAACAGCTCGGAAGGGTGTGAGCGTACATTTCTGACTGGATTGTGGTGGTTGATTGATTTTAACGGCATTTTAACCCGTCTGGGGATATGTCATGCCTAACGTTAGTAAGTAATATATTTGTTCATTTATATTTATATCTTTTAGTAATTGGTTTTAACAATGTGTTAGAACCATTGGGGATTATTTGTATAGTATTTATTAAGTCCATGTCAATATTCTATGGTATAATTTAATTTTTCTAAAAAAAAGGACAAGAATGTCCTCCATGTTGACATTTTCAAATAGATCTTTCATATTGTTTGCATTAAAATAACGATTTCTGATGTGAGCAAAAAACCTGCTTTCCATGTATAAGTGTTTACCAGTCAAAGGTGTTTGACATGTTTCACTCTGTGTGTTGTTCTTAATTGAGTATATAGGAGTGTGTTAGTCTTGTGTGACCAATGCGTAATCGGACACAATGACTTGTTCTTTCTAGACTTTTGATAAAGCAGGTCTCCAGCTTTAAGAAAACTATAAAGGAAAAATATTTAATCGGACTGGATGTGGAGATATACTTTAATGCTTAAACATATCTTCGTATAGAAAACAAATGACTTCATCATTTCTTCTGTTAGGATTAAAGTGCAGTATCTGTTCATCTTCTCATATATATTCTTTCTCTGAACAGGGCGTGTCCAATGAACAATGTTGCGATTTCTAATGTGAACTGAATTTATCAATTACCAACATTGAAAAATACGAAAACATTTAAAGAATCACAATAAATTTACTTCCATATTTCGGGTTCAAATTCTGTAGAATGCTGTTTGCATCAGTTCTCCTCTTAGATATAGGTAATCGTAGGGAAGATTTAAGTTCTATGGCATTGATAAGCAACCAGTCTAGTAGAAGGAAAAACGTTAATTTAAAACAAGCTGTACTCCTCTTAAAAACTGACCCTGTAACAACCTGCCATATGAGAGGTTGGGTAAGCAGTACGATCGCAGATATTAAGACAATAATTCTAATCTGACGATTTACAGAAATTTTGAAAAAGTCATTTTTGTCTCCGATTGAACTAAATTGCAGCCATTGTTTTTTCAGGATAATCATTACGAATTATTTTTGTTGCCATTCATCAAATGTAAAATTACAAAAAAAAAAAAAATTGATCAGCCCCTTAGTCGAACACCAGGTGCAAACAGGACTTACATCTCTAGTTTTATTTTTTTCCTCTCCTGTTCTATATTTATTTGGTCAGAATATACCCAATCGATCTCACTTGCCACAAATATGTCATTCTCTTAAGACTTAACACCAACAAAAATAAAATGGCTAAGTTTAAACACAAACTTTCACAGATTAAATACCCCTACATACGCCTCACTCTGTGAGAAAGAAATAAAGGATGAGTGTTTTTAATTCTAAGCGCTTCTGAATATGAGATAAAAATCTGTGAATAGAATCCGTGGCCTAAAGTCGTATCAGCCAAACTGCGAGGGAGTCTATATCCCTTTCATAAGCGCTAGACCAAAGGAAATTGTTTTTTAGCGTCTGAGTTGGAACGCCACACCTACCATCTGCTCCTTTTAATTACCTCACTGATCCTTTGTGTTACTCATACGCTGAATTGGCGAGGGTCAGTATCGAACTAGAGAACCTTGTGGTTTTTAGCCGAACGCTCTACCGACTGAGCTAACAGCAACAGATCCCTGTGCTACTCATACGTGACAGTAAAACAAAGGCGAGGTATATACTTCTAAGACATCATTCAATAAGTAACAGGGCCTACATAGATAGCGCCATTAATAAAAAGACCCATGTGATTCCTTAAAAGTATTAACCTTCAAATGGCACGTGTCAAAAATTTGAGCCCAATTAGATTATTAGTTTACAAATTGTTATTAAGTGAAGCTACTGTTGCGAATTTTCAAAACAATGGAAAAATCAATTCGTTGTTGATAAAGCATGCTTTTGATGGAAGAATACTCTTCAAGCAAAGCAATAGCTTGATAAGTATTATTTCAGACTCTGCTCCGTCGTGACAACGTTAAAGGTGGTATGTTGACTTTAGACGCGGTCATAAGACACAAATTATGTAAACGTTGCTGAAAGATGAGATAAAAATCTGTGAATATATATTTATCCAGACGAATTAAATAAAAAGGAAATTTTGATATAATCCTCCTCCTCTCCTCCTCCTCTCCTCTCATCATCATCATCATCATCATCATCATCATCATCATCATGTCGCGCACTTAGCCCGGATATCCATTGACAATCTCTCTCCAACCTTCTCCATCACTCATTCCCTGGGGAGGTCCTCTGTGCAGCATTCAGTATCATGTCGACGATCCATTTCCTACGACTCTAACCATTACACCCAAGCACCCCCGCATTTTTTTTAATATATGACATTTATAATAAGTGTTTAACAGTCAAAGTGTTTGGCATTTTTCACATTGTGTAAACACTTATTATTATTATTTATTAAACACTTATTCGTGGAATGCAGTTTTGTTCACATTAGAAACCGTATTTTTAAAGCAGACAATATGAAAGATTATTTGAAAATTTCAACATGGAGACATTTTGTCCTCTTTGGGGGGAAATAAAATTAATCAGTAGGAGTATAGACATGAACCTAATCAATACCATACAACATGATCCCAATGATGCTAACACATTGGTAAAACCAATTACTAAAAAAAAGTATAAAATATAAATACCACGACTATATATTACTTCCTGAACGTTAGGCATGACATAAACCCCCATATGGGTTAATATGCCGTTAAAATCAATAAAACAAATAAAACAAGCAATTATAAGAATCTCTTAATAATCAACGAACTGACATAACTAAAAACGAAAACTTTCTCTTACAATGGGAGCTAAAATTGCAGTTTAATCATTAATTATTTTAATTATTAAACACCATCAAAGGAAAAACAGATTGTTTTAATTGAACGTAAAGAAATAAACAGTTGATATTGTGATAAACAAGAAATAACACAGATCGCAAAAATTGATTGGATTTTAAAATTCAATAAATCGATATGAGACTGAAATAAAATCAAGTTCTTATATAATCAGTTGATGTGATTGCTGTAAATGCATTAGTTTTCATAAGATATACAAATATTTATAAAGTTTCTATGTAAAATAAAGTCAGATGTATAATAAAAGACTTTGCTGATATCGTTGGCGGTTGGATAGTTTCAAGTGGAAATCCTTTGTTGCGTTTCTAGGAAATAAATTACATAAAAGTGTGGATATTTTGCTAAGATGGTGAAGTAAAGACATTCTTCTGTCTCAGGTGAACCGAATATTTCAAGATTTTTTAAGAATGTTAATTATTAACTTCTCTTTGCAGATGTATGTCCATCAGCAAAACCCACGTGCCCCCACTTTCAATAAAAAATAATGAAAATATTTGCCTGATTTCAACTTGCAAATTAAAAAGAAGATAGAAAAAGAAAAAAAAGAAGTAAAAAAAAAAGCAAGGGAAAAGTAAAAGAAAAAAAAAAAAAAAAAGGAAAATAAAAAAAAAAAAAAAACAAAAAAAAAAAAAAAAAAAAAAGAAAAAAAAGAAAAAAAAAAAAAAAAAAAAAAAAAAACAAAAAAAAAAAACAGAGAGGAAGAAGAAAAGAAAAGGAAAGAAAAGAAAAGAAAGCGAGAAAAAGGGGGAAAAAAAAAAAAAGAAAAAAAAAAGAGAAAGAAAAGTAAAAAAAAAAGAAACGAAAGAAAGAAAAAAGTAGAAAGAAAAAAAGAAGAAAAGAAAAAGAAGGAAAAAGAAAAAAGAAAAAAAGAAAAAAAAAAGAGGGAGAAAAAAAAGACGAAAAAAAGAAAGTGACAGAGGAAAAAGAAAGATAGAAGGAAAAGAAAAAAAAAAAAAGAGAATAAGAAAAATAATGGGATAAGGAAAAGAAGAAAAGAAGAAAAAGAAATTTTGGAGAGATATAAGAAGGATGTAATGATGCGAATTGTGACGGAGATTGTGTTGAGGATGAGGAGGATTGGAGAAAATAAAAATGGTAGAGAAAAAAAAAAAAAAAGAGGAAAAAAGAAAAGAAGGAAAAGAGAACAAAGAAAAAAAAAAAGAAAAAAAAAGAAAAAAGGGGGAAAAAAAAAAAAAAAAAAAGAAAAAGAAGGAAGAAAAAAAAAAAGAGTATGAGTTAAAAAGGGAAATAGATAACAAGAGATCAAAAAAAAAAAACAAGGCAGAATAGCACGAAGATGTCTAAAGAAAAAAAAAAAGGGACAGCGGCGACTCCGAGCTTGGTTGCAGGCCCTAACACATCAATTGCATCAACGGACACGGAAAAAAATTAAAGAAGGCAACATGCACAGAATATCATAAAAGTAAACACATACAAGAAAAAAAAAAAAGATAACACACGGACACCAGTAACGAACAAATTAATACTGGAAAACTATTAACCAGTTCAAAAAGAAGGAAAAGAAAAAGAAGAAAAAAATAAAAAAGGGAAAAAGAAGGAAAAGAAAGAAGAAGAAAAAGAAGAAAAAGGAAAAAAAGTAGGAAAAGAAACATCCGTATCAACAGACAAAAGGAAAAAGAAGGAAATGAAAAGGAAGAAAAAAAAGAAAAAAGAAAAGAAGACTAAGTACCGCATTAAAAGATAAAAAAAAAAAAAATATACGCAGTTCTTTAAGTTCGAGCAGCTTTTGCGATAATACGTATTTCGCTATCAGACATTGAGCATTAATTCCCCCTGTACCATGGGGCAATATGCTTAAAAATCGCGTTCATTTAAATTTGGTGAATTTTCAGTTTCAATTCAGAACATCTTTCAGCGTTCACGGACGTGGGGGTCTAAATTCTTGCTGTTTTTAAAAAGACGTTTCTCGATCAACTACTACCGGACCCTCTGTGTCGCCGTAGTGCTTGCCACCTTCCATGACGCCCATTCCGCGGTTTCTCTAGTCCTACCTGCTATTGCGAGTTACTACTACCGTGCGCCAGTACACCGGACCACTGTATGCTACATGGCTAATCCTCTTCAGTTGAGTAGTCCTGCCAGTCACTAGATGAGCACATGTACATCTAGCCGCGATTTTTCCAATGGTTATTCACCCTGCTAAAGCGGACTACCTTGAATGAATTATACGCCTTCGATAAAGTAATTTCATCTGAAATATGCATTTCATTTTTTTTTGTTACATGTTTTCCACCACTTACTCCACCTCTGCATCTATCGAATCAATACTTCACCGATAAAATTAGTATGCATATGTTATATATTCATAAAATAAAAATCATAATATATATATATATATATATTAATATTATATATATATTATATATATTATATAATAATGACCATTTTTTATTTATGAATATATCATATATATAATATATTATATATACCCCCTGAAGTCATCTCCCCGCACTGTGATCTATGCGTATGAAAATGCTCTAACACGTCAAATAGACTCTACTAATATTCTCATTATAGCTATTCAAGGAAGCTTAAACAAAGTGTTCTAACTCTCCCAACAATATCAGATCTTGATTTCCTCTCTTATCTGATGATTTTGTGAATTGACACACGTTCTACCCTAGCTCCTGAACCACACTAGTCCTAATATACATGTCGTCTAGAACTTACGTAGCTCTCTGTTGTCAATCTGGTTGTGATAAATATGTACTGTGCACTCTAACAATAAGACCACACATTGAGCTCTGCAAACTGCGACACTGGGTTTCTCACTCGTAGCTTCTTCATGCTGTTACAGCAGAGAATTCCTCTCTGGACTTTTGGCACTGCAACTGTGTTCCTCTAGTATCATTATCTATATGATATACTCAGCATATCATATATATATATATGTGTGTGTCGGTAGCGCTTGTGTCGCAATGGTTGTGTGTGTGTGTGTGTGGTGCACTCTGTTGTGCGCGCACTCGCGCTCGACTGGTGTGCCGTTCGTCTAGCCTGTGAGACAGCCATTTCTTCTTGTAGGCATTATATGTAAATAAATGCACCATTTTTTCTGCAAGTTTTGTCCTTGTTTATTCTAGTGCCGATGTTTTGTAAACTGGCGAAAATTGGCTGATGTATTCCATATGTCATAGACCAAGTTACTTTCCGCCACCCTATCGTGACCATTTCAGAATTTGAAACCGTTACAACAATGGGCTATCCATTTTCTATTTATATAGGTTGGTTAGCCAGATATTACAAAAAACAATCGGCAATACGAAAAACAAAGGACAAAACTTGCAACAAAAAAATGGCTGCATTATTTAACTATATATATATATATATATATTATATATATATATAAGATTATTATTATAATATTATATATATAATACTACAACGACAAATGATGTTATTTTCAGAAAATACAGATGTTGTGGTCTTTTTTAAAGATTTTTCCCCAGATGTAAGGAAAATTTTTAGTTCTTATTTTTTCATTTGAATTATTTTTACATGACTTCCGATACTTTCTCTTAGATATCTTTCTTTCAATATACTCCTTTCCAGATATTTCTCCCACAATGGGGCTGACTGCTATCCCCTGCACAGGGTAAACCCCCTCTCAGAAAAGGTGTGTCCTTGTATGCTACTAAAAATGCATCTGATCGCAGTACCTGTGGAGAGTGAATACTCTTTTATTCCATGGCTCCCAGTTTCCACACTGACCCCCGTGTGTCGTATGCTAAGGCCCCAATCTATGGTAAAATAGAACCATTATCAAATAATGTAAAAAAAAAGTAAGTTCGGGGTGGCCTAAGTCGGTATCACCGACAGCGAGTAGTCTATCCCTTTTCACTAGCGCTAGACCGAGGAGAGTATTTTAACTCTGAGTGGACCCACAACTACCCTCAGCTCCTCACTTACCGCACAGATCCTTGTTACTCATAGCTTAGTTTGCGAGGGTCGGTATCAACCCGGAACCTGCGGTTCTAGTCGTACACTTACCGAGCACGATAAAATAATTGATATCATATAAACTGTTTGAAAAAAAAACACTACATAACTATGTAATATAAACGTATAATGTACGCAATTACTTAATCCCGAGGCATGAAATAACCCCCAGACAGTGACAAACCACTTAAAATCATTCCTTTTCCGTCTTGTTATCAAAAATCAGAAGTAATATCACGTACGGATTACCCCTCGCAATAAAATAGAAAAATGATTGATTAAACGATTCCTGTTTTTTTCCATTTCCCATAATGCACCACGAAATGCTTGTCAATTCATTAAGCAAGGCTCAGTAAATTTCCGGTTGTTTTGTTTATTTGTATCATTGAAACTGAACGGCTTTGACTAAGCAACGTCAAGCCGTTCTTCTCTTTGCGGTGAATCAGATTGTGAGGAAAAATAATTCCATCTTGCTGCTCAATAGTTTGGAACCGAGGGACTTAATACTAGAACGCATACTTTCTTCATAATCTCCATTACCAAATAAACAGTGAAATCTATAAGTCTGAATTAATAGAACTACTATCTTTATATTTTTGTTTTGCCACAACTTTCAGTCATGTTGTAAGTCAGCTTTCTTATTCAAATATATATAATAATATATATATATATATTATTAAGTTTGTTATGGGTCAACGAAAAGGAAAATTAAATATCTATAAAAAAGAAGGTTCGCAAAATGGATTTATGTTTTTAAAAATTGTTATCTTACATTGCGATACGTGCTTCAATCTTCTGATATCTTCTCCAGGCATTAATTACCATATCTGGTTAATAATGCCTGAAGAAGTATCAGAAGATCTGAAACACGTGTCGCAAATGTAAGATAATAATAGAATTTAAAAAAAAAAAAAAATATCTTTTGCGGACCTTTAATAATTATATATAATATATGAAAAAATAGTGGAATTTTTATAATAATTCAGGGGATTTGATATGATAAGAGGTGTCGTTCTGACTAAGGAATGACCTATAGTTATTCACTAAGTTTTTTCTATCAATTTAGTCCAAATAGAATTGCACTGTAATGATTTAGGTCCTAACTTACGAAGTGCCAGAATGACTACAACTAAATATCTATACAGCCATAATAACTAACTGTCATCTGCTAGTCTGATAAATACAACTCGACAGGATTAAAGTTACAGCAGAATCTGATAGAAACATCCGCGTCCTGACGCCAAAATCTAAATGACGCATAAAAATCTTCCATCCTCCTTAATTTTCTTTCCCCACACCACTCAACTAACGTTAAAAAACATGCCAATATCTTTAGTAACAATTACACATATGTACAAATAGAGAGCGCTATTGGACCCATAAGCTTTTCCTGGACTCATTCAAAGAAAATATGTGCATTCGAGGAGCGCACTAAATCAACATGCTATCATCTCACTCTTACATGCATAAAACGAATCGAGGGATTAATATTTTGCAGATCTAACGAAGAAAGCGACATCGTACTTATGACACGTGCGTCAAAGTTTCTTTATAAATACAATTCGTGTTTATGTATTGTCTTGTTAATAGAGTGACAAATATATTCCAGAGACACTGACAGTGAAAAAAATACACCTAACAGGAAGAAGTGACATCCGGTTTAGGAAAATAAAAAATGGTAACAAGCTGTGTGACCATGTATGTTAAAAGCATATTAGATCAGATTCAGAATATCGTTTAAAGCATTCACCATAGACACATAAAGTTTTTTCTTCTTCTTCTTCTCTTCTCTTCTTCTTCTTCTTCTCTTCTTCTTCTTTTCTTCATTTTAATCTTCTTCTTCTCTTCTTCTTCTTCTTCTTTCTTTCTTTCTTCTTCTTCTTTTTTAAATCGTCTTCTTCTCTTCTTCTTCTTCTTCTTCTTCTTCTTCTTCTGTAACTTTCTTCTTCATCTTAATTCTTTTCTTCTTTTTACTTCTTCTTCCTTTTAAATCTTCTTTTTACTTTTTAAATCTTCTTCCTTTAAATCTTCTTCCTCTTTAAATTCTTTCTTCTTCCTTTTTAAATCTTTCTTTCAATCTTTTCTTCTTCTTCTTTTACTTTTTCTTCTTCTCCCTCTTAAATTCTTTCCTTCTTTAACTTCTTCTACTTTAAATTTCTTCCTTTTAAATTCTTCTTTTTCTTAAAAATCTCCTTCTTTAAAATTCTTCTTCTTCTTCCTTTAAAATCTTCTTCCTCTTCTTCTTGCTTCTTCTTCTTCTTCTTCTTCTTCTTCTTCTTCTTCTTTCTTCCTATCGTCGAATTCCGAATTGATTTTCGTCCAGCAAATTTTAGGTAAAAAATATACTACAATATTTGTCGCCTGGATTGACATACATTTCAATTTAGGAATAAAAGTTTCCATCGGATTTTTACTGACTTCTGTCGGACACACAAAAATCACCATTTTTTATTTTTTTATTTTCCAAGTATTATTGCTATAGCATTCAAGACAACAGAAGAATGAAAAAACATATTGTTAGAAATTCTTAAGAAAGTTACTTTTATCATACAGTGAATTCTCAGGACAGCATCCCCATTTTTGTATCATCACGTGACAATGATGGATTTTTTTAAAGCGTTCCTCTTTCTGGGAATTGTACAAACAGCTAATATTTGCAATTAAACTTAGATAAATAATGAATAGACCACTAAATAGGCCTGAGCTTATTCTAGTAGTGACCAGATTTGAATTCAGAGTTTTCCTTCTCTTAGACTGGTTGCAATCAGGTTAAAGGCCCAGTCTTCCTACTATATCCATTGCTGGGAGAGGAATATTTGGATTCGTACCTTTCCCAAGGGTATTAGCGCTATGTGAACTGTGGCTTCGTCCAGGAATGAACTCGGTCGACGAGTCTATTTTCCAACGATTCTAACCAGTACACCACCGCTTCCCTTCTACTATACAGACTAATGGTACATGCGCAAATCAGATACTGTTCTAGAAAATAAAACCTACACAATTCTCTTGGCTTTGAGAAGCTGGAGGAAATAGTTGGATTCATACCTTTCCCAAGGGTATTAGCGCAATGTGAACTGTGGCTATGCCCAGGAATTGAACTTTGGTCGACGAGTCCATTTTCCTAAGATTCTACAACCAGTACACCACCGCGCTTCCTTCTACTATACAGTCTAATGATACATGCACAAACCAGATACTGTTCTAGAAACAAAACCCACACAATTTTCTGGAAACTTAAGATAAAAACAGTTTCCTATTCTGCGCGAGAAGGCAGAGCAAGTGGTAATAGCATAAAAAAACAACGTGTCAGCTGGTGGACTTCGTAGTTCTAGCAGTTCTAGAGTTTTAAAAAAAATGGACAAAACTCTAGAAATGTCAGAAATAAGATTCTCTTGACCCACTGCTGGAACCGGCAATAATATCTAGAAAAGTCCTGGAAACTAAGGGACTTGGTGTCACTTAACTCCACTGAATACCCACCAATTACTGCGGGTGTGAAAAACTTGTCGGTAATGATAATAGTAGTAATAAATTAATCATCCTCACGAAAATCACACGAAGCAAAACGCAAACAACCTCTTCCAGTATTTGAACTCGGATCACTGAAAAATGTTGTATATGTACAAACGGAAATAGAAATTTCCGGTTGAATTAAACAGAGGGGACGACAAAGGTGACAAAGGACTTTTTCCTGTTGGGAGCGAACAAAGAAAACGCGTACTTGGGATATAAAAAAGAGTCAGCGGTCAGTAGTGAACAGACCCCAGTTAGTCGGAGGAGCGCGCGACGGAGTAACGACGTTCACGTCCAGCGCTGACAGCGGGCAGTGAGGCGCACCCCACCACCTTCAACCTCCCGATCGCCAGCCTACAACATTTGTAGTTCCCATTATCAAACTCACTACCCACACGCACCACGAGGGAAGAAATAAAAAGTCAATCTCCTACTACTACGATTGTCTTGCGTCTTCTTAAGCGACCACTACCATATATCGTCTAAGGGTTAAGATGATACCCGCAGTATACCAGCAACGTATACGATTCAGCGTGAGTTTGAAGAAGCCGCTATATAACATATATAGAAATTGATGCCAGTATATACATGTACGATTTAGTGCCGGTAGAAGGCGCTATGCAACAATAACCGTTAAGCTAGCTCCTCTTTTTCATTCTCTAATTCAATTTTTTTTTTTATTCTTTTGTTTTCAGAAAAATCAATCTGCAACGAAGTTTCTATGTTGAATTACCAAACACTTACCCGAGAAAGTTCTTCTCGTAGGATCTTTTATTGAATATTTTCACACTTCGACATAATTTAGTGAAAAACCTATGATTTATGTCAATTGTGATAAGAAATATAAGAGTAACATGTGCTACAATCTTGTAAAAGCTTTTGGGAAAAAATGATTGATGGAAAGGTTTTTTGATAGAAATAGTTTTCACTGACTTTGTCGTTTGCGATCGTTGGATAGAGTCGTTAATTTTTCGATGCAACACTTAGAAATATTTCCTTCTTCATACCAGTTGAGAGCCATTCTCTATTTTATCAAAATATATTGCTATATTACGTCGAAGCCATAGCATTTATATTCACACAAATAACGGTAGGTGTTATAATGAGTTTCCATGACTAACGGGTAAAATATTTAAAACAGACATAGCGAGAATCGATAGTTGCACAGAGAGAATGTCTTGAAATTGCTTTATAAGACTTCACGTATTTTTCTTGGCTATAATCAATCACAAGGCTAACAAATAGCAGACTTATAATTTGAGAACTGAGGTTTACATAACCGTCTACATCTTTTTAGTGACAATGAAAAATTGATAACCATTTTCTTTTCTGCAAAACTTTCTGCTCATTGGAGATTTGAGATTGTCCGTTAGGTAGTCGATTTTTTCACTTTTATAAATTATCAAATTGTCCATCTATGCCAAAGTTGTGTGTTAGTATACTGAATATTGATATGGAAACCCGTGGTGTAATGGTTAAAGTCATCGAAATGCACTCGATGCCCCGAGTTCAATTCCTGGACATGCATTTCACTTAGCGCTAATACCCTTGGGAAAGGTATGAATCCTACTCTCCCTCCAGCTATCGATAAATAGCAGGGAAGACCGGGCTCTTTAATCTTGGTTAGGCAACCGGTCTAGGAGAAGGAAAACTCTGAATTCAAAGCTGTTGAACTCCGCTTAAGAAATTGACCTTGTGTCACATATTGCTCGTGCGGAAAGGTTGGTAAATATATATACTGAATACTGATACCAAAAATTAGATATTTTACTTGCGCCATTGTTTGAGGAAATAGCAGCAAAGATCGTCTACTAATATGCACTCAAAATTCTCTAAAATTCTCTCTGTTTTCTAAAGGCTAAATTTGTGAAAACGAGGATTTTTAGTGTGTTTTAGTGGACGATCGTTGATGCTATTTTCCTGAAACAATTTTTTCTTATTTTCTGAGATCGTCATTTATATTAGTTCTCCTATTGGTCATTTAAATTAACTGCAAAGATTCCAAAGAAGAAATATCTCTGTGTTACATAATTACAGCGGAAAATTAATAACCATTTTCTTTTCTCCAAAACTTTCTTCTCATTGGAGATTTGAGATTGTCCATATTTACAATGGTGGCGTTATCAGAGATTTTACAAGTACAATACGTATTCACAATATAAATTATATTGATATTATTAGGAAAAAAGAAGGTGTAGTACGATTACCTTGCGAAGTTTCGAAAGCACTCAGTTTGTGCCTACTTTTGAAGATTTTTAAATTATTAGGTTGTCCCTATTTACTGAGCCCCTACCTTTCGAGTGGAAATACTTCGAATCAGCGGACCCTTGTTAGGGGCAAGCGAAATCATGCATGTTTTAATGTCAAGCCGTTGAGGAGATCATTTACTCATATTACAGTTCTATTCCTATTTTTACGTAAATACAGTTTCTCATTTATTTCGAATTTTCTTTCTTCACTTGGTAAGGAATCGATCTTAAACCTTTCGCAGGCAGATAATGTTTTAATCCTTGTAAAGTAAGTCAAGTCGTCGGAGTGGTCTAAAGTTGGTATCAGCCAGACAGCAAGGGAGTCTATCTCCTTTTCTCTAGCGCCAGACTAAGGAGATTGTTGGTTTTTTTTGGCGTCTGAGGTGGAGCGCCACACCTACCATCAGCTCCTCACTTTACCGCACACATCCCTGTGCTAATCATACGCTGAGTTGGCGAGGGCCTGTATCGAACCAGGAACCTTGTTGTTCCTAGTCGGAAGCTCTACCAACAGAGCTACACCGGCCCTTTAACCCTTGTAGAGTGAGAAAATTTGCAAAATAGAGGGTATGTTCGAATTCAATTAATCATATATAAAAAATAAACAAAACATTATAATTTGATCAGCAATTGTGTATCATAGTACAATAATAAAAAAATAAAGCACTCTCTTTTAATTAAAATATTTTGCAAAATATCCTTTATACAATTCAAGACCACAGAAATGTTTCTATGAATTAACATTGAATTGTTCAATGAGCTACCAATAGGAAAATACCTTACATTGAGCTAACGCACAAAACCCATAAAAATGTTATTCTGGGTTGGATTTATGATGTATGAAGTAAAATGCTAAGAGCCTCGTCCAAGATTTGAAATCGGATCGTTGATTCCATTTTCTACGACGCTAAGCGTGCCCCCAAAATTTGAGATGAAATATTTTTATTATTAACTTAATTTAAAAAATAATTTTATTAAATGTATTGTTCCTTAGGACGTCATTTACAGTTAGTTCCCCTTTTGATCATTTAGATTAACTGCATTAATTCCAAAAAAAGAAAGATCTTTTAGATTAGAATTGAATACACATTCTGTTGGTTGAAAACTTATGTTTTATGTGCGACTGTCACATAATTCATGGATAGTCAATGAATTATGTACGTACGGTCGTAAGAATATTCTTGAATCAAGAGTCCGTTAGATTCAGAATAACAGGGGTTCAGTGGAAAATTACCATGGCCAATGATTGGCAACTGGTGACATTCCACTTGACCTTCCGGTAGACCTCGATAAGATGCGTCAGAAGTTTTTAGTTGGATGGGACGGGAAATTCAGAGTTAGCGGATGCATAAGTCCGTTCACTCTGAGGGTCGTTCTCCACCGCACTGTTGAATTTTTGTGGGCTGGGTTATTTTAAATAAAAGACTTAGAAGAAAAACAACAAGTCTTGTTAAGTTATTAAAACAAGAGATGGCCAGCCCAACACAAAGAAGCAGCCCACAGGAACAGCCCGAGAAATAAGCCGTGAAGAATATGGCGGCTGGTGAGTTAGAAGCAGTAGAAGCAGAACAGAGAGTAACAAGTAAAAGCTCCTCAGCCCATCTCTACTCATACTCTGTCTGTCTCTGTCTGTCTGTCTCTTTTTCTCTATCTCTGTCTCTGTCTATCTCTGTCTCTCTCTGTCACTCTGTCTGTCTGTCTGTCTGTCTCTCGTCCATTATATACTCGGTGTGTTATAAGGAGTATACAACACGACGTCAACTGATTGGGTTACCAAACCTGATACGGTTAGAGAATCTTCTCAACAGACGGCCAAAGACTAAATTAGATAAAAAACACGATAAAAAACAACAACAACAATGAACCGTCATCATCTCTCATCCCTTCCCTCTGTCTATCTCTATATCTCTCTCTATATCTCTATATCTTTCTCTATATATCTCTATATCTCTCTATATCTCTATCTCTCTCTATATCTATATCTCTCTATATCTCTCTCTATATCTCTATCTCTCTATATATCTCTATCTATCTCTCTCTCTCTGTCTGTTTGTCTGTTTGTCTCTCTCTCTCTCTCTTCTCTCTCTCTCTCTCTCTCTCTCTCTCTCTCTCTCTCTCTCTCTTTATCCGATTATATACCCGAGATGAAAGATGTGTTGAACGGGTATACAACATTTGAATAAAAATCCTATTGTTGAAAACATATCTTTCCTGTGTGACGCCTTAACTGATTAAGCAACCAGCCTTAACTGTGTTATAAGAGGTATACAACACGACGCCTTAACTGATTAGGTTACCAAAGCTGTCACGATTAGAGAATCCTCACAACGGACGGCCCAAGACTAAATTAGCTAAAAACATAATAAAAAGAAACATAAACAACAATGAATAAACTTGAGAAAATTAAGATTAAACATCTAATTATGAATATCGTTATTTCGTTGTAAACTAAAGGAGGGTGCAAAACGAGTGTTTGTAAATGATTTGTGCAGCTGCAAAATTTCAAATGAGCAGAGGGTGAAGAAATATCGACTTTGTTTCTCTGATAATTTGATTTTTCCATTGAAGCCACCACACGCAATTTTGGAGTCATTAAGCGTTTCATACTGCAACATAAAAAAATATATCTAATTATATTTATCACCTGTTTCTATTGAAACGATTATTTTCATTCACACTTCAGGAGAAACATTATTAGCTCCAATAATGTCTTCATATAATTCACCAACTACAAAGACTCATAAAACCGAAATCAAAAGAACTGGTAATTATTAAATATATTTTGGGGGTAGTAACAATAAAATAAGTCGATCAAAGAATTTTAGTGTTACAAAAAAAGAAATAATTTATATATAGCCCTTATATACAGGATGCGGCATAAGTAACGCCCTTTGTTTAAGTGGAACAAAATTAAAGCCTTTTTTTATTGTTTTGATTGTACAATCGAACTGATTTTACTCTCTGTTCCTTTGTTAATCTCATGATTGTATAAAATATCTGAAAAAATGAAGATTTAGCAAATTAATTAAAGAAAATAATAAAGTTAGTTTCAACCACAGATTGACTCAGGGTAGACGTGCCACTGCGAGGTTGATACTCGCACGCGGTGAAGAAGAACATGGGCAGAAATAAATCTTGATCATGAAAATTAAAGTCATGTGAGTTGATTAGTTTGCAGGACTAAAGAGTTAGCCCAGAAGAAGCCCTTATTTAGAGACAGCAAAAAAAACAAGTAAATTTCAACTGTCTTTCTCTGTCTATCTTTCTTTCTCTTTCTCTGTCTGTCTGTCTGACTGTCTGTCTGTCTCTCTCTCTATCTCACACACACAAACACACCAAGTCTACTCTCTCATGTATATACTCGACGATGTCAATGGGGTATATGATGATATATAGCACTTAGACCACCAGTATTCTGCCCACAAATATTCGAAAAATTTTAGTTGAGAATACAAAATTAATATCATATTTAACGGCATATAAAACGCACGGGCATATAAGACGGTCTGATTCAGAAAAAAAGATTTTAGTGTATTTAAGCATATATTGTTGAAAACAGTCTAGCTGTGCATAGCACAAGCAGAAACATAGCTGTTTAAAAGCATTTGGCAGTACAGGCAAGCAATAAGCATACACAAGACATCTGAATAGCAGGAAATAATAATAATAGTAAATTATTAATAATGATAATAATAATTAATAATAATGATAATAATAATAAAATTAATGATGAAATTCAAAACCTGTGTTTATTTTTCCTTCGCCACGATACGCTCCTGTTAAGCTTGATTATAAGAATACCAGCAATAAGATAAGAACGCCTGGAGTTTAGGGTAGGTAAAAGTACTGAGCGTAAGCTGGGTTAGTGAGCATCATAGAGAGGATTAGCTTAGGCCTACGAGAGGTCTCAAACTTCACCTACGATGTATTAGACGCGAGGTAATTTTTTTAGATAAAATTTCGGAAAAAAAGTACGTCCTATATGCCGTCAAATACGGAATATATCTGCCAAAAACAACAACAACAACAACAACAACAACAACAACAAACGATAAGTATTAGAACCGATACTTATAAAGACTAGACATCCCATACTATACTAAACGAAATCACTTTTAACTTTGAAGCGGGTATTTTAATAATGCATATCTGACGTAGGTCGATTCTCAGTCACGTGACCATTAGCTGCTCTCTACATTTTCAAAACTGCATGAACGGTCCACGCGTTCACATATGACGTCACCCTTACATGATGAACAAGCCCTCTTAAAGATTCATTGAGCACATAATCAATCTTGCCGAAGATGGTCGAAAATACACGTACTCGGTCTACACTACAGAAAAATATGAACCACCTCATGTACGCCTTTTCCATTCTTAGCAAAAATTCTTAATATCATTTATATACAATTTGAGTCAAAAAGTATTTTTACACACTTTGTATTCTGAAAAAATAGCCTTCCATTAATTTTTTTTTCAGAATATAAGGTGTGTCAAAAAAGTACCAAGTTTAAAGCTTTATTTACCAAGATAGAATGAATAGTACAAAAAGTCTCGATACTTTTTTGACACATGCTATATATATAATATATATATATATATATATATATAACGTGTATCATAAATTTATCGAGATTGAAGCTGTATTTACCAAGATAGAAATCAACAATGAATGGAACGTTAATTTTTTTCAGATTACAAGGTGTCTCATAAAAGTGTCCAGTTTAAAGCTGTATTTACCAAGATAGAAAGGAACAATGAATGGAGCGTTATTTTTTTTCTTCACAATACAAGGTGTGTCAAAAAGTACAAAAATCTGAATACTTTTTTGACACACCTTGTATATATATATATATATATATATATATATATATATATATATATTAATTAGGTTGATCAAAGGTTCAATTTTAGTAAGTTTCTATTTAACTAAATCTTTGATATTTGAGGACAAATCATCAATCATTTTTTATACTAGCTCTTTATCGTGTAAATTATCGTTTGTATGTTTCATAAAGATGTTTTTTTTGTGTAACATTGTTATTTTAGATTTGAGCCAAAAGACACGAGGCGAGAAAAAGAAAGAGGGAGAAGATTTACAGAGGCGTAGTGAAAAGGTTTGTTTTGATTTTTTTAAGGTGGAGTGAACACATTGTATCTTTTACAAAAAGGTCATATACGTGATCTGCTATGAAAAAAAAACAATGTCCATTAGTTTTTTATTGCAATGAAAGCAGACATTTTTTATTTCTTGTGAGGTACGTGATATGCTGGACTGACTCTGCCCTCAAAGAAAGAAAACCCTGCCCACGCCCTCATCAATGATGAACAGAAGTAAACTTGTGATTGATCAATACTTGAATTCTGAACACTGTTAACAAAATATTCATTAAAAAATGTCTGCCTATTGCTTGAGAATGTCAGCACTCAGGGGAGATAAGTAAAATGTTAGGAATCTTAGATGACATATTTCGCCATTGCATCTTGAGGCAACGCGCGACATTTTTGTCAAGTCAGACAATTGTTTACTAAACTTATCCTAGTTGGGTACAAGGCAAGTAATATTGTTATATACCCTTCTCTTACTTACTTCTTCTGGGGTCTTGATATCTTAAGTTCTTGTCTTGGTCTGGAATCTTCTAAGGTCTGGACTTTCTTGGGGACTTCGGGTCTGGTCTTCTATTAGGGATTTCTTTTTATCAGAAGCCCTGTGTCATTGTTAGTTTTTAGAGGTAATAACACAAGACTCCGATTTGCTTTGATCTTACTATATTCTTAAATCCCCAACCAGACATCTGCGCAGATTAAGACGGGAGCGCGTGTAACGCGACTTACCCTTCCGTCGAGCTCGGCTGCTAGTCTCTAACTGACCGAAACTTATTTACTATCTAAACCGGAAGAGAGGGTCCTCTCTACCGGTTCTCACGGTATCCACCGGAAGGAAGGATCAGGACAGGTCAAGCCTTGTCATTCAAATCCTTCAAGGCTATGGGCTGCAGCTTATAACGGCCATTTTGATTTCTACACTATTGCACATAGATATTAGGTATCTAATAATTATGTAACAATATGAAGCACCCATTAAGAATTGAGCTCACGGGAAATGATCTACTAGTTTGTAGGTGCGTGGTGTAATGATTAAAGTCGTAGGAAATGGACCAGTCGACCAGAGTTCAAATCCTGAACGAAGCTACAGTTCACATAGAGCCAATACCCTTTAGAAAGGCATAAATCCAACTACTCTCCCTCCAGCTATGGGTAAATAGTAGGTGAGACTGGGCTTTTTAACCTTGGTTAGGCAAAAGGAAAACTCTTAATTCAGACCTGTTAAACATCGCTTAATAAATTGACCTTGTGTCACATCCTGCTCGTTGGGGTTGGTACATGTATATGATATCAAATATACGTATCTAATACATATAATTTGCAAACAGTTATATTGGACCCATAAATAATAATCTCACAAGAACAATCCATGTGTCAGAGTGGACCTGGAAGTAATCGCAATAAGGTGTACTTCACATACCCCAGAGCCCTAAATTTATGTTTTTTCTATTTAACCCATAGATGGGACCCTAATAGGTACTAAAACTCCGGATTAGAGTAGATCAGGGAGTAATGGTGATGAAGGAGTACTCCACATACCCCAGAGCTCCAAATTTCTGTTTTTTCTATTTAACCCATAGATGGGACCCTAATAGGTACTAAAACTCCGAATTAGAGTAGATCTGGGAGTAATGGTGATGAAGAAGTACTCCACATACCCCAGAGCTCCAAATTTCTGTTTTTTCTATCTAACCCATAGATGGGACCCTAATAGGTACTAAAACTCCGAATTAGAGTAGATCTGGGAGTAATGGTGATGAAGAAGTACTCCACATACCCCAGAGCTCCAAATTTCTGTTTTTACTATTTAAACCATAGATGGGACCCTAATAGGTACTAAAACTCCGAATTAGAGTAGATCTGGGAGTAATGGTGATGAAGAAGTATCCACATACCCCAGAGCTCCAAATTTCTGTTTTTTCTATTTAACCCATAGATGGGACCCTAATAGGTACTAAAACTCCGGATTAGAGTAGATCAGGGAGTAATGGTGATGAAGAAGTACTCCACATACCCCAGAGCTCCAAATTTCTGTTTTTTCTATTTAACCCATAGATGGGACCCTAATAGGTACTAAAACTCCGGATTAGAGTAGATCAGGGAGTAATGGTGATGAAGAAGTACTCCACATACCCCAGAGCTCCAAATTTCTGTTTTTTCTATTTAACCCATAGATGGGACCCTAATAGGTACTAAAACTCCGAATTAGAGTAGATCTGGGAGTAATGGTGATGAAGAAGTACTCCACATACCCCAGAGCTCCAAATTTCTGTTTTTTCTATTTAACCCATAGATGGGACCCTAATAGGTACTAAAACTCCGAATTAGAGTAGATCTGGGAGTAATGGTGATGAAGAAGTACTCCACATACCCCAGAGCTCCAAATTTCTGTTTTTTCTATTTAACCCATAGATGGGACCCTAATAGGTACTAAAACTCCGGATTAGAGTAGATCAGGGAGTAATGGTGATGAAGAAGTACTCCACATACCCCAGAGCTCCAAAATTGAAATTTCACCATCATATAGAGTTTAATGTCATACGTAGGACAATAAGACCCTCACCGCCTTCTAGCGCATATATGATAAAAACGTTAACACTACATATTTATGGTTCGGGGAGAAAGTTTAATGCTATCGTTCTCATATATCTATATATACATATATAAAGGGCAGTTTGTGTAGATGCATGTCCGGAGGAAACTATGAAAATATATCAATTAATGGCAAAGTAAATATATATATACACATTCACTATCAGCAGATCTTGCTTTTTGAACAAAAATAATGGTCATAAGAGTCATAGGAAATGGATTCGTCGATCCGAGTTCAATTCCTGGGCGAAGCTGTTTGAATTTCATATAGCGGGAAAGGTATGAATCCAATTCTTCCTCCAGCTATAAGTAAATAGCAGGGCAGACTGGGTTCTTTAACCTTGGCTAGGTAACCAGTCTAAGAGAAGGAAAACTCTGAATTCAAACCTGTTGAACTCCACTTGAGAAATTGACCTTGTATCGCATCCTGCTTGTGCGGAGGTGTAGGTATATATATATATATATATATATGATAAAAGGGCAATAGAGTTGGCAGAATCATATTGGTGAACAGTCGATTGATCGGAAGGCGCCATTCCGACCGCTCCTATAGCCTAAGTAAAGGTTAAAGTGGAGGGTTACATGTTATGGAATGCTCAGCCACCAGGGTTGCATCCTTAAGCATCAGAGGTCACCACCCACGATCATGGATTCATGGGGGGGGGGTCAACGCTCTTCAGATGTGGAGTTGGTGTAAATTACAGCCCCAGCCGACAGGCTGGTTTTATTTTTAATTGGAGATCGTAGATTGACGGTTCTAATGGCTGCGATAAAAAATTAATTAAAATGTGTTAGGATCACCTAAAAAAATAGACTTGAACAACAATAGAGTTGCTTCCCTTTTGTTTTGTTTACAACTGAATGAATGTTTGGAACGCTCAGCGTTCAGAGAGTTACTGGTTAATGTTGTTTGAGAGTTAGAAAGCATTTTTTCTACTCAGTGTTTTAATAAATCCTTTGTTATTTTTCCAATAACCTTGCCTTGTATTTATCATTCCTATTCCATATAATTTCATCTGTACGTAAAAAACACAATAAAAATGAAATATTTGTTAGAAATTAATTATGATTACAAATGCTTAATCTAATAAAAAAACAAAATCATACCAACAGATTCTCCTCAACACATGTACTCTTCATGTGCACACGTGTTTCAAAAACAATTTTTTACGTTAAAACGATAATTAAGTGAAAAGAAAATTTTTGATTGCTTTTGAATTAGGATTATTTTTTTCTTTAATATTTATTAATAGGATTAATTTAACACGATTTCGGTGATAAGCGATCACCGCCATGATTGTTTATCTGTTTGTTTGATCAATTTCACTCCCCCGATTAAATTGTTGAAATTCTGGTCCATTTTAAACGCAAAGTGTTTTTTTGTATTTCTCCTTCATGCGTCTTTACACTCAGCAGTCAATCGAACATGGTGCATGCAAAATCGAAATTAGCCAACAGGCGCAGATATCAATTAGCGTGCGCATGCGTGTTTAGTCTGCAAAGAGAAGAACGCCATTGAAAAAGCAATTGACGCCAAGGCGAGGCCAAAAAAAAAAAAAAAAAAAAAAAAAGAACCATTGAATTATCGACGTACGTCACACCTGCACACATACAAATAATTTGATGGTCGATTAAGGGGGTATCGTCTTCGGATCTTTGGTGTATTGAATTCTAATGCAAAAAGCATTTATTTAATAACTGGGGGCAAAAAACTTCAGCGAACCACCTGTGACACCTGCATAGGTCACGTGATTATTCTCGTTAACACTACATATTTATGGTTCTAGGAGAAAGTTTAATGATATCGTTCTCATATATCTATATATACATATATAAAGGTCAGTTTGTGTAGATGTATGTCCGGAGGAAACTATGAAAATATAACAATTAATGGCAAAGTAAATATATATATACACATTCACTATCAGCAGATCTTGTTTTTTGGACAAAAATAATAAAGATTCGATTTATATTGGTGAAAAAAATTAAAAATTCAAATTTAAATGATAACAGCATGGAATTTTTTGCATTTAGTATCTTAAGTAGGAGACATTCATATGTCTTTTCAGAGTGTCTGGATCAACGCAAGGTCTTTTTTTACGTAAGGATTCTAATGGGGCATCCTGTGAGAATCCAAGTCACGATTCAACAATAATGGATCGGCGAGACTACCGTTTTACCCCCTACCCAGGCGATGCTGAGTAGTCGCTTCTCGTTTATTATAAATGCTAGAAAACTTAACATCTCTTTTGCAGCTCGCTATAACTGCCTAGGCGTATTTGGCAATTAAAATGTATTACAATCAATATAAAAGCACACTTCTTATACACATTTTCATACAAAATGTAGCAGGCTGATTTGAAAATGACTTTAAAAAATGAAAACGTTTAAGTGGTTAGCCGAAAGCGTTTGGAATGATCAAACTTTTAAATACATTTTGTCCGAAAAAGATTTTCCCAAGAAATATTGAATAGAATAAATTGTTGTTACTGAATTCCACTGCAGCATTCATTAAAGAAAGATTGTTGCCTAAATACAAAATATATCTCTTTTTCTCTCCTTGTCTGTCTGTCTATATATATATATATAAATATATATATATATATATATACTCATATATGCATATATATATACACGCACATATATATATATATATATATACATATACATACATGTATATAAATATACCTATACACATTCATATGTATATAGATATACATATACACATTCATATGTATATAGATATATACACACCGATATATATATATAATATATATATATATATATATATATATATATATATATATACGTACATATATATCTATATATGTATATATATAGTTATAGTCATCAACAGACACCACGCCTCTTCACTGTGGCTAAACTTAGCTGCAACCTCTAGCCGAGAGAAGAAACAGACTGACATTCAGACCGATTTATATATATATATATATATATATATATATATATATATATAGGTATATATAAAAACAATTTTTTTTGTGATGAAACAAAGAACATATAGTGCTCAATCACAAATTGTGAGAGTTAATATTTATTTAATTTGCAATGTTCTTATAGATCAATGTTTATTATAAACAGCTACCCAGGTTTCTTGCTAGGGCGCAATCATCAGGTTGTTAAATTAGATCCCATGGTGTTTATTGAAGATCTTCAATAAACTCAGCAAATTAAATATATATATATATATATAGATGCGCACATACATGTGCATATATACATACACGCACGCACAAACACACACACGCACATATATATATATATATATATATATATATATATATATATATATATACGCACGCACACACACATATATATTTACAGTGAACGAGAGAGACACACACACAAGTAAATATATATATAGACGCGTGCACACACACATTCATATAGATATAGACGCATGTGCACATATGCATATATGTAGACGCACAGATACATATTATATATATATGCATATATATATATATATATATATATATAGACACGTGCACACACACATTTATATATATATATATATATATATATATATATATATATATATAGACACACACACGTGTACATAGATACATACACACAGACATATATATATACATATATATATATTGACGCACAGACTCACATATAAATATAAATATATATATATATATATATATGTGTGTGTGTGTGTGTGTGTGTGTGTGTGTGTCTCTCTCTCTCTCTCTCTCTCTCTCTATATATATATATATATATATATATATATATATATATATATATACTTTTTTATATAGATATACATACACACATATATAGAGAGAGATATTAACACGCATACAGACACACACACAAACACACAAACACAAACACAAACAAACACAAACACCAACACACACACACACACACAAACACAGACACACACACACACACACAAACACACACACACACACACACAAACAGAAAATGTCGAATGAATGGAAGATTTTTGTACAAAAAAAGCAATGAATCAAGAAGAAAAATCTGTCTTACTTTAAATTGAAGGCCAAAAAGGATGATCGAAATATTCAACTTTCTGACTTACCTGAAAAAGAAAGAAATGAAAAGACGATAAAAAAATAATCATTAATTCATGGATATAGGTTAAAATTTCAAAAGCAACTGCATACCTACATCTATACATATATAAAGGACATTTGGTGTATATGTATGTATTTCCGGAAGAAACTACAAAAATAAAACATTATTATTTTTTTTTGAGAGTGTGCAGTTTATATATGGCCCTCCACTAGGTTGGAACAACACAAGGTCTTTTTTTTACATAGGGATTTTAATAGGGCATCCTGCAAGGATACAACTCGCAATTCAGTAATTATGAATCTGCGTGATTAACCCACCCCTTCTACCCAGACGACGTCGGGTAGCCACTTGTAGGTTTTACATAAAGTGAATTAAGAATAAACGAGTAGATAATATATATATATATATATATATATATATATATATATATATATATATATATATTTATAATGGTTTGGAGGTTGATTTTGAAGGCTATCACAATGCAGGTGTAAAGAAAAATAATAAGGTAACAATGGTGTTGTTTGTTAATCTGTAATTTATTCTTGATATTTCGAGATAAAATCTCTTTTTCAGTTCCAGTGTTCTTCTGAAAAAGAGATTTTATCTCGAAATATCAAGAATAAATTACAGATTAACAAACAACACCATTGTTAACTTATTATTTTTTCTGTGTTAGCCTTCAAAATCAACCTCAAAACCAATATATACACAATGCTTCAAGCAAATTATAAAATTCTCTTATATATATATATATATATATTAGATGATTATGATTTTAAAAAGCAAATGCACACAGCTTAGCGTAAGAGTTGTTGTCTTTGGAAATAGAATCGACCATTTGAGTTCAATTCCTGGACAAGGCTATTTGCCTTCCCTATGCGCTAATAACATTGTCTGGGTAGAGGTTGTTTTTAAAGTTAATCTTACAGATTCATTAGTACTGAATCATGAGTTGGATCCTCGCAGGATGCCCCATCAAAATTCCGATGTAAAAAAGACTTCGCGTTGATCTGACCTGGTGGAGCATCAGAAAAAATAAAGTGCACAGACACTCTGAAAATAAAAATTAAGCTCTCCTATTTGAAATATTAAATGCCAAAAAATCCCCGCTGCAACTATTTAAATTTTATTAGCAAGATCTTGTGATAGTGAATGTATATATATATATATATTTACTTTGTCATTAATTGTTTAATTTTCATAGTTTCCTCCAGACATACAAACATACATACATACATATATACATACAACTGCCCTTTATATATGTACTAGCAGTGGTTACTCGGTGTCGCATGGGTAGATGGGATTTTTTAAAAGTTAGTCCCACGGATCCATTATTACTGAATCGTGAGTTGAATCCTCGTGGGATGCCCCATTTAAATCCCTACGTAAAAAAATAAACCTTGCATTGATCCAGCTACTCTGAAAAGAAATGTTAATGTCTACTATCTAAAATATTAAAGGAAAATCACATGCTGTTATCATCTAAATTTTATTTTGTAATTATCTTCACAAATATAGCTTAAATCTCTACTATTTTTGCTCAAAAACCAAGCCCTGGTGATATTTAATGTGTATATATATTTACTTTGTCGTTAATTGTTTTTTTTTATAGTTTCCTCCGGACATACATACATACATATCACTGCCCTTTATATATGTATAGATAATCTATGTCATTCGAAAGAAAAAAAGTAAAAAACAAAGTCGAAAATTTCTGACATAAAAATTGTTTCCAATGTTTAGACACAGAAATGCTTCTCGGTTGATTTTTGATCCTAAATGACCTCTAATGTCAGCCTCCCATATCCTATGTCACAAGTGGAAGTTTTGTAAGTCTTTAAGTAAAAACAACACAAAATGACGTCAATAGATCTTGTCACTTTAGTGCGAAAGTGAAACAGACAAGCACATTAAAAGGAGATTACATTATTTCTATAGAGAATAAAAGCAATTCACTTACTTACAGCACATACACTTTCTCTCTACGTCTATTTCTCTATCTATAAACACACACACAGAAACACACATATAGACACACATACACACATATATATATATATATTGAGAGAGAGAGAGAGAGAGGAGAGAGAGAGAGAAGAGAGAGAGAGAAAGAAACGCATATATATATATATATATATATATATATATATTTATATATACGAGGATAGGAGGCTTGGAGTAAATCTATAAACACACACACAGAAACACACACACACACACACACACACACACACACACATATATATATATATATATATATATATATATATATATATATATATATATATGTATATACACGAGGATAGGAGGGTTTGGAGTAAATCCGACAGAATGTGGTAAAGAATAGATGGAAAAAGTGGACAAAAAGTGCATCTCAAACAAGTAGATGAAGGAGATATATTTCGTTCTGCCTTGATCAGGACTGAAATAAAAGACTGATGAAGTCTTGCTCAAGGTAGGATGAAATATATCTCCTACATCTACTTGTTTGAATTGCTCTGTTTGTCCACTTTTCCCCTCTATTCTTTACCACACACACACACACACACACACACATATATATATATATATATATATATATATATATATATATATATATAGATAGATAGATAGATAGATATTGAGTTTAATTTAGTATAGGAACGTGTAAGATAGTCGAATACTGTTTTAACCTAATCTTACCTATGGATAGAGTGTGCCCTCTAGGCATTCGAAATACTTGCTTTTTTTACTGAGCCCCAACGCTGGTCTTGCTGGGCAAGATACAACTACATTAGAGACCAGATTTTCTTATTATATTGACGTAAGCAGTGACGTAGTTTCGGTTACAGACAAATGAGACCCAATCTCTATTGTTAATAGATGTATGCGAATATGCGTACTTTAAAATGGCAAAAATACCTATGCTTTCTGCTCTTTTTTGTGTCTTTAATAGTAAGAAGACATCTTTGCTCGTTTTTTATTTTAAATATTGATATCAGATTAGCAACGATGGTAATCCCAAAATGAAAGTCTCCAAAATACTAAGGGCACAGGGAAACTGTTAGTGCGTTATTGGCAACACTGTTTTGTTTGTTGTGCATACACAACTCCCGATTGGCGCTACCATAAAGTGTGAAGTTTTAGGCACTAATTCGATTTTTTAACGCAACAAAAGCATTAAACCTAATGAAATTCATCACCAGTTGATGGAAGTCTATGGCGAGTCGTGCATGAATACCAAAAACGTCCATAAGTAGTTTAGGGAGTTCGCGACGACGACGAGGTTCAACACTTCTTCAACAACATGACGACGAGCTAGTATGATATAGGCATACGAAATTACCACAGCTCCAACAAATATGCATCGACCGAAATGGCAATTATGTAGAAAAAATAGATTAATTTTGAAACTTTAAAATGCTGTAAACATCATTGGCAATAAACAATAAACGTTTCTGTGATTTCTAAATATTTTGGAGACCTTACCTTTGGGATTACCCTAGGACGTTATCTAGTCAACGTTTCGGTTTATATTTAGTTATTTTTCAAGGATTCGAGTAACATTCCCATTGTCACCCAAGATTAAAATCTAATATTTCAAAACTTTCATTTTTTTTACAAAAGGAATGTGACTATGATTTACCGTATTTGACGTACTTTTTTGCCCTGCGTCTTATACATTGTAGGTGATGTTTGAGACCTCCCGTAGGCCTAGGCTAATCTTCTCCCTGATGCTCACTAACCCAACTTACGCTTTACCTACCCTGTACTGCCAAATTGCTTTTATACAGCTATGTTTCTGCTTGTGTAATGCACAGCTAGACTGTGTTCAACAATATATGCTTAAATACACTAAAAACTTTTTTTTTCTGAATCTGACCTGCTGAAATGGGTGTGTGTGTCTTATATGCCCATGCGTCTTATATGCCGTCAAATAATTGCCGTCAGGGTAATTACTATGGAATATTACCTTTAATCGCAAAGTAAACTGTATTTACAGCTGCCCTCGGTAAACTTATCTGATTTCTCAGGGGTGCTGAGCGGCAAAGGAATGTAGGTAGGGTATGCAAAAGGGTTAAAGTAAAGTATAAGTGTGTGTGTGTGTGTGTGTGTGTGTGTGTGTGTGTGTGTGTGTGTGTGTTAGTTATTGTTGTTGGCACTTTTCCGTCCACTAAGGACGATGGCGTAGTGTCCAGAAAAATAAATAAATAAATTATCTGCGTAAATGGTTGTGCAGGCCTATCCCTAAGTGACAATCTTTGGTGCAGTGACTGCACACAAACTGTGATGTTTTCTGGGGCTCGATGAAAAATATCAAAATCTTATATAAACAACTAGAAACGACTACCCGGCATTGTCTGGGTAGAGGTTGTTTTTGTTTTTTTAGTTAATCTTGTAGATTCAGCTAGACTGTTTTCAACAATATATGCTTAAATACACTAAAAACTTTTTTTTCCTGAATCTGACTTGCTGAAATGGGGGTGCATCTTATTTGCCGTCAAATACGGTACATTTTACGATTGCCCGAAACTTTAACATAGTTATTAAATCAATTTCTTAAGCCAAAGAAAAAAGGTAACAGAATCAACGTTTTTGCTCTGTGATTTAACCTTCTTGATACTAAAATAAAGTGAGTCTGTTTCCTGAAGGGTTAGCTTTATAAAACCAAATCGCTTTCTTAGCTAATAATAACAGAACTCAGAGTTACTGACCCTGAGGTCAACAGCGTAACCTTTTCGATAATAGATTATTTTAAGTAATAGATACTTATTGTGTCCTAAGTTTGTTTCTCTCGATCTCCCGCCCTCTCGGCTGGGGCGTTAGAATACACCGACTGCTCCTCTGCAGAGGGGTAAGACTCCCCCATAGGGCTACCTGTTGGCCGTAGGAAGTAACCCGTGATGCTTAAGGATAGAACCCAGGTGGTTGAGCAGTCCATGACATAAAATATTCCACTTTGGTTCGTTCTTGGGCTAGTCGGGCGTTGGAGAGGCCCCCCCCCCGATCAATCGGCTGTTTTACGTCAAGCCCTAGCACCTATATGATTGTCCCAACCCTATTGCCATTATGGCAAGCTCCACCCTTTTTATCATATTGATGCTATAGGCGGTGGGTGAGGGTCTACATGTCCTGGAATGACGTTAAACTCTATCTGATGATGGTGAGGTTCCAGTTTGGAGGTTTGGGGAATGTGGAGCACGCGTTCATAACCATTGGTCCCAGGTCCACTCTGACCCGGAGTGGTAGTACCTGTTAGGGTCCCATCTATGGGGTTAAATAGAAGAGTGTATTTGTAAAAAAAATGAGTATCCATTAAGAATGACTTTATTTCAAAACTTTGTCGGCATTAAATGACCCATTAAGGTTGATATGGCGTAAAACAAACCAAACCAAACCAAACATCTCAGTCTCTATGAACTCAGAAATTAATTGAAAATTTAAATTTGTTTGTGTAAATCAGAGTTTTTCAACCGGTGTGCCGCGGCACACTAGTCTACCGTGAAACTTCTGTGGGAGGACCGTGAGTGTTGAGGATGGTTGATCCTCCTCTTATATTTTTATTCTATTACTTTAATATTTTTGTTTTAATTTAATATTTTTTGTTTTAATTAAATATTTTCTTGTTTTAATTATGCTACACTTGTAGCACATTTTCACTATTCCTTTTCTTTTAAAATTTAAATGATAAAATAATTATACGTTTATTTACTGATGGTGTACCTCGATCGATTTATTGCCCAGCTCACTGTGCCGTGAGAAGAAAAAGGTTGAAAAAAATCTGGTGTAAATTATCTTCCACTTAACTTTACTTAAAATCCTAAATGCTGTCATTTTAAATTGATTTGCTTTCTCTCATTTTTTTGTCTGTAATGAAACATATCAGTGTGAAAAAATACAAGAAATTTGCATTTTTATTTTCAAAATGAACACTAATGCATTTCATGATCAAAACCAACAAATGCTAAAGTTTATTTGATATGTCAATTTGCCTAAGTCATTGGCATTACACTTTGAAATGGCTTTCCTAACGGCACATTTGCCAGCGGCAAGAGAATTTTCAAATTGTGGTTACATTGCAATTGCAAAAGGCCAAGAATATGCTGATCGGCATAAAATTATATAAACAATCTGAAAAAGAGTTTTTTTCTTTCATCTAAACTTAATAGAAGAAAAGAAGAAAAAAGTTTGCTGTTTTTAAGCAATTTTCAAATGCATTTCAGTAAAAGACAACAATTGAGGGCTGAAAACAACATTTCATTTCTCTGTTAAAACTGACAGGAATCCAAGGGAAAATAATTTCCCATGTTGAATATATTTTATTCTAGGGAATCAAAGAAATATGTAACATTTTCTTTTCGGTCACAGAAATTCAGAGAATCTAATTCTTTAGTCTCATGAAAATAATGAATGAGGAACTTTAAATTAAAGAAGAAACATGCAAACATTTATGATGTGTTTCACTTAATTTATCCGTTACCATTAAAAGTTTTCGTAACAATTTGATTGAATAGATTTAATAATGCATAATTTTTTTTTTTTTTTTTTTTTTTTTTTTTTTTTTTTTTTTTTTTTTTTTTTTTTTTTTTTTTATGAATGTGTAATTTTTAATAATAAT
>CM042155.1:23209023-23210408 GCA_023376005.1 Doryteuthis pealeii | reverse complement strand
TGTAGTATCATTTTTACACTAAAAAATTTGCGGACGGAAACATCAATTCGGAATCGACATAGAGAAGAAGAAGAAAGAAGAAGAAGAAGAGAAGAGAAGAAGAAGAAGAAGAGAAGAAAGAAGATTTAAAAGGAAGAAGAAGAGAATTTAAAGAGGAGATTTAAAGGGAAAAAAGAGAATTTAAAGGAAAGAAGATTTTAAAAGTAAAGAAGAAAAAATAAAAGAAGAAGAAAAAATTTAAGAGGGAGAAGAAGAAAAAGTTAAAAGAAGAAGAAGAAAAAGAATTTTGAAAGAAGAAGATTTTAAAAGGAAGAAGAAGAAGAATTTAAAAGAAGAAGATAAAGAAAGATTTAAAAGTAAAAAGGAAGATAAAAGGAAGAGAAGTTAAAGAGAAGAAAAAGAATTTTAGATAAGAAAGAAGAAAAAGTTAACAGAAGAAGAAGAAGAAGAAGAAGAAGAGAAAGAAGAAGAAGACGATTTTAAAAAGAAGAAGAAGAAGAAGAAGAGAAAGAAGAAGAAGAAGAAGAAGAAGAAGAAGATTTTAAAATGAAGAAGAAAGAAGAAGAAGAAGAAGAAGGAAGAAGAAGAAGAGAAGAGAAGAAAGAAGAAAACTTTATGAAATCTGTCTAATGGTGAATGCTTTACGATATTACTGATATCTGATTCTCAATATGCTTTTTCAACTATCAATTACGGTCCCACACAGCTGTTACCATTTTATTTATATATTGTCCTAAAACCGGATGTCACTTCATTCCTGCTTAGGGGTGTCATTTTTCCACCTGTCAGTGTCTCATGGAATATATTGTCACCTCTATTAAACCAGACAATAGCATAAACTACGATTGATTCCTATAAAGAACTATTGAACGCACGTGTCATAAGGTACCCATGATCGATTTCTTTCGTTTTAGATCTGCAAAATAATATCACATTCCCTCAGATTTCAGTTTTATGCATGTAACCAGTGATGGATTGATAGCTTTGTTGATTTAGTCTGCGTCCTGAGATGCACATATTTTCTTGAATGAGTCCCAGGAAAAACTTATGGGTCCCAACTAAAGCCGTCTAACTCCTATTCTTGTAAACATATGTTGTAATTCGATTCTAAGAAAACTATTGAAATGTTTTTACAGTTAGCTTGAAATGGTTGTGGGGAAAAAGAACAAACATTAGGACGGATGGATACGATTTACTGCGTCCATTTAGATTTTTGGGCGTCAGAGACGCAGGATGCTTACCTACATCAGCATCTCTGCATGTATACTCGAATATGCCTGTCTGTGTGTATTATCAGCTCAGAAAACTTAAGCAATGATGAACAAATGTGTTTAGTGTGAAATTATTGTGTGCTATAGCATGCACATTTTATAGTTGTAGGTCAT
>CM042155.1:23189023-23204023 GCA_023376005.1 Doryteuthis pealeii | reverse complement strand
GAGGAGGAGGAGGAGGAGGAGGAGGAGGATTATATCAACTTTCCTTTTTATTTAATTCGTCTGGATAAATATATATTCACAGATTTTTATCTCATCTTTCAGCAACGTTTAGCATCATTTGTGTCTTTATGACCGCGTCTAAAGTCAACATACCACCTCTTAACGGTTGTCACCGACGGAGCAGAGTCTGAATAATACTTATCAAGCTATTGCTTTGCTTGAAGAGTATTTCTTCCCATCAGAAAGCAATGCTTTATCAACACACGAAATTCAGATTTTTCCATTGTTTTGAAAATTCGCAACAGTAGCTTCACTTAAATAACTAATTTGTAAACTAATAATCTAATTGGGCTCAAATTTTGACACGTGCCATTTGAAGGTTAATACTTTAAGGAAATCACATGGGTCTTTTATTAATGGCGCTATCTATATGTCAGGCCCTGTACTTATTGAATGATGTCTTAGAAGTATATACACTCAGCCTTTGTTTTACTGTCAGCGTATGAGTAGCACAGGGATCTGTGCTGTTAGCTCAGTCGGTAGAGCGTTCGGCTAAAAACCACAAGGTTCCTAGTCGATACTGACCCTCGCCAATTCAGCGTATGAGTAACAAAGGATCAGTGAGGTAAATTAAGGAGCAGATGGTAGGTGTGGCGTTCCAACTCAGACGCTAAAACAATTTCCTTTGTCTAGCGCTTATGAAAGGGATATAGACTCCCTCGCAGTTTGGCTGATACCGACTTTAGGCCACCGACGATTCTTTCACAGATTTTTATCTCATATTTTCAGAAGCGCTTAGAATTAAAAACACTCATCCTTTATTTCTTCCTCACAGGAGTGAGGCGTATGTAGGGTATTTAATCTGTGAAAGGTTTGTGTTAAACTTAGCCATTTTATTTTGTTGGTGTTAAGTCTTAAAGAGAATGACATATTGTGGCAAGTGAGATCGATTGGGTATATTCTGACCAAAATAAATATAGAACAGAGAGGAAAAAAAATCAATAACCTAGAGATGTAAGTTCCTGTTTGCACCTGGTGTTCGACTAAGGGGCTGATCAATTTTTTTTTTTTGTAATTTTACATTTGATGAATGGCAACAAAAATAATTCGTAAATGATTATCCTGAAAAAACAAATGGCTGCAATTTAGTTCCAATCGGAGACAAAAATGACTTTGCAAAATTTCTGTAAATCGTCAGATAGAATTATTGTCTTAATATCTGCGATCGTACATGCTTACCCAACCTCTCCATAACTGGCAGGTTGTTACACAGGGTCAGTTTTTAAGAGGAGTACAGCTTGTTTTAAATTAAACGTTTTCCTTCTACTAGACTGGTTGCTTAATCAATGCCATAGAACTTAAATCTTCCCTACGAATTACCTATATCTAAGAGGAGAACTGATGCAAACAGCATTCTACAGAATTTGAACCCGAAATATGGAAGTAAAATTTATTGTGATTCTTTAAATGTTTTCCGTATTTTCAATGTTGGTAATTGATAAATTCAGTTACAACAATTAGAAATCCCGCAACATTGTTCATTGGACACGCCCTGTTCAGAGAAAAGAATATATATGAGAAAGATGAACAGATACTGCACTTTAATCCTAACCAGAAGAATGATGAAGTCATTTGTTTTTCTATACGAAGATATGTTTAAGCATTAAAGTATAATCTCCACATCCAGTCCGATTAAATATTTTTCCTTTATAGATTTTCTTAAAGCTGGAGACCTGCTTTATCAAAGTCTAGAAAGGAACAAGTCATTGTGTCCCGATTACGCATTGGTCACACAAGACTAACACACTCCTATATACTCAATTAAGAACAACCACCACAGAGTGAAACATGTCAAACACCTTTGACTGGTAAACACTTATACATGGAAAGCAGGTTTTTTGCTCACATCAGAAATCGTTATTTTAATGCAAACAATATGAAAGATCTATTTGAAAATGTCAACATGGAGGACATTCTGTCCTTTTTTTAGAAAAATTAAATTATACCATAGAATATTGACATGGACTTAATAAATACTATACAACATAATCCCCAATGGTTCTAACACATTGTTAAAACCAATTACTAAAAGATATAAATATAAATGAACAACATATATTACTTACTAACCGTTTAGGCATGACATATCCCCAGACGGGTTAAAATGCCGTTAAAATCAAGAACCCACCAACAATCCAGTCAGAAATGTACGCTCACACCCTTCCGAGCTGTTGTTATATTATAGATATGGATTTTCTGTAGTGAGTATAAAGAAGGATAGAGCTATGATGGTGAATGCAGACGTTTTTAACAGTCATTCTAACCATACAACAACAGTGATGTACACAATAAAAATAGGTCATATATATATATATATATATATTTACCAACCTTTTCACACGAACAAGAGGTGACACAAGGTCAATATCTTAAGCAGAGTTCAGCAGGTTTGAATTCAGAGTTTTTCCTTCTCCTAGACCGGTTGCCTAACCAAGGTTAAAGAGCCCAGTCTGGTCTCTATTTATCCATAGCTGGAGGGATAGTAGATTCATACCTTTCCCAAGTGAAATTACAATTACCACATCCAGGATTTGAACTCGCGGGCACGAGTCCATTTCCAATTAATTTAACCACTACACCACGCGCTTCCACAACATAGGCCATATACATCATAAACAGAGCACTGTAATATTAAATGTATACATCATGTCGAGCAAGTGTACTTTTTTTAGCCAAAAGGAGGTGCTGGTCGCCATCCAATAATTGTTGGCAATATTCCTAGATGGTACTCCTTTGATAGCCATCAGGAGGGCTGAGGTATCATTCAGTGCCTGTTGGCCAGACAAAACGGAAATGGACACAAAAGAGGATAATAAGTTAATTATGTATTGTTACTTTAAAGAAAAATCTATTTTCAGCTAGAGAAAACAATTTGTTAGAAATTTGCAAAGAATACACCTTTTCAAAACATTCTGACAAGAGAACTGCTGATGAGACGAAACAATTTGTTGAAATAACCTGTTAGCAGAACCAGAAATTTAATAATATTTCTTTTAAGTGAAGAATAATAAAAGAGTCACTACATTTAACAAACAATCAAAACAATGAAATAGAAACAAAGTAAAAGGGGAGATATTAAAACTGAATTTTGTTCAGCACAAGAAATCGATAGATCGATGGAGGCTTTCATTAATTGATAAAGTAAAAGAATAAATGAATTGGGAAGTTCTATTCCTTCAGTTGTTACTCTTTTTCTTCTCTTTTTTTTATTATAATAAAATTATTTTATCTATGCAATACTCAATGTTTAGCGAGTATTTTCCCACCTTCATTTTTTCAGTCACATCACGGGTCTAGGACTTTTGTGCATAGTCATCAATTTCCTTGTTCTATTGTCCATGTTTCTGAGTTTCTCCTTTTGTCCAGTTTAAGAAGTAACCAGAGTATCTTACAAAGGAGACTTTCCTTTGATTTAGGCGTAAGTTTTGTTTCAAGAAGTTTGCTTGTTCTCTGAAGTATTCTTATTTTTTCTTTCATGTGTTAGTATCGGATATATCCCCAGATATTTGTCGTTTTTTCCTGTTTTTCTGTTCCTTCCTGGTTTGGCATTTTTCCATTTCCTTCCACTGATTACCGTTACCCATTTTTTCATTATATTCATAGCACAGCTTTCAATTCTACATTCTATTCCTATATATGGCTTGAAGATTCTAATAGTTTGTTAGTAGGGATTCTAATCTTTACCATTCTTACCAAAATTCTTAATATCATTATATACAAAGAGAGTTAAAAAACTATCGTGGCTTTTTGTAATTTTTGACAAACCTTGTATTCTAAAAAAATAATGTTCCATTCATTATTTCATTTCTATCACGGTAAATTACAGCTTTAAACTGCTACTCTTTTGACACACACCATTATTTTGAAAAACGTTAATGAATGGAACGTTATTCTTTCAGAAATATAAGGTGTGTTCTAAAAGTTCAAAACCACTGGACTAGACAAACAAAAAAAGAAGAAGAGGGAAGAGATGAAAAAAAAATAAACAATAGAGAAAGAAAATTTTGAAAGAAAAGAATAATATAATAAAGATTGGCCCACTTTCGTCAGACCCCCCCGGTTGAGTGGGAACATAGTGAATATATTCCCCCACCCTTCACCCCTTTTTGGGATCCCTCCCCACCTCCTCATTGCACTAAGGTCTAGGTATCAGTAGTAAATCCCTGACTCTGGAGGTGTCTCCAAAAAAGAGAATGCCTATAGAAAAGAGCTGAAACAATTTCTCCCCTCTCCCCATTGCACCCGTGAGGGGTCCCACTTTAAATTTTGATACTCTTTTGACTCACCTTGTATATAAAAGATATTAAGAATTTTTGCTAAAAATGGAAAAGATTTACATGAGTGGTTCATATCTTGCAACTTTGTAAATTTGTATTCTCCTTTTCATTTTCTTAGTTATTAATTCAGTGGCATCATTGCATTAAACAATAGCAGCGGTGATAATGAGTCTCCATGGAATGCTTTTTTTTGGGGGGGGGGATGTTTACCTCCATTAGAGTTTTTCTACAGCTGATAGTTCTACCTTCTAGGTTTTTTTAGCTCTCGTAATTGAAGCTAACGATTTGCTCCTTAGATTTTAAACGTTTTATTATCTCTATCATTTTCCAGATGAACAGATTGGAAAAATGAAACTTAAAAAGAGAAAGCCAACAAGCTACCCGGCCAGAGTTAACAGGTGCCATTACACCTATCATTACTAGAACGTATGAAACATATTGTAGTGTCAAGATTATTTCGCACCTTCTGAAATATTCATATATTTTCTAAGAAAATGAGAATATTCAAATAGTGAATTTGTATAGACTTTATTATTATTTAGTTTTGAATAATTTCGCGACTTTTAAAAGAACTTTTGATCCCAGTCGGAAGAGTATCTGCCATGGAATCGCCAGGTTTTCCGGTTCGATACCAGTCCCCGACAACTCAGTGATGAGTAGACATGAGTAAGCTGATCTGCGCGGGGAAAGCATCTGAGAGCTGATTGTTGGTATGCATCAGCCAAAAACTATCGCTAGTTAAAGGGGGTATGATCCCTCGCTGTTTAGGCTGATACCAACAATAGCCAGTCCACACACTTTACTTATATCCATAGTTATAATACCCTTTGGAAAGGTATGAATCCTACTCTCCCTCCAGCTATGGATAAATAGTAGGGCAGAGGTATTGTAAGAAAATACTGAGACGAGAGCAAAATGAAGGTATTTCCTGCTACCCCGCACAAAGCTCCTTCTTGAAAATTCATGGGCCTAGTTGAAGAAAATGTTGGAGACAAAAAATCCTTCAAATTTGAAGGAACTAGAAACATTTGCCAGGAAGAGTGAAGCCCAAAATACGTGTAAGTAACAATCTTGTAAGGAACTCTTAAAAATGATTAAAGGAAATAATTGAGAATAAATGTTTCATCATTTTTTTATTGAGGCAAGGATGGCCTAAAGTCGTATCAGCCAATTCAGTGAGGGAGTCTATCCCTTTTCACTAGCGATAAACCAAGGAGATGGTTTTGTGTGTCTGAGGTTAGAGCGCCACACCTACCACCAGCTCCTTACTTTACCTCACAATCCCTGTGCTACTCATACGCTGAATTTCAAGGGCCGGTATCGAACTAGGGAACCTTGTAATTTCTAGCCGAACACTCTAGCGAACTGGCTATGTTAAATGTTTTTTTTTATTTTTTTAGTATTATTGTTTGATATCAGAAACAATTTCGTCTTTGGTTATAATAGAAATTATTTCAAATCAATTATTTCATAATTTTCTGAAAATCTTAATTATTACAGTTTTATTCGTAATTCTGACCCAACCGTACAAAACTCAGAAAGAATAGAAAATCTGAGGAAGAAAAAAGCTATTAAAGATCCCAGTTGTTGAAATCAGCAAGAATACTGAGGAGAGCTTCGGGAGTGGCTTTTTAATGCACTTAATCTCTTAAAAGTCGTCACCCGAGACATTCTGTTGGAAAAAAAAGAAAGATCCGAGTCCGATATAATGATGTAGATTACATTTGTCTTATATTGATTATTGATGATATTTTTGTTCAGTTGAACCAAAGAACAACTCAAAATAGTTGTTGAACAAATTTCTCATTTCGTTCTCTAGGGACGCAAACTGCATAGAGACGAGTTACAGCGATTATTTTAAGTATTTTCTTGATTGTTTCAATTCGAATATATTTCATAAAAACAAAATAAACAAAATAAAAAGAAAACAAACAATCGGACGGTATCTATGCAACTTAAAAGTCTAATTAGTATTTCTATTTATTTTTTGGTTGTTTTGACGGTTGAATTTTTTTTTTACTGTGAGAAGGGAATCAGAGAAGAAATGCGCTATTTTTGATTTAGCGTAGAAAATCTATTTCTGCTAAACATTATTGGCAGCAATACCGTTTTTTTTTTTAATGATTTTTATATAGAATTGTTTAACAGGGGCTGTTGTTTGCAGTCACTGGACCCATAAACAATGATATACATTTATTTTCTGACCTCAAGTGATATGGAAGGTTGTTAGCCATTAAAATATTGAAAATCTAATCAATTATTTCTATGAATGTTTTGAGATGAGGCTTGATGATTAGTATTATCTGTGTTATTCGGACTATTGTCCTCATCTTCACTGTTATCTGTACAACGTTTCGGCCGATATGTCCTCCGACCTTCTTCAGGTATTCTTCTCAGACTTAACAGCATGTTAACCTGTCAAGTGTTATTTCATGCAGAGAGGTTAGAGAATTGCATCATTATACTTTTTGTGCAGTTGTTTCTTAAGAGATATTTTAACACTGTCCTATCGAACGACAATAATTTAAACAATATCTGTTGATTGCAGACCTTAAACTTGAAATAATTTGGAGATGGACTCTGTTATTGGTAGAGTAGCTATGCAGCCAGTCCATCTGGTAGAGTGCTTGAAGGGGGTGTTAGCTACTCTACAACAGAGTCAATCTCACAATTTTTCAGTTTAAGTCTCATCAAACAGATAGTTTAAAAAATTATTTGTATTCGATAGACAGTGTTAAAAAATCTCTTAAGAAACAACTGCACAAAAAGTATAATGAATGCAATTCTCTAACTCCTCTGCATTGAAATAACACTTGACAGGTAACATGCTGTTAAGTCTGAGAAGAAATACCTGAAGAAGGTCGGAGGACATATCGGCCGAAACGTTGTACAGATAACAGTGAAGATGAGGACAATAGTCCGAATAACACAGATAATACTAATCATCAAGCCTCATCTCAAACATTCATAGAAATTAATTGATTAGATTTTCAATATTTTACTGGCTAACAACCTTCATATCACTTGAGGTCAGAAAATAAATGTATATCATTGTTTATGGGTCAGTGACTGCAAACCAGCCCCTGTTAAACAATTCTATATAAAAATCATTAAAAAAACGGTATTGCTGCCATAATGTTAGCAGAAATAGATTTTCCTACGCCAAATCAAAATAGCGCTTTCTTCTTCTGATTCCCTTCTCAACGTAAAAAAAAAAATTCAACCGTCAAAACAACCAAAATAAATAGAAAATACTATTAGACTTTTAAGTTGCCATAGATACCGTCCGATTGTTTGTTTCTTTTTTATTTTTTTTTTTTTGTTTTTATGAAAATATATTCGAATTGAAAACAATCAAGAAAATACTTAAAATAAATCGCTGTAACTCGTCTCTATGCAGTTGCGTCCCTAGAGAACGAAATGAGAAAATTGTTCAACAACTATTTTTGAGTTGTTCTTTGGTTCAAACTGAACAAAAAAATATCATCAATAATCAATATAAGACAAATGTAATCTACATACATTACATTCGAGACTCGGGATCTTTCTTTTTTCCAACAGATGTCTCGGGTGACGACTTTTAAGAGATTAAGTGCATTAAAGCCACTCCCGACACCCCTCAGTATTCTTGCTGATTTCAACAACTGGGATCTTTTAATAGCTTTTTTCTTCTTCAGATTTTCTATTCTTTCTGAGTTTTGTACGGTTGGTGTCAGAATTACGAATAAAACTGTAATAATTAAAGATTTTCAGAAATTATGAAATAATTGATTTGAAATAATTTCCTATTATAACCAAGACGAAATTGTATTCTGATATCAAACAATAATACTAAAAAATAAAAAAAAACATTTAACATAGCTCAGTCGCTAGAGAGTTCGGCTAGAAATTACAAGGTTCCTAGTTCGATACCGGCCCTTGCAAATTCAGCGTATGAGTAGCACAGGGATCTGTGCGGTAAAGTAAGGAGCTGGTGGTAGGTGTGGCGCTCTACCTCAGACACACAAACCATCTCCTTGGTTTATCGCTAGTGAAAAGGGATAGACTCCCTCACTGATTGGCTGATACCGACTTTAGGCCATCCTTGCCTCAATAAAAAATGATGAAACATTTATTCTCAATTATTTCCTTTAATCATTTTTAGAGTTCCTTACAAGATTGTTACTTACACGTATTTTGCTTCACTCTTCCCTGGCAATAGTTTCTAGTTCCTTCAAATTTGAAGGATTTTTGTCTCCAACATTTTCTTCAACTAGGCCCATGAATTTTCAAGAAGGACTTTGTGCGGGGTACAGGAAATACCTTCATTTTGCTCTCGTCTCAGTATTTTCTTACAATACCTCTGCCCTACTATTTATCCATAGCTGGAGAGAGTAGGATTCATACCTTTCCCAAGGGTATTATAACTATGGATATAAGTAAAGTGTGTGGACTGGCTTATTGTTGGTATCAGCCTAACAGCGAGGGATCATACCCCCTTTAACTAGCGATAGTTTTTTGCTGATGCATACCAACAATCAGCTCTCAGATGCTTTCCCGCGCAGATCAGCTTACTCATGTCTACTCATGCACTGAGTTGTCGGGGACTGGTATCGAACCGGAAACCTGGCGATTCCATGGCAGATACTCTTCCGACTGGGATCAAAAGTTTCTTTAAAAGTCGCGAATTATTCAAAACTAAATAATAATTAAGTCTATACAAATTCACTATTTGCAAATATTCTCATTTTCTTAGAAAATATATGAATATTCAGAAGGTGCGAATAATCTTGACACTAACAATATTGTTTCATACGTTCTAGTAATGATAGGTGTAATTGGCACCTTGTTAACTCTGCGGGTAGCTTGTTGGCTTTCTCTTTTTAAGTTTCATTTTTCCAATCTGTTCATCTGGAAAATGATAGAGATAATAAAAACGTTTAAAATCTAAGAGCAAATCGTTAGCTTCATTACGAGAGCTAAAAAAAAACCTAGAAGGTAGAACTATCAGCTGTAGAACAAACTCTAATGGAGGTAAACATCCCCCCCCCAAAAAAAGCATATTCCATGGAGACTCATTATCACCGCTGCTATTTGTTTAATGCAATGATGCCACTGAATTATATACTAAGAAAATGAAAAGGAGAATACAAATTTACAAAGTTGCAAGAAAATATGAACCACCTCATGTAAATCTTTTCCATTTTTAGCAAAAATTCTTAATATCTTTTATATACAAGGTGAGTCAAAAGAGTATCAAATTTAAAGTGGGACCCCTCACGGGTGCATGGGGGAGAGGGGGAGAAATTGTTCAGCTCTTTTCTATAGGCATTCTCTTTTTTGGAGACACCTCCAGAGTCAGGGATTACTACTGATACCTAGACCTTTAGTGCAATGAGGAGGTGGGGAGGGATCCCAAAAAGGGGTGATAGGGTGGGGGAATATATTCACTATGTTCCCAACTCACCGGGTGGGGTCTGACGAAAGTGGGCCAAATCTTTATATATTATTCTTTTCTTTCATTTTCTTTCTCTATTGTTTCTTTTTTTTTCATCTCTTCCCTCTTCTTTCTTTTTTGTTGTCTAGTCCAGTGGTTTTTGAACTTTTGGACACACCTTATATTCTGAAAGAATAACGTTCCATTCATTAACGTTTTCAAAATACATGGTGTGTCAAAAGAGTAGCAAGTTTAAAGCTGTATTTACCATGATAGAAATGAATAATGAATGGAACATTATTTTTTTAGAATACAAGGTTTGTCAAAAATTACAAAAAGCCACGATAGTTTTTTTACTCTCTTGTATATAAATGATATTAAGAATTTGGTAAGAATGGTAAAGAATTAGAATCCCTACTACAAACTATTAGAATCTTCAGCCATTATATAGGAATAGAATGTAGAATTGAAAGCTGTGCTATGAATATAATGAAAAAATGGGTAACGGTAATCAGTGGAAGGAATGGAAATGCCAAACCAGGAAGAGAACAGAAAAACAGGAAAAAAACGACAAATATCTGGGGATATATCCGATACTAACACATGAAAGAAAAAAAAGAAACACTTCAGAAGAACAAGAAAACTTCTTGAAACAAAACTCTACCCTAAATCAAAGGAAAGTCTCCTTTGTAAGATACTCTGGTTACTTCTTAAACTGGACAAAGGAGAAACTCAGAAACATGGACAATAGAACAAGGAAATTGATGACTATGCACAAAGGCTTAGACCCGTGATGTGACTGAAAAAAAGAAGGTGGGAAAATACTCGCTAACATTGAGTATTGCATAGATAAAATAATTTATTTATAATAAAAAAAGAGAAGAAAAAGAGAAACAACTGAAGGAATAGAACTTCCAATTCATTTATTCTTTTACTTTATCAATTAATGAAAGCCTCCATCGATCTATCGATTTCTTGTGCTGAACAAATTCAGTTTTAATATCTCCCCCTTTTACTTTGTTTCTATTTCATTGTTTGATTGTTTGTTAAATGTAGTGACTCTTTTATTATTCTTCACTTAAAAGAAAATATCATTAAATTTCTGGTTCTGCTAACAGGTTATTTCAACAAATTGTTTCGTCTCATCAGCAGTTCTCTTGTCAGATGTTTTGAAAAGGTGTATTCTTTGCAAATTTCTAACAATTGTTTTCTCTAGCTGAAAATAGATTTTTCTTTTAAAGTAACAATACATAATTAACTTATTATCCTCTTTGTGTCCATTTCCGTTTTGTCTGGCCAACAGGCACTGAATGATACCTCAGCCCTCCTGATGGCTATCAAAGGAGTACCATCTAGGAATATTGCCAACAATTATTGGATGGCGACCAGCACCCTCCTGTTGGCTAAAAAAAGTACACTTGCTCGACATGATGTATACATTTAATATTACAGTGCTCTGTTTATGATGTATATGGCCTATGTTGTGGAAGTGCGTGGTGTAGTGGTTAAATTAATTGGAAATGGACTCGTCGCCCCGAGTTCAAATCCTGGATGTGGTAATTGTATTTCACTTGGGAAAGGTATGAATTCCTAGTATCCCTCCAGCTATGGATAAATAGTAGGCCAGACTGGGCTCTTTAACCTTGGTTAGGCAACCGGTCTAGGAGAAGGAAAACTCTGAATTCAAACCTGCTGAACTCTGCTTAAGATATTGACCTTGTGTCACATCTTGTTCGTGTGAAAGGTTGGTAAATATATATATATATATATATGACCTATTTTTATTGTGTACATCACTGTTGTTGTATGGTTAGAATGACTGTTAAAAACGTCTGCATTCACCATCAGAGCTCTATCCTTCTTTATACTCACTACAGAAATCCATATCTATAATATAACAACAGCTCGGAAGGGTGTGAGCGTACATTTCTGACTGGATTGTTGGTGGGTTGATTGATTTTAACGGCATTTTAACCCGTCTGGGGATATGTCATGCCTAACGGTTAGTAAGTAATATATGTTGTTCATTTATATTTATATCTTTTAGTAATTGGTTTTAACAATGTGTTAGAACCATTGGGGATTATGTTGTATAGTATTTATTAAGTCCATGTCAATATTCTATGGTATAATTTAATTTTTCTAAAAAAAAGGACAGAATGTCCTCCATGTTGACATTTTCAAATAGATCTTTCATATTGTTTGCATTAAAATAACGATTTCTGATGTGAGCAAAAAACCTGCTTTCCATGTATAAGTGTTTACCAGTCAAAGGTGTTTGACATGTTTCACTCTGTGGTGGTTGTTCTTAATTGAGTATATAGGAGTGTGTTAGTCTTGTGTGACCAATGCGTAATCGGGACACAATGACTTGTTCCTTTCCAGACTTTGATAAAGCAGGTCTCCAGCTTTAAGACAATCTATAAAGGAAAAATATTTAATCGGACTGGATGTGGAGATTATACTTTAATGCTTAAACATATCTTCGTATAGAAAAACAAATGACTTCATCATTCTTCTGGTTAGGATTAAAGTGCAGTATCTGTTCATCTTTCTCATATATATTATTTTCTTTGAACAGGGCGTGTCCAATGAACAATTTTGCGGGATTTCTAATTGTTGTGACAGAATTTATCAATTACCAACATTGAAAATACGGAAAACATTTAAAGAATCACAATAAATTTTACTCCAATATTTCGGGTTCAAATTCTGTAGAATGCTGTTTGCATCAGTTCTCCTCTCATATATAGGTAATTCGTAGGGAAGATTTAAGTTCTATGGCCTTGATTAAGCAACCAGTCTAGGAGAAGGAAAACGTTTAATTTAAAACAAGCTGTACTCCTCTTAAAAACTGACCCTGTGTAACAACCTGCCAGTTATGGAGAGGTTGGGTAAGTATGTACGATCGCAGATATTAAGACAATAATTCTAATCTGACGATTTACAGACATTTTGCAAAAAGTCATTTTTATCTCCGATTGGAACTAAATTGCAGCCATTTGTTTTTCAGGATAATCATTTACGAATTATTTTTGTTGCCATTCATCAAATGTAAAATTACAAAAAAAAAAAAATTGATCAGCCCCTTAGTCGAACACCAGGTGCAAACAGGAACTTACATCTCTAGGTTATTGATTTTTTTTCCTCTCTGTTCTATATTTATTTTGGTCAAATATACCCAATCGATCTCACTTGCCACAATATGTCATTCTCTTAAGACTTAACACCAACAAAATAAAATGGCTAAGTTTAAACACAAACTTTCACAGATTAAATACCCTACATACGCCTCACTCCTGTGAGGAAAGAAATAAAGGATGAGTGTTTTTAATTCTAAGCGCTTCTGAAATATGAGATAAAAATCTGTGAATAGAATCGTCGGTGGCCTAAAGTCGGTATCAGCCAAACTGCGAGGGAGTCTATATCCCTTTCATAAGCGCTAGACAAAGGAAATTGTTTTTAGCGTCTGAGTTGGAACGCCACACCTACCATCTGCTCCTTAATTTACCTCACTGATCCTTGTGTTACTCATACGCTGAATTGGCGAGGGTCAGTATCGAACTAGGAACCTTGTGGTTTTTAGCCGAACGCTCTACCGACTGAGCTAACAGCACAGATCCCTGTGCTACTCATACGCTGACAGTAAAAAAAGGCTGAGTGTATATACTTCTAAGACATCATTCAATAAGTACCGGGCCTGACATATAGATGGCGCCATTAATAAAAGACCCATGTGATTTCCTTAAAGTATTAACCTTCAAATGGCACGTGTCAAAATTTGAGCCCAATTGGATTATTAGTTTACAAATTAGTTATTTAAATGAAGCTACTGTTGCGAATTTTCAAAATAATGGGAAAATCTGAATTTCGTGTGTTTATAAAGCATTGCTTTCTGATGGGAAGAAATACTCTTCAAGCAAAGCAATAGCTTGATAAGTATTATTCACACTCTGCTCCGTCGGAGACAACCGTTAAGAGGTGGTATGTTGACTTTAGACGCGGTCATAAAGACACAAATGATGCTAAACGCTGCTGAAAGATGAGATAAAAATCTGTGAATATATATTTATCCATACGAATTAAATGAAAAGGAAAGTTGATATCATCATCATCATCATCATCATCATCATCATCATGTCTCGCACTTAGCCCGGATATCCATGACAATCTCTCGCCAACCTTCTCTATCACTCATTGTCCCCGGGAGGTCCTCTGTGCAGCATCCAGTATCATGTCGACGAGTCCATTTCCTACGACTCTAACCATTACACCAAGCCCCTCCGGCATTTTTCTTAATATATCAACATTTATAATAAGTGTTTAACAGTCAAAGGTGTTTGACATGTTTCACATTGTCGTTACACACTTATTATTATTATTAAACACTTATTCATGGAATGCAGTTTTTTTTGTTCACATTAGAAACCGTTATTTTAAAGCAGACAATATGAAATATCTATTTGAAAATTTCAACATGGAGGACATTTTGTCCTCTTTGGGGGAAATAAAATTATATCATAGATATAGACATGAACCTAATCAATACCATACAACATGATCCCCAATGATGCTAACACATTGTTAAAACCAATTACTAAAAAAGTATAAATAGTAAAAACACACATATATTACTTCCTGAAACGTTAGGCATGACATAACCCCAATGGTTTTAATATGCCGTTTAAAATCAATAAACAAATAAACAAGCAATTATAAGAATCTCTTAATAATCAACTAACTGACATAACTAAAACGAAAACTTTTCTGTTAGCAATGGGAGCTAAAATTGCAGTTTAATCATTAATTATTTAATTATTAAACACCATCAAAGGAAAAACAGATTGTTTTAATTGAACGTAAAGAAATAACAGTGTATATTGTGATATAAACAAGAAATAACACAGATCGCAAAAATTGATTGGATTAAAATTCAATAAATCGATATGAGACTGAAATAAAATCAAGTTCTTACATAATCACATGATGTGATTTCTGCAAATAGCATTAGTTTTTATAAGATATACAAATATTTATAAAGTTTCTATGTAAAGATAAAATCTTAGATGATAATAAAGACTTTGCTGATTATCAGTTGGCTGTGTTGAATGTTTCAAGTGAAATCTCTTTGTTGTGTTTCTAGGAAATAAATACATAATTAAGTGTGGATATTTTGCTAAGATGGTGAAGTAAAGACATTCTTCTGTCTCAGGTGAACTCGAATATTTCAAGATTTTTTAAGAATGT
>CM042155.1:23171523-23184023 GCA_023376005.1 Doryteuthis pealeii | reverse complement strand
TTCAAACGAAGGAATCGATCAATGGTACTTATGACACGTGCGTTCAATAGTTTTCTTTATAGGAATACAATCGTAGTTTATGCTATTGTCTGTGTTAATAGAGGTGACAAATATATTCCATGAGACACTGACAGGTGGAAAAAATTGACACCTAAGCAGGAATGAAGTGACATCGCGGTTTTAGGACAGATATATAAATAAAATGGTAACAGCTGTGTGGACTGTAATTGATAGTTGAAAAGCATATTGAGATCAGATATCAGTAATATCGTAAAGCATTCTCTATTAGACAGATTTCATAAAAGTTTTCTTCTTCTTCTTCTTCTTCTTCTTCTTCTTCTTCTTCTTCTTCTTCTTCTTCTTCTTCTTCATTTTTCTTCTTCTTCTTCTTCTTCTTCTTCTTCTTCTTCTTCTTCTTCTTCTTCTTCCTTTTAAAATCGTCTTCTTCTTCTTCTTCTTCTTTTCTCTTCTTCTTCTTCTTCTTCTTTAACTTTTTCTTCTTCTTCATCTTAAATTCTTTTTCTTCTTCTTTTAACTTCTTCTTCCTTTTAAATCTTCTTTTTACTTTTAAATTCTTCCTTTTAAATCTTCTTCCTTTTAAATTCTTCTTCTTCTTCCTTTTAAAATCTTCTTCTTTAAATTCTTTTTCTTCTTCTTCTTTTAACTTTTTCTTCTCCCTCTTAAATTCTTTTTCTTCTTCTTTTAACTTTTCTTCTTGCTTTTAAATCTTCTTCCTTTTAAATTCTTCTTTTTCCTTTAAAATCTCCTTTTAAATTCTTCTTCTTCTTCCTTTTAAAATCTTCTTCTTCTTCTTCTTCTTCTTCTTCTTCTTCTTCTTCTTCTTCTTCTTCTTCTTCTTCTTCTTCTTCTTCTCTATCGTCGAATTCCGAATTGATTTTCGTCCAGCAAATTTTTAGTGTAAAAATGATACTACAATATTTGTCGCCTGGGATTGACATACATTCAATTTAGGAATAAAAGTTTCCATCGGATTTTTACTGACTTCTGTCGGACACACAAAGAATCGATCCCATTTTTTATTTTTTTTATTTTCCAATGTATTATTGCTATAGCATTCAAGACAACAGAAGAATGAAAAAACTATATTGTTAGAAATTCTTAAAGAAAGTTACTTTTATCATACAGTGAATTCTCAGGACAGCATCCCCATTTTTGTATCATCACGTGACAATTGATGGATTTTTTTAAAGCGTTCCTCTTTTTTCTGGGAATTGTACAAACAGCTAATATATGCAATTAAACTTAGATAAATAAATTGGAATAGACCACTAAATAGGCCTGAGCTTATTCTTGTAGTGACCAGATTTGAATTCAGAGTTTTCCTTCTCTTAGACTGGTTGTCTAATCAAGGTTAAAGAGTCCAGTCTTCCTACTATTTATCCATTGCTGGAGAGGGAATATTTGGATTCGTACCTTTCCCAAGGGTATTAGCGCTATGTGAACTGTGGCTTCGTCCAGGAATTGAACTCGGCTCGACGAGTCTATTTTCCAACAATTCTAACCAGTACACCACCGCGCTTCCCTTCTACTATACTGACTAATGGTACATGCGCAAATCAGATACTGTTCTAGAAAATAAAACCTACACAATTCTTTGGGTCTTTGAGAAGCTGGAGGGAGAATAGTTGGATTCATACCTTTCCCAAGGGTATTAGCGCAATATGAACTGTGGCTATGCCCAGGAATTGAACTTGGGTCGACGAGTCCATTTTCCTAAGATTCTAACCAGTACACCACCGCGCTTCCCTTCTACTATACAGTCTAATGATACATGCACAAACCAGATACTGTTCTAGGAAACAAAACCCACACAATTTTCTGGAACTTTAAGATAAAAACAGTTCATCCTATTCTGGCGAGAAGAGCAGAGCAAGTTGGTAATAGGCATAAAAAACAAACGTGTCAGCTGGTGGACTTCGTAGCTCTAGCAGATTTTAGAGTTTTAAAAAAGTAAATGGACAAACTCTAGAAATGTCAGAAATAAGATTCTCTTGACCACTGCTGAGACCGGCAATAATATCTAGAAAAGTCCTGGATAACTAAGAAGACTTGGTGTCACTTAGACTCCACTGAATACCACCAATTGCTGCGGGTGTGAAAAACTTGTCGGTAATGATAATAGTAGTAATAATATTAATCATCCTCACGAAAATCACACGAAGCAAAACGCAAACAACCTCTTCCAGTATTTGAACTCGGATCACTGAAAATGTTGTATATTGTACAAACGGAAATAGAAATTTCCGGTTGAATTAAACAGAGGGGGACGACAAAGGTGACAAAGGACTTTTTCCTGTTGGGAGCGAACAAAGAAAACGCGTAGGCGTTTGGGATATAAAAAAGAGTCAGCGGTCAGTAGTGAACAGACCCCAGTTAGAGTCGGGAGAAGGCGGCGGACGGAGTAACCGACGTTCACGGTCCAGCGCTGCCAGCAGGCAGTGAGGCGCGCCCACCACCTTCAACCTCCCGATCGCCAGCCTGCAACATTAGTAGTTCCCATTGTCAAGCTCACTACCCACACGCACCACGAGGGAATTAAAGAAATAAAAAGTCAATCTCCTACTACATACAGATGTCTTGCGTCTTCGTTAAGCGACCACAACATATATCGTCTAAGGGTTAGAGATGATACCCGCAGTATACCAGCAACGTATACGATTCAGCGTTAGTTTGAAGAAGCCGCTATATAACATATATAGAATTTGATGCCAGTATATAACATATACGATTTAGTGCCGGTAAAGAATGCGCTATGCAACAATAACCGTTAAGCTAAGCTCGCCTCTTTTTCATTCTCTAATTCAATTTTTTTTTTTTTTTATTCTTTTGTTTTTCAGAAAATCAATCTGCAACGAAGTTTTCTATGTTGAATTACCAAACACTTACCCGAGAAAGTTCTTCTCGTAGGATCTTTTATTGAATATTTTTCACACTTCGACACAATTTAGTGAAAACGTATGATTTTATGTCAATTGTGATAAAGAAATATAAGAGTAACATATGCTACAATCTTGTAAAAGCTTTTGGGAAAAAAGTGATTGATAGAAAGGTTTTTTGATAGAAATAGTTTTCACTGACTTTGTCGTTTGCGATCGTTGGGATAGAGTCGTTAATTTTCGATGCATACACTTAGGAAATATTTCCTTCTTCATGCCAGTTGAGCAGCATTCTCTATTTTATCAAAATATATTGCTATATTACGTCGAAGCCATAGCATTTATATTCACACAATAACGGTAGGGGGTGTTATAATGAGTTTCCCATGACTAACGGGTAAAATATTTTAATACAGACATAGCGAGAATCGATAGTTGCACAGAGAGAATGTCTTGAAAATTGCTTTATAAGACTTCACGTATTTTTCTTGGCTATAATCAATCACAAGGCTAACAAATAGCAGACTTGATAATTTGAGAACTGAGGTTTACATAAACCGGTCTACATCTTTTTAGTGACAATGAAAAATTGATAACCATTTTCTTTTCTGCAAAACTTTCTTCTCATTGGAGATTTGAGATTGTCCGTTAGGGTAGGTCGATTTTTCACTTTTATAAATTATCAAATTGTCCATCTATGCCAAAGTTGTGTGTTAGTATACTGAATACTGATATGGAAGCCCGTGGTGTAATGGTTAAAGTCATCGAAATTCACTCGATGCCCCGAGTTCAATTCCTGGACATGGTAATTGCATTTCACTTAGCGCTAATACCCTTGGGAAAGGTATGAATCCTACTCTCCCTCCAGCTATCGATAAATAGCAGGGAAGACTGGGCTCTTTAATCTTGGTTAGGCAACCGGTCTAGGAGAAGGAAAACTCTGAATTAAAAGCTGTTGAACTCCGCTTAAGAAATTGACCTTGTGTCACATATTGCTCGTGCGGAAAGGTTGGTAAATATATATACTGAATACTGATACCAAAAATTAGATATTTTACTTGCGCCATTGTTTGAGGAAATAGCAGCAAAGATCGTCTACTCATATGCACTCAAAATTCTCTAAAATTCTCTCTGTTTTCTAAAGGCTAAAATTTGTGAAAACGAGGATTTTTAGTGTGTTTTAGTGGACGATCGTTGATGCTATTTTCCTGAAACAATTTTTTCTTATTTTTTCTGAGATCGTCATTTATATTTAGTTCTCCTATTGGTCATTTAAATTAACCGCAAAGATTCCAAAGAAAGAAATATCTCTGTGTTACATAATTACAGCGGAAAATTAATAACCATTTTCTTTTCTCCAAAACTTTCTTCTCATTGGAGATTTGAGATTGTCCATATTTACAATGGTGGCGTTATCAGAGATTTTACAAGTACAATACGTATTCACAATAATAAATTATATTGATATTATTAGGAAAAAAGAAGGTGTAGTACGATTACCTTGCGAAGTTTCGAAAGCACTCAGTTTGTGCCTACTTTTGAAGATTTTTAAATTATTAGGTTGTCCCTATTTACTGAGCCCCTACCTTTCGAGTGGAAATACTTCCGAATCAGCGGACCCCTTGTTAGGGGCAAGCGAAATCCATGCATGTTGTTTAATGTCAAGCCGTTGAGGAGATCATTTACTCATATTACAGTTCTATTCCTATTTTTACGTAAATACAGTTTCTCATTTATTTCGATATTTCTTTCTTCTTCACTTGGTAAGGAATCGATCTTAAACCTTTCGCAAGCAGATAATGTTTTTAATCCTTATAAAGTAAGTCAAGTCGTCGGAGTGGTCTAAAGTTGGTATCAGCCATACAGCAAGGGAGTCTATCTCCTTTTCTCTAGCGCCAGACTAAGGAGATTGTTGGGTTTTTTGGCGTCTGAGGTGGAGCGCCACACCTACCATCAGCTCCTCACTTGACCGCACATATCCCTGTGCTACTCATACGCTGAGTTGGCGAGGGCCTGTATCGAACCAGGAACCTTGTTGTTCCTAGTCGGACACTCTACCAACAGAGCTACACCGGCCCTTTAACCCTTGTAGAGTGAGAAAATTTGCAAACTAGAGGGTATGTTCGAATTCAATTAATCATATATAAAATTAAACAAAACATTATAATTTGATCAGCAATTGTGTATCATAGTACAATAATAAAAAATAAAGCAATCTCTTTTAATTAAGATATTTTGCAAAACATCCTTTATACAATTCAAGACCACAGAAATGTTTCTATGAATGAACATTGAATTGTTCAATGAGCTACCAATAGGAAAATACCTTACATTGAGCTAACGCACAAAACCCATAAAAATGTTATTCTAGGTTGGATTTATGACGTATGAAGTAAAATGCTAAGAGCCTCGTCCAAGATTTGAAATCGGATCGTTGATTCCATTTTCTACGACGCTAAGCGTGCCCCCAAATTTTGAGATGAAATATTTTTATTATTAACTTAATTTAAAGAAAAAAATCATTAATTATTTTCTTTTATTGTTCCTTAGGACATCATTTATAGTTTGTCCCCTTTTGACCATTTAAATTAACTGCATTAATTCCAAAAAAAGAAAGATAATTTAGATTAGAATTGAATACACATTCTGTTGGTTGAAAACTTATGTTTTATGTGCAACTGTCACATAATTCATAGATAGTCAATGAATTATGTACGTACGGTAGTAAGCATATTTTTGAATCAAGAGTCCGTTAGATTCAGAATAACAGGGGTTCAGTGAAAAATTACCATGGCCGATGATTGGCAAATGGTGACACTCCACTTGACCTTCCGGTAGACCCCGATAAGATGCGTGAGAAGTTTTTAGTTAGATGGGACGGGAAATTCAGAGTGAGCGGACGCATAAGTCCGTTCACTCATCCCTTCCCTCTGTCAATCTCTATATCTCTCTATATATCTCTATATCTTTCTCTATATCTCTCTATATCTCTCTATATCTCTATCTCTCTATATATCTATATCTCTCTATCTCTCTATATCTCTATCTATCTATCTATCTATCTCTCTCTCTCTCTCTATCTATCTATCTGTCTGTCTGTCTGTCTGTCTCTCTCTATCTCTCTCTCTCTCTCTCTCTCTCTCTCTCTATCCGATTATATACCCGAGATGAAAGATGTGTTGAACCGGTATACAACATTTGAATAAAAATGCTATTGGTTGAAAACATATCTTTCATGTGTGACGCTTTAACTGATTAAGTAACCAGTCTTAACTGTGTTATAAGGAGTATACAACCCGACATCTTAACTGATTAGGTTACCAAAGCTGTCACGATTAGAGAATCTTCACAACGGACGGCCCAAGACTAAATTAGCTAAAAACATAATAAAAAGAAACATAAAAAAAACAATGAACAAACTAGTGAAAATTAAGATTAAACATCTAATTATGAATATCGTTATTTCGTTGTAAACTAAAGGAGGGTGCAGAACGAGTGTTTGTAAATGATTTGTGCAGCTGCAAAATTTCAAATGAGCAGAGGGTGAAGAAATATCGACTTTGTTTCTCTGATAATTTGATTTTTCCATTGAAGCCACCACACGCAATTTTGGAGTCATTAAGCGTTTCATACTGCAACATAAAAAATATATCTAATTATATTTATCACCTGTTTCTATTGAAACGATTATTTTCATTCACACTTCAGGAGAAACATTATTAGCTCCAATAATGTCTTCATATAATTCACCAACTACAAAGACTCATAAAACCGAAATCAAAAGAACTGGTAATTATTAAATATATTTTGGGGGTAGTAACAATAAAATAAGTCGATCAAAGAATTTTAGTGTTACAAAAAAAGAAATAATTTATATATAGCCCTTATATATAGAATGCGGCATAAGTAACGCCCTTTGTTTAAGTGGAACAAAATTAAAGCCTTTTTTTAATTGTTTTGATTGTACAATCGAACTGATTTTACTCTCTGTTCCTTTGTTAATCTCATGATTGTATAAAATATCTGAAAAAATGAAGATTTAGCAAATTAATTAAAGAAAATGATAAAGTTAGTTTCAACCAAAGATTGACTCAGGGTAGACGTGCCACTGCGAGGTTGATTCTCGCACGCGGTGAAGAAGAACATGGGCAGAAATAAATCTTGATCATGAAAATTAAAGTCATGTGAGTTGATTAGTTTGCAGGACTAAAGAGTTAGCCCAGAAGAAGCCCTTATTTAGAGACAGCAAAAAAAACAAGTAAATTTCAACTGTCTTTCTCTGTCTATCTTTCTTTCTCTTTCTCTGTCTGTCTGTCTGACTGTCTGTCTGTCTCTCTCTCTATCTCACACACACAAACACACCAAGTCTACTCTCTCATGTATATACTCGACGATTTCAATGGGGTATATGACGATATATAGCACTTAGACCACCAGTATTCTGCCCACAAATATTCGAAAAATTTTAGTTGAGAATACAAAATTAATATCATATTTAACGGCATATAAAACGCACGGGCATATAAGACGGTCTGATTCAGAAAAAAAGATTTTAGTGTATTTAAGCATATATTGTTGAAAACAGTCTAGCTGTGCATAGCACAAGCAGAAACATAGCTGTATAAAAGCATTTGGCAGTACAGGCAAGCAATAAGCATACACAAGACATCTGAATAGCTGGAAATAATAATAATAGTAAATTATTAATAATGATAATAATAATTAATAATAATGATAATAATAATAAAATTAATGATGAAATTCAAAACCTGTGTTTGTTTTTCCTTCGCCACGATACGCTCCTGTTAAGCTTGATTATAAGAATACCAGCAATAAGATAAGAACGCCTGGAGTTTAGGGTAGGTAAAAGTACTGAGCGTAAGCTGGGTTAGTGAGCATCATAGAGAAGATTAGTTTAGGCCTACGAGAGGTCTCAAACTTCACCTACGATGTATTAGACGCGGGGTAATTTTTTTAGATAAAATTTCGGAAAAAAAGTGCGTCCTATATGCCGTCAAATACGGAATATATCTGGAAAAAAACAACAACAAAAGAAAACGATAAGTATTAGAATCGATATTTATAAAGACTAGACATCCCATACTATACTAAACGAAATCACTTTTAACTTTGAAGCGGGTATTTTAATAATGCATATCTGACGTAGGTCGATTCTCAGTCACGTGACCATTAGCTGCTCTCTACATTTTCAAAACTGCATGAACGGTCCACGCGTTCACATATGACGTCACCCTTACATGATGAACAAGCCCTCTTAAAGATTCATTGAGCACATAATCAATCTTGCCGAAGATGGTCGAAAATACACGTACTCGGTCTACACTACAGGAAAATATGTACCACCTCATGTACGCCTTTTCCATTCTTAGCAAAAATTCTTAATATCATTTATATACAATTTCAGTCAAAAAGTATTTTTACACACTTTGTATTCTGAAAAAATAGCCTTCCATTAATTTTTTTTCTTCAGAATATAAGGTGTGTCAAAAAAGTACCAAGTTTAAAGCTTTATTTACCAAGATAGAATGAATAGTACAAAAAGTCTCGATACTTTTTTGACACACGCTATATATATATATATATATATATATATATATATAACGTGTATCATAAATGTATCGAGATTTAAGCTGTATTTACCAAGATAGAAATCAACAATGAATGGAACGTTAATTTTTTTCCGATTACAAGGTGTGTCATAAAAGTGTCCAGTTTAAAGCTGTATTTACCAAGATAGAAAGGAACAATGAATGGAGCGTTATTTTTTTCTTCAGAATACAAGGTGTGTCAAAAAGTACAAAAATCTGAATACTTTTTTGACACACCTTGTATATATATATATATATATATATATATATATATATATATTAATTAGGTTGATCAAAGGTGCAATTTTAGTAAGTTTCTATTTAACTAAATCTTTGATATTTGAGGACAAATTATCAATCATTTTTTATACTAGCTCTTTATCGTGTAAATTATCGTTTGTATGTTTCATAAATATGTTTTTTTTTGTGTAACATTGTTATTTTAGATTTGAGCCAAAAGACACGAGGCGAGAAAAAGAAAGAGAGAGAAGATTTACAGAGGCGTAGTGAAAAGGTTTGTTTTGATTTTTTTAAGGTGGAGTGAACACATTGTATCTTTTACAAAAAGGTCATATACGTGATCTGCTATGAAAAAAAAAACAATGTCCATTAGTTTTTTATTGCAATGAAAGCAGACATTTTTTATTTCTTGTGAGGTACGTGATATGCTGGACTGACTCTGCCCTCAAAGAAAGAAAACCCTGCCCACGCCCTCACCAATGATGAACAGAAGTAAACTTGTGATTGATCAATACTTGAATTCTGAACACTGTTAACAAAATATTCATTAAAAAATGTCTGCCTATTGCTTGAGAATGTCAGCACTCAGGGGAGATAAGTAAAATGTTAGGAATCTTAGATGACATATTTCGCTATTGCATCTTGAGGCAACGCGCGACATTTTTGTCAAGTCAGACAATTGTTTACTAAACTTATCCTAGTTGGGTACAAGGCAAGTAATATTGTTGTATACCCTTCTTTTCTTCTTCTGGGGTCTTGATATCTTAAGTTCTTGTCTTGGTCTGGAATCTTCTAAGGTCTGGACTTTCTTGGGGACTTCGGGTCTGGTCTTCTATTGGGGATTTCTCTTTATCAGAAGCCCTGTGTCATTGTTAGTTTTTAGAGGTAATAACACAAGACTCCGATTTGCTTTGATCTTAATTTATTTTTAAATCCCCAACCAGACATCTGCGCAGATTAAGACGGGAGCGCGTGTAACGCGACTTACCCTTCCGTCGATCTCGGCTGCTAGTCTCTAACTGACTGAAACTTACTTACTATCTAAACCTCTCTACCGGTTCTCACGGTATCCACCGGAATGGATCAGGACAGATCAAGCCTTGTCATTAAAATCCTTCAAGGCCATGGGCTGCAGCTTATAACGGCCATTTTGATTTCTACACTATTGCACATTAGGTATCTAATAATTATGCATATTAGGTATCTAATAATAATAATAATTAGGTATCTAACAATAATAATTATTGATTTCTACACTATTGCACATTAGGTATCTAATAATTATGCACATTAGGTATCTAATAATTATGTAACAATATGAAGCACCCATTAAGAATTGAGCTCACGGGAAATGATCTACTAGTTTGTAGGTGCGTGGTGTAATGATTAAAGTCGTAGGAAATGGACCAGTCGACCAGAGTTCAAATCCTGAACGAAGCTACAGTTCACATAGAGCCAATACCCTTTAGAAAGGCATAAATCCAACTACTCTCCCTCCAGCTATGGGTAAATAGTAGGTGAGACTGGGCTTTTTAACCTTGGTTAGGCAAAAGGTCCAGGAAAAGGAAAACTCTTAATTCAGACCTGTTAAACATCGCTTAATAAATTGACCTTGTGTCACATCCTGCTCGTTGGGGTTGGTACATGTATATGATATCAAATATACGTATCTAATACATATAATTTGCAAACAGTTATATTGGACCCATAAATAATAATCTAACAAAAACAATCCATGTGTCAGAGTGGACCTGGAAGTAATCGCAATAAGGTGTACTCCACATACCCCAGAGCCCTAAATTTATGTTTTTTCTATTTAACCCATAGATGGGACCCTAATAGGTACTAAAACTCCGGATTAGAGTAGATCTGGGAGTAATGGTGATGAAGGAGTACTCCACATACCCCAGAGCTCCAAATTTCTGTTTTTTCTATTTAACCCATAGATGGGACCCTAATAGGTACTAAAACTCCGAATTAGAGTAGATCTGGGAGTAATGGTGATGAAGAAGTACTCCACATACCCCAGAGCTCCAAATTTTGTTTTTTTTCTATTTAACCCATAGATGGGACCCTAATAGGTACTAAAACTCCAGATTAGAGTAGATCTGGGAGTAATGGTGATGAAGAAGTACTCCACATACCCCAGAGCTACAAATTTCTGTTTTTTCTATTTAACCCATAGATGGGACCCTAATAGGTACTAAAACTCCGAATTAGAGTAGATCTGGGAGTAATGGTGATGAAGAAGTACTCCACATACCCCAGAGCTCCAAATTTCTGTTTTTTCTATTTAACCCATAGATGGGACCCTAATAGGTACTAAAACTCCAGATTAGAGTAGATCTGGGAGTAATGGTGATGAAGAAGTACTCCACATACCCCAGAGCTCCAAATTTCTGTTTTTTCTATTTAACCCATAGATGGGACCCTAATAGGTACTAAAACTCCGAATTAGAGTAGATCAGGGAGTAATGGTGATGAAGAAGTACTCCACATACCCCAGAGTTCCAAAATTGAAATTTCACCATCATATAGAGTTTAATGTCATACGTAGGACAATAAGACCCCCATCGCCTTCTAGCGCATATATGATAAAAACGTTAACACTACATATTTATGGTTCGGGGAGAAAGTTTAATGCTATCGTTCTCATATATCTATATATACATATATAAAGGGCAGTTTGTGTAGATGCATGTCCGGAGGAAACTATGAAAATATATCAATTAATGGCAAAGTAAATATATATATACACATTCACTATCAGCAGATCTTGCTTTTTGAACAAAAATAATGGTCATAAGAGTCATAGGAAATGGATTCGTCGATCCGAGTTCAATTCCTGGGCGAAGCTGTTTGAATTTCATATAGCGGGAAAGGTATGAATCCAATTCTCCCTCCAGCTATAGGTAAATAGCAGGACAGACTGGGCTAGGTATCCAGTCTAAGAGAAGGAAAACTCTGAATTCAAACCTGTTGAACTCCGCTTGAGAAATTGACCTTGTATCGCATCCTGCTTGTGCGGAGGGGTTGGTATATATATATATATATATATAATATATATATATATATATATATATATATATGGTAAAAGGGCAATAGAATTGGCAGAATCATATTGGTGAACAGTCGATTGATCGGAAGGCGCCATTCCGACCGCTCCTATAGCCTAAGTAAAGGTTAAAGTGGAGGGTTACATGTTATGGAATGCTCAGCCACCAAGGTTTCATCCGTAAGCATCAGAGGTCACCACCCACGATCATGGATTCATGGGGGGTGGGTCAACGCTCTTCAGATGTGGAGTTGGTGTAAATTACAGCCCCAGCCGACAGGCTGGTTTTATTTTTAATTGGAGATCGTAGATTGACGGTTCTAAGGGCTGCGATAAAAAAATTAATTAAGATGTGTTAGGATCACCTAAAAAAATAGACTTGAACAAGAATAGAGTTGCTTCCCTTTTGTTTTGTTTACAACTGAATGAATGTTTGGAACGCTCAGCGTTCAGAGAGTTACTGGTTAATGTTGTTTGAGAGTTAGAAAGCATTTTTTCTACTCAGTGTTTTAATAAATCCTTTGTTATTTTTCCAATAACCTTGCCTTGTATTTATCATTCCTATTCCATATAATTTCATCTGTACGTAAAAAACACAATAAAAATGAAATATTTGTTAGAAATGAATTATGATTACAAATGCTTAATCTAATAAAAAAACAAAATCATACCAACAGATTCTCCTCAACACATGTACTC
>CM042155.1:23136523-23164023 GCA_023376005.1 Doryteuthis pealeii | reverse complement strand
AATAAATAAATTATCTGCGTAAATGGTTGTGCAGGCCTATCCCTAAGTGACAATCTTTGGTGCAGTGACTGCACACAAACTGTGATGTTTTCTGGGGCTCGATGAAAAATATCAAAATCTTATATAAACAACTAGAAACGACTACCCGGCATTGTCTGGGTAGAGGTTGTTTTTGTTTTTTTAGTTAATCTTGTAGATTCAGCTAGACTGTTTTCAACAATATATGCTTAAATACACTAAAAACTTTTTTTCCTGAATCTGACTTGCTGAAATGGGGGTGCGTCTTATATGCCGTCAAATACGGTACATTTTACGATTGCCCGAAACTTTAACATAGTTATTAAATCAATTTCTTAAGCCAAAGAAAAAAAGGTAACAGAATCAACGTTTTTGCTCTGTGATTTAACCTTCTTGATACTAAAATAAAGTGAGTCTGTTTCCTGGAGGGTTAGCTTTATAAAACCAAATCGCTTTCTTAGCTAATAATAACAGAACTCAGAGTTACTGACCCTGAGGTCAACAGCGTAACCTTTTCGATAATAGATTATTTTAAGTAATAGATACTTATTGTGTCCTAAGTTTGTTTCTCTCGGTCTCCCGCCCTGTCGGCTGGGGTGTTAGAATGCACCGACTGCTCCTCTGCAGAGGGGTAAGACTCCCCCAATAGGGCTACCTGTTGGCCGTAGGAAGTAACCCGTGATGCTTAAGGATAGAACCCAGGTGGTTGAGCAGTCCATGACATAAAATATTCCACTTTGGTTCGTTCTTGGGCTAGTCGGGCGGTTGGAGAGCCCCCCCCCTGATCAATCGGCTGGTCACGTCAAGCCCTAGCACCTATATGATTGTCCCAACCCTATTGCCATTATGGCAAGCTCCAACCCTTTTTATCATATTGATGCTATAGGCTGTGGGTGAGGGTCTACATGTCCTGGGAATGACGTTAAACTCTATCTGATGATGGTGAGGTTCCAGTTTGGAGGTTTGGGGAATGTGGGGCACGCGTTCATAACCATTGGTCCCAGGTCCACTCTGACCCGGAGTGGTAGTACCTGTTAGGGTCCCATCTATGGGGTTAAATAGAAGAGTGTATTTGTAAAAAATTTAGTATCCATTAAGAATGACTTTATTTCAAAACTTTGTCGGCATTAAATGACCCATTAAGGTTGATATGGCGTAAAACAAACCAAACCAAACCAAACCTCTCAGTCTCTATGAACTCAGAAATTAATTGAAAATTTTAGATTTGTTTGTGTAAATCAAAGTTTTTCAACCGTTATGCCGCGACACACTAGTCTACCGTGAAATTTCTGTGGATTTGCCATGAGTGTTGAGGACGGTTGATCATCCTCTTATATTTTTATTCGATTACTTTAAGTTTTTTGTTTTAATTTAATATTTTTTGTTTTAATTAAATATTTTCTTGTTTTAATTATGCTACACTTGTAGCACATTTTCACTATTCCTTTTCTTTTAAAATTTAAATGATAAAATAATTATACGTTTATTTACTGATGGTGTACCTCGATCGATTTATTGCCCAGCTGTGCCGTGAGAAGAAAAAAAAAAATCTGGTAAAAAATCTTTTTAACTTTACTTAAAATGATTTGCTTTCTCTCATTTTTTTTTTAAATACAAGAAATTTGCATTTTTATTTTCAAAATGAACACTAATGCATTTCATGATCAAAACCAACAAATGCTAAAGTTTATTTGATATGTCAATTTGCCTAAGTCATTGGCATTACACTTTAAAATGGCTTTCCTAACGGCACATTTGCCAGCGGCAAGAGAATTTTCAAATTGTGGTTACATTGCAATTGCAAAAGGCCAAGAATATGCTGATCGGCATAAAATTATATAAACAATCTGAAAAGAGTTTTTTCTTTCATCTAAACTTAATAGAAGAAAAGAAGAAAACAGTTTGCTGTTTTTAAGCAATTTTCAAATGAATTTCAGTAAAAGACAACAATTGAGGGCTGAAAACAACGTTTCATTTCCCTGTTAAAACTGACAGGAATCCAACGGAAAATAATTTCCATGTTGAATATAATTTTATTCTAGGGAATCAAAGAAATATGTAACATTTTCTTTTCGGTCACAGAAATTCAGAGAATCTAATTCTTTAGTCTCATGAAAATAATGAATGAGGAACTTTAAATTAAAGAAGAAACATGCAACATTTATGATGCATTTCACTTAATAATCCGTTACCATTAAACAGTTTTCATAAACAATTTGAATTGATAGATTTATAATGCATTTATGATGCGTAATTTTTAATAATATAAAAGTAATACAATTTTAAAGTTCCATAGTTTAAAGATATTTTTTTTAAATATAAAAGTAATATAATTTTAAAGTTCCATAGTTTAAAGATAATTTTTAATAATATAAAAGTAATATAATCTTAAAGTTTCATGTGTTAAAAATAATTTTTGATAATATAAAAGTAATATAATTTTAAAGTTTCATGGGTTAAAAATCATTTTTGATAATATAAAAGTAATATAATGTTAAAGCTTCATAGTTTAAAGATAATTTTTAATAATATCTATTAATAATGGAGCTTGTCTGTATTTCTGTCTGTAAGAAAAACTACGTCACAGCTCTATGTCACAGCTAACGTCACAATATTCTTATGCTATATACACCCAAAATTTGAGTAAGCAATTTTAAAAATTGTATTTTTACTCTCGTCCTTTTTTTTACAGTAACAAGTTAACTAAAAAGTTTACAAATGAATAAATACCTACGATTTTGTGTAAAATTGATGTGGAAAATATTCAAAATAATTGTTTGATTATTACATGCACGCAACATTTTATTTGAGAGGGACAGGGCTCAGTTTTCATTTCAAATTATTTTATTTTATTTTTTTTACTCTTTTAATAAATATAAGGATTTGTCTTACTTATGATACACACCCTCTGACATTGAATTTTTAACTCAAACCCTCTCAGGCAATGTCTTTCAAAAATTAATTTTTACAACGCCCAGACGGTATTTTCTGTTGCTAGTAAAAGTAATATAATTTTAAAGCTTCATAATTTAAAGATACTTTTTAATAATATAAAAGTAATATAATTTTTAAGTTTCATAGTTTAGAAATTATTTTTAATAATATAAAAGTAATAGATTTATGATATGTTTATGATGCATTTCACTTAACAATCCGATCCTATTAAACAGTTTTCACAACATTAAGAATGTTTAGCTAGAGTGTGGATAACCCGTTTTCAAAGTAAAGTAATGACGAAGATTCACTCTGGTTTCATCGACTTTCAAATCAGTTGCTCCTATCGAGCGTTCTTTCAAAGAACTTTATATAAACATTTGAGGTAAAAGGTAGAGAATATCAAATGTCAGTTTAAGGCAAAATTTAGAACATTATGAGCAATCGCATTAAAAATCCAATCTTTCCAACCGCATCTGCCGACCCCGTCTACAGTTTAATTAGTCGACATAGACATTCGGTTATTTCGGTAAGTTGCGATGATAACAGAAAGCAACATGTGATGTTGAAATGAGAGCCAATTTTTTTCGTGGAATCAAAGAAAGAGCTCCGAGGTAATGCTGTTAGGATTAGATGCTCGACTTTTATGCGATTTCACCTTAACGTGTTTGAGTTTGGGAGAAATAATCTGCCACCTTCAAGTCCCGAAGAAATTGCTTTTATTAGCGTAAAGGAATTTTAATTAAACTGTTGAATAGACCATAAGGCGCCGCCATTTTGTTTTTTTAAAATTTCGACTAATTCTTTTTTTTTCTCTCTCTCGTTGAAATAAGAAACATTTCTTCGAGAAACTTTGAACGTAAATCTTCAAGTCGAATGGACGAATCTCGGTTAAATCGAACTTAACAGACCTAAATTCCATCGTCGTATATCACCCCGCTGAAAGAAAAAAAAAATTCAGGGAATTAACTGAATATAATGAAATTTTCAGTTTTAATATATTAATGAATAAAAGATATAATACACCAGTTATTTTATTTTAAAATTGTTTACATTTTTTCAGGTCAGTTAACTTTTAACCCGTATCTTTGAGGCGTAACACAGATTCTCAAAGATACGTGGTTCAAGGTAAATTGATCTGAAAACATGTAAAAGTTTTTGAATAACTAGTGCATTATATCTTTTATTCATTAATATATCAACACTGATAATTTCATTATTTTGGTTAATACCCTGATTTTTGGTATTTTCTTCTTTCGGCGAGGAGACATACGATGGTGGAATTTAGGTCCGTTAAGTTCGATTTAACCAGAATCTCCATCAGCCTCTCATTAAAGTAAATAAATTCGTCGGGTTGGCCTAATGTCGGTATCAGCCAGACAGCGAGGGAGTCTATCCCTTTTCACTAGTGCTAAACTCAGGAGATTGTTTTTAGCGTCTGGAGTGGAGCACCACACCCACCATCAGCTCCTTACTTTACTGCATAAATCTCTGTACTACTCATACGCTGATTTGGCTAGAGCGGGTATCGAACCAGAAACCTTGTGTTTCCCAGGCTGACGCTCTACCGACTGAGATAAACCGGCACTCTCATTAAAATCACTATAAAAGTTTTTGTTTTCATTTTTATCAATTACAAATGTAAAAAAGATGCTACGTATATACTTTTTTATTTATTAGATTGTCTAAAATTTCTCATTTTTTATGCGACAAACATTTCGAATTTGAATAATTTCTTTAGCATGTATTTACCCAGCCCTCCACCATGATCTTGTTTTTAATCAATTAACAAGACTTGTTGTTTTCTTCTAAAGCTTTATTACAAGAAGCTAGCCCATGATTCTGCCGTGGGGAGACTGACAGGCGCTTTCTAATGGAAGGTCAGCGGAATGTCACCGGTTGTTAATCATCGACCATAGTAACTTTCCACCGAACCCTCGTTTTTCTGATTCTAAGGAAATTTATTAAAATATTTTAACTACAGGTACGTACATAAATCATAAGCTGCTTATGAATTATGTAACAGGTGTGACAGTCATACACGAAAGCTGGTTAGTTTTTACATAAATTTCTAGGTTAGCGAAGCTGCTCCCAATTGAGGGTGACGGCTACGATTTAGCAAACAATAGATCTTTCCTAAATCGACACGAGAAATACCACTTGACGCTTTCCTCCTTTCGGGACTAGTCCAGTATCAATAATAAAGTGAGTGATATTTTTGTGTGAGATCGTATCTAATTTTTTTCTTTCCAATTATCTCTTTGTCTCGTCTTTATCTTCACCAACTTTCTTCGGAGCTCGGAGCAACGACATTACAGGAGGTAACACAAGGACATTTTTAAGCGGAGGACTGCTGTTGCGTAGGGACCAAAGTTGAGTTGTAGTAGTAGTCGTTAGTAGTTTTGTATCTTAGGATATCCGTAAAAGCGTATGGTTTGCAAGGAAGGATAATGGACAAGATTAATTTGATAAAAAATCGTTTATTGAAATAACGAGTGTGAAAATTGTTGTTGTCGCCGTAGATAACGGTAGTAGTTCTCTGGAGTGGCCGAGGGGTCGGTGAGGTGTGGGTATCGTATGATACGTCGGAATCTCTCTTGGCCTGGTGCAAGGCGTGAGGTGGTAGAAGTTGAGTTGATACGGTCACTTGGTGTAGGGACCAAGTCAGGAATATCTCAGTGGAATAGTGATGGTCAGGGAAGGTAGTAGTGGCCGAGGGAGTTGAGTTCGTCAACTTAGGATACTGTTGTAAGTGGATACGGTCACTTGGTGCGGGAATAAAGTCAGGAATATCTCAGCGAGTTGTAGCGGGTAGCGCTGTAGTGGTCAGGGGGGCAAGGATGTCGCCTGGCTACGGTGAGGTGTTGAAGTAAGGCTGAGTGTCCGGGTGGGCGAGGGCGTGCGTGGTGGTGGGTGCGTAGCAGTTCCTTGATCCTCTCGTCTGGTGATATTCTCGGTTCCAGGCCGTCCGTCCAACTGCCGATTCTCAAAATACCCGAGCTTATATGCTGGTAGATGGGCTCCAGAAAGCTTTTGGGGTTTTTAGCGGGAAGATTTTTCATTGGTTGAAAATCCGGATTCCTTACAATATTATTTTTTGTTTATTTTGGAATTCCTCTCAAGCGTAACTCAATCCGAGCCTATGCGCAGAACTGCGTCGAATTGGTCACTTCGTGAGAGGGTACCATTGAGTTCACATCCGTTTGTTGCCTCCGACTTGAGTTTTGATGTTTTATGGTAGCGAGGTGTATTTTGTGAGTAAGCATTGTGAATCATAAGAGATATCTTCGCTCTGATATAACAAAGCTCCCCAAGATATCAATTTGATTCACAATGTGTATGTATGGTTATGTAGGTGGTGTGTTGACTGTGGATTCACTGCATTATGAAGTCCTTGTAAGCGTTGGCATCTGACTTCGCGTTTGCCTAACCGGGAGTCGTTTCCTGTTGTTTTGTTGTTGTTCAGACATGTATGCTGTTGTGTGGGTTTTACAGTGGATTGCTTGCGTGTGGTTCCTGTGTGATCGACATCAGCTCGCAAAACGTTTATATATCTCTCCTGTGAAGTGGGGCGGGAGGATAGTGGTATTTTGGCGGAGGAAAAAACTGTATAAGCAGCGTCGATGAAGGTACGATGAGATGACGACTGAAACTGTCAAGTATGGTTAGGATGTAACGTTTTCCTTCGAGATGGGCATTGTCACGAAGTCGACGTAGATTATGTCGAAGGGCTTTTTTGTTTGCAATGGCCGGCAGGCCAGTATCGGCGTTTGCCATAGTTTCCCTTCCGTTTGGCGCAGACTTCACAAGATCCGACGTACGTTTCGATGTCGCGGTCCTTGAATTCCCACCAATAGCTGGCTAAGTGGGCGCGCATACGGGTGACCCCAGAGTGGTTGATACAGTCGTGGGCCTGATACAGGAATTTGTTGCGAAGACTGTATGGTACAACCAGCCTTGGGGAATGTTTACTGTCTCTAACCATCAAGACCGCGCTACCTGGCTCTAGGTAGAATTTATGCAAGTGTCTTTGGTACAGGGGTGTCCGATGGTCGTCGGGATCCATGCGAAATCCCTTGCTTAGATCGTTCGTTTGGATGGCTCTAATGATTTCTGAGAGTAATTTATCTGTTAATTGTTCCGCTGCTATGTTGAGGAGATCGCAATTCTTCTCGGTTGGGATGGTGGACGTAGAGTGGTATGCGAAAAATGCGTCCGCGATGCGTTTGTGGCATTTGGTGCCTTGTGTGATGTGTGGGTCTTGGCGATGAGTTGTAAGCCACTGATATCGCCCAGACACCATGACGGGATGTAAATATGGAGATCGGATCCCTTTATTTTGAATGCTTTCCCCGCCGGCGTAGAGTCGGCCGTCATTTTAACCCTTTTTTGTCCATGGCTTCTGCTGAGCATGTCGGCCCACACATTCGATTCTCCCTCAACGAATTCCAGTACGAATTTGTAGCAGGAAATCTCTTCTTGCCAACGACGTATCTTGGCATTGTTGAATTCCCGCTGGTCCAGGTAAGTCAGTGATCTGTGGTCGGTGAAAATGACAAAGGGGCGATTGCGCAGGAAATAATCAAATTTGGCGATCGCCACTTTATTGCATACGCCTCTCGTTCCGTTGTGGACCAGTTCTGTTCCGTAGTGTTGAAAGTGTGTGAGGCGACAGCTATAATTTTCTTCTTTCCATTCTCCGCCTCCTGCATTAGGATGGCACCACAGGCCACGTCGCTGGCATCGGTGGTAAGGGTGAACAGTTGGGAAAAGTCTGGAAATGAGATGATCGGTGGTGAAGAGAGTCGGTTTTTTATTTTTTGGAATGCCTTGTCGGCTTCCTCCGTCCATAAGAATGTCCTATTTGCTTTGTTTAGCTCGTGGATGGGATTCATAAGGTTGGAGAACGTGTCCGATCTTATCTGTTCGTATAGGCGAGTCTCCAGGAATTGTCTGATCCATACTAATCGACCGATAAGGCTTTGTAGCGCCTTTTTGATGTTGGGGGTTGCATTTCCCTAATGGCACGAACATATTCTGGGTCGGCCTTGAATCCCTCGCTGGTCACTATGCGCCCGAGGTATTTTGCCTCAGTGGCGAGGAAGGTGCATTTCTCGGGGTTGAGTTTGAGTCCGAATTTGCGCAGGGCGGTGAAGAGCTGCTCTAGTGCGAGTATGTACTCCTCGAATGTCTTAGCATGGACCAGATTGTCGTCGATATAGGAGGATATGTTTGAGCGAGATGAGACCGTCGCCAGGGCTTCTGCTATGCATCGGGAGAAGATTTGTCCGGCCGACGTGAGGCCAAAAGCTAGACGCGTGTATTGGTAACACTTGTCCTTCCATGTGAATGCTGTTTTGTAGCGATCGCGTTTCATCGATTTGTATTTGCCAATACCCGCTGCGGAGATCGAGGGTGGCAAAGTATTATTGCCTTCCCCGATCCTGTGGAACAGTTGGTCGATCCTTGGCATGGGGTATGGGTCGAGATCGATCAATACCTTATTGAGAGTTCTTTTGAAGTTTGCAACGACTCGAATTGTTCCATTTTTCTTACGCACGGCGAACACCGGACTGTTGAAACCCTTAGGATCGTGGCAAGGCTCAATTATTCCCACAGAGGCCATGTGGTTGATTTCGTCATCGACGTCGCCTTCAAGTGCCTGGGCTATAGGATGTTGCCTTTGGCTGCGCGATTGACCATTTGTTGGTATCCGAACGGGCTTGACGAAGGTACCCTTATCCCCGTTTTGTGTACCGAGGACGTCGCTGTAACGAAGAAGTAGGTTCGTTACGCCTTCTAGTTCGTCGCGGTTCGGGTGGTTTGGGAGTGATAGCCCTGTATTTCGTTTTAGCCAGCGCAACTTTTCTTCCAGTGTCTGGTAAATGGGCACTGGCGTTGCGGTCAGCCGACCTTCACTGCTGTTAAGGGTTTGCGCCCCATACACAGGGTTGTTGTTGAGTGAGCCGACCTGGTCATGTGCTCGTATTAGCGGGGCTGTGTGTGTCACTAGACCCGACGCCGTGGTTCGTTTGAACTCGACAGTTGCGTCCTGGTTGTTGATTGTGTACGAGTTGAGTGTGTTGTGACCAAGGATATTTTGACCGATCAGAATCGGTGTAGACTGAGCCGTTACCAACACGTTGATTTCACCGAAGATGGGGGAGTCATGGTTGCCGATGGCGATATCACAGTTTAGTTCTCCAATGGCAGTAATGCTACCGTTGATCCCTTTTACGTGAACGTTGGAACGAGTCATGTGTTTCTTAGCCTCCTTGGGCAGTTGAGAGATTGGTACAATGCAGGTGGAGCATCCAGAGTCCAACATTGCTGCACCGGAAAATGCGGTACCTTCGACGATGAAGGTAGAGTTTATGAGAGGTGATCTCTGCCCGGAAGGTTTCTGGAGGTTGTATATGTGATGGCGAGTGGGGGAGAACCGAGACTGGGCCATCACATCTCGTCTGGTTCGTACCGAAAATCCTGTACTTCCGTGTTTATAGATGGTGTGTCCCTATCCGTTTCTGCGACATGGGCATGGGTGTGAGGCGGATGACGATATGGGCAATTTTGGCCGTGGAAGCAAGCGCGGCCCATGGTGTAGTTCCAGCATATGCCGGGTTCTAGGTTGCGGTCGCGGCCTCCGCGTGTCCGGATGTTGTTGCGTTTGTGTGATGTAGTAGCATTCGTCTGTTGTGAGCGCGGTGGTTGGTCACTTGTTCGTGGGTGGTTGTTTGAGTTTGGTGGACGTGTTTCCCCGACTCCATCGCTGTGGTCTATGCGTGTAGTATGCGTTGTCATGCGATGTCGTGTCGTCAGTCTTTATGCCCCGATCGATGTATTGTTGGGCTTCACACGCTATACCGCTTGCTGTGTAATGGTTGTCCATTGTTCTGACGAGGTGAGGGTATAGGTTTGGATTCCACGTTTTGACCTTCTCGCTCATCAACATTGCCCCCATCACCGAGAAAAGTGTATCGACAGTTAGATCAGAGTTGTTGTCCTTCCTGTGTTTATTTTTTATGTGGACAGCGGCCTCTCTGATTGTGTTTTCGAGTCGGCCAGCGAAATCTGTCAGCTTTTCACCGTCTCGTCGTTGTAGATCCCATGCGCGACTAAGGTGTTGGAAGTTTGTCATCTGGCTGCCATGGGTTGCCAGGAGGTATGCCTTCAGCTGCTCGAAGGTGGATGTGTCCTGCCCGGAGTCTGTCATCTGCTGAAAAATGCCGTGGTCGAGTAAATCCTTGGCAGCCTTGACAAATTCAGTTTCCAAGCTGGGATAGTTGGTAAGTTCGGGCGTCACGTGGAGCGTATAGGTTTTGTTTAGGCTGGTGATGAATTGGTTCACGTCGTTTCCAGGGTTGAAGTTTCTTTTGGGTCTCATGGCGTCACGCAGGTTTTGCTGATGCGTTAGTAGACTGTAGTTGTCGGCTGTCTGGGTTGTTGGTGGTGTCGTTGGTTTGGCGTGATCTAGGGCTTCCATCATCCTGTTTATCTCGGTTGTTGCTTCTTGTATTGTTTCCTGACTAACAGGTGTTGGGCAATTTCTTAGGTCGCGGAGATATTTTCTCTGGTCTTTGATAAAGTCGATAATTTCCGAGCGAGTTAATCTTGTATAGTCCATATTTTCCCTTGCAACACGCCTGACACCAGTTTTGTATCTTAGGATATCCGTAAAAGCGTATGGTTTGCAAGGAAGGATAATGGACAAGATTAATTTGATAAAAAATCGTTTATTGAAATAACGAGTGTGAAAATTGTTGTTGTCGCCGTAGATAACGGTAGTAGTTCTCTGGAGTGGCCGAGGGGTCGGTGAGGTGTGGGTATCGTATGATACGTCGGAATCTCTCTTGGCCTGGTGCAAGGCGTGAGGTGGTAGAAGTTGAGTTGATACGGTCACTTGGTGTAGGGACCAAGTCAGGAATATCTCAGTGGAATAGTGATGGTCAGGGAAGGTAGTAGTGGCCGAGGGAGTTGAGTTCGTCAACTTAGGATACTGTTGTAAGTGGATACGGTCACTTGGTGCGGGAATAAAGTCAGGAATATCTCAGCGAGTTGTAGCGGGTAGCGCTGTAGTGGTCAGGGGGGCAAGGATGTCGCCTGGCTACGGTGAGGTGTTGAAGTAAGGCTGAGTGTCCGGGTGGGCGAGGGCGTGCGTGGTGGTGGGTGCGTAGCAGTTCCTTGATCCTCTCGTCTGGTGATATTCTCGGTTCCAGGCCGTCCGTCCAACTGCCGATTCTCAAAATACCCGAGCTTATATGCTGGTAGATGGGCTCCAGAAAGCTTTTGGGGTTTTTTAGCGGGAAGATTTTTCATTGGTTGAAAATCCGGATTCCTTACAATATTATTTTTTGTTTATTTTGGAATTCCTCTCAAGCGTAACTCAATCCGAGCCTATGCGCAGAACTGCGTCGAATTGGTCACTTCGTGAGAGGGTACCATTGAGTTCACATCCGTTTGTTGCCTCCGACTTGAGTTTTGATGTTTTATGGTAGCGAGGTGTATTTTGTGAGTAAGCATTGTGAATCATAAGAGATATCTTCGCTCTGATATAACAGTAGTAGTAGTAGTAGTAGTAGTAGTAGTAGCTGCCGTTAGCTCAGAGAAACAACATACGAAAGTCGTATAATCGAACGGAGGTTGTTTATTTATTTCTATGCTCGTGGGTTCTTTTTCAGGGAGAGATAGATAGATTGATAGAGATAGAGATAGAGATAGATAGATAGATAGATAGATAGATAGAGAGAGAGAGAGAGAGAGAGAGGGGGGGGTGTAAGGTCAAGCTCTTCTATCGTTAATCACGTTCATGCTCGCTGTTCGTTGCTATCCTAGGCACGTCATCGTGGGACTCCAAGAAACCCACGTCTGCTTCTGACGAAGGCCCAGACGAAAGAGACCGATTTTTCTCTTCTTCCGTTTGTGGTCCCAAGGGTGGGAAAGGATACATCCGCTTCCGTCCTTCGCAGAAAACCTGGGACTTCCGTTTTTACTTTTAAAATCTAGTTCATGGGTCATTGGTCGATCAATGGCTGGCACTCGTTGAGTGTTTACAATTCCAAACTTTAAACTCTTTTTGGTCTTATTTCTTTTTCTTCTCTTTCTCCAGAAATCCGATTACCGTTTTCTTTTCAATCCCCAAATTCTCCATAGACCATAATAATTATACTACAACTGCTGGTTCTAATTCAGAATTTGCTACCCCCTAGACAGGTTGCCTTACCAAGGCAAGAAAACCCAATCTACCTCACTATTTATACATATCAGGGTGGGGAAAAGAGACGCATGCCTTTCATTAGGGCATTAGCACGAAGTGAGGCGCAAACAGCTTCGTCCAGAATTTGAACTCGGTTCCCATTTTTTACGACGATAACCGTTACAACTTTTCTCAAAACCTCTCAACTGATATTTCTTTCCTCTTTTAAATAAGTAATTTTGTCATGAGAAAAACCTCCTCTGCGTTAAACTTTTAAAATAACTACTTTAACCTGCCATACAAACTGGTTATTAAATACAAATCTTAACTTAAATATCTGCCTACTTTATACCGCTCACAGCGGCTCTCAGACCACTGCGATCCTATCGTAATCTACTGGATGTGGCTCTTTACACGGAAAAACATATTAAAGGAACTTTATTTCAATAGAATGAGTTCTAAGGTAAATAGAAAGTGAACTTTGAAATATACCACCCTGCAGGTAAAATACAAAGACAATTTGGTACTGCCGTTGTAGAAATTTGGTGGGCATAGAGTTAATAATATCCCCATGCAATTATGCTGCTCTGGCTCATTGATATTATTATGGGTCATCTAACGCTAACAAACAGTTTTCTTGTTTTCTAAGATATTCATTGACACGAATAATATTCTTAGTATTATTTGGATTATTCAGACTATTGTCCTCATCTTCGTTGTTATTTGTACAATGTTTCGGTCGATGTGCCCTCCTCCCCCTTCAGGTATTTCTTGTTGGACTCGGAAACCTTCTCGGACTCGGGAACTGTCGTAATTCTTTATTTAGTCCACGAGTGTATCCTGTTCTCATTCCGCTAACTGTAGCTGGGGTACAGGTGTTAAGCTTTGTTAATTATTATTCTATGATACTGTTGCCTCTGACCAGAATTGAACCTGCAGTCTAGAGATAACTGGCACTTAGAACTATCTTAACCTAAATCCTTTATGAGAACAGGATACCCCCGTGAAATATCATGAATTAAAACTCTTAAGAAAATTATGTAAAGCAAACACATGACAAAATTATTTTAGTAACAGAGTGGAGAATACATTAAATAAATACGAGTTTGCGTCGACAGGTTCCTTAACGCTTATTTAGATGGACAACAAATAAATAGAAAGAAAAACAAAAAAAAAGCAGGAAAAAATACAACAGCAAGCGCACTCTACCCCTTCTCTCTTTCTTCTCTCTCTCTCTCTCTCTCTCTCTCTCTCTCTCACACACACACACAGACACACACACACGCACGCGCGCGCGCGCATGCGCACTAACGAATGATAAAAAAGAAAAAGCAGGAAAAATACAAAAGCATACACAATCTTTCTCTCTCGCTCTCCCCCTCTCTCTTTATTTATTTATCTATCTATCTATCTATCTATCTTTCTCTCACACACACACTCTTTCGCTCTTTCTATTTCTTTCTCTCTCTCTCTCTCTCTCTCTCACACACACACACACACACACACTCACACACACACATACACTCTCCCCCCCTCTCTCTCTCTCTCTCTCTCTCTCTCTCTCTTATATATATATATATATATATATATATATATATATATGAAATTTAACATTTTGAAAAAACAAATGATGTCATGTAATTTGCTGACAGAAATCTGTTTAGACCAAATGGATAAATTGGTCTTCACCACGAGCAATATAGACGGGCGTGATGAAGACCAATTTATCGATTTGGTCGAAACAGATTTCTGTCAGCAAATTACATGGCATCATTTGTTTTTTTTCAAAATGTTAAATTTCATACTGTCGGATTAATTTCCATCTATTTTTCATATATATATATATATATATATATATATATATATATATATATATATACAAAATATTAAAATTCGAAGGCAATACAATGCGTATAAAAAAATAAAGACAAAAAGATGTTTTTTTATGTCTTATCGATTTCGAAGCTAGAGCTTCATCATCAGAGTTTATTTTCAGAAATGACGTGTTTTTATCTGTGTGGTTATAATTTCTCTTCTTATTTCCTTTTCCTCTCCTTTTTTTTTCCTCTCTTTCTTCTTCTCCTCCGTTATGAATGAAATAGGCGAATAACTGTAATTTCTTATTTCTCTCTCTTTTATATATATATATATATATATATATATATATATATATATATATATATATATATATCGCTTGTAACTCTCTTAACATAAATACTTTATCCACTAAACTATATGTCCAATTGGACTTTTCCTACTTACTTACAGTCATTCTTATGTCGAAAAGGAAAAGCTATATTAGTTATTTTTGCCTGAATTATTTTACTGCGAAACGAAAGGTAAAGGAAAAGTTTTCTACACCTGACACATTGTAAATTGGAGTCACAAAAAATCCAGTCACTGATATCTGGTCTCTGGCGACAGCCAATGAGATTATGTTTAGCTGCGTTTCTGACTGACACTTATAAAAACAAAAGAAAATCTGCCAGAAAATAAGGAATTGTATTCTATGAAAGCGTGTCACCTGATTGAAAATAGAGAAGGACGTCCTAACATAGAAAGAAAGAAAAAAGCGTAGTTAAAAAGTCTTCAATTACGGGAAAGAAAGAAAAACATAGAAGACAGGGTTGAATTTTTTTATAAGTAGGTTTTGCTTTCTGCTTCGACGAGGATAGGAATCTCTCGCCATGTTTTTTTAGGCGTCTCTTGTCACTTACTGAATGTGTGTCTTTGCACTTAGTTGATAGCTTTACAAACATTCAAGATCTTTTTTTTCCCACTGACACTTGTCACATTTCTCACAGTCTTTTCATTTTTGTCAATTGCTTCATTTCTTTTTATCTCTACAATTTTGTTTTTATTCCGTCTAAAATTTTCTCCCTTTCCAGAATTTTGTTCATCTTTAAAAAAAAAAGAAAAGATTAGATTATGTCGTTCTTTTTTCTCAATTTAATTCAAGGTTATTCTTTTCTTTATTTAAAAAAAAATTTAATTTGAGGTTCTCCCTTTCTTTATTTCTTTTTAGTTTCATTTAAGTTTTTTTTCTTTTTCTTCGTTTCCTAAATTTTGTCCGCCATCTTTAAAAACAAAATTAATTAGATTTTCGTTCCTTCTTTAGTGTACTTTTTCTTTCTTTTCCTTTTTTGTTCTATTTTTCTTTCTTTTCTTTTTTCTTTTTTTTTTTTTTCTTTCTTTTTTTTTTTTTTTTTTTTTTTTTTTTTTTTCTTTTTTTTCTTTTCCTTTTTCTTTTTCTTCTTTTTTTCTAAATATTTAATCGTTTTAAGTGAAGTTATTTTTTTTGTTAATTTTTTATTCACCAGAGTTTGTTGTTTTTTTCTAGCTTCCTCTTTTTTATGTAATCATTTTAGTAATGGCATACAAAGTGTCTTATTACTAATCATTTCAGATCTAAATTGTAAAAAGAAAAGCTAAAAAGATATCTTGACCTTCCTGGATATGACTCATTCTTCATTATATATATAATTGCTTTGTTAATAGCATTTTTCAGCTCTTAAGAAAATCAGTCATGTTAGAAATTAGAGCAGCAGAGTTCTTTTTTAAACTCTTTGGTTTTAACTACTCTAATACGTTAGCGTTACTGTAATATATATATATATATATATATATATATATATATATATATATATATATATATATATATATTAAAGAAATGGATACAATAGAAACCTACTCGAGTATTGAGCACTTTGTATTTGTTATATCGCTGACTTAACCCCTGGATTTTGTGCACCTCCAACGATCGTGCCCATATTCACCGGTAAGCCACCTTTTATATATATATATATATATATATATATATATATAGTCCTTTGTTATTATTGGAGAATTGAAAATAAAGTGCTCGATTACGTGTATAAGAGCTGTATTTATTTATTTATTTATAATAGTGTACAATACATTTACAATGCCATTGTTAAAATTGGTTTCCAAGCAGCCGCCATTCATCAAGACAACGCGCCTGTTTAAGAAATAACAGGCGCATTATCTTGATGAAGGGTAGGTAACATGCTGCCTGGAAACCAATGGTAATAATGGCACCTTAAATGTATTGTACACTATGATATAAATATATATATATATATATATATATATATATATATATAAAGTAAGTAAAGTCGTCGGGGTGACCTAAAGTCGGTATCAGCCAAACACCAAAGGAGTCTATCCCCTTTAGATGTAGATATAGATATATAGTGTCCAATTGCCACTTTAACATTTCCATTGTAGTGACATTAGTAAATTATCTAAAAGTGCTTAATATAATATAAACCTAGTGCTGATATAATTGTGGAAAAGAGTTATGTGTCTATCACTGTTTCGATCAATACGATCTCTTCAGGACCCTACCTTATATTTGACTCAGCTGAAGTCATTACTTTGTAAAGTTGAGACAAACGTGTCTTCCGATAGTAACGGTTGAACATTTTGTCATTCATATTTTTCCTCTTGTTGCGTACAGCTTATTCTATTCGGTTATTTATTTCCTAGTTCGGATCACTGTACAGTAATATATATATATATATATATATATATATTATATATATATATATATATATTATATATATATATATATATAATATGTATATATATATAATATATGTAATATATATATATATATATATATATATATATATATATATATATATTATGATATACATATGGTATACACAGGAATAACCTAGTCGAGTTTCCCCATAAGGGTCTTCAGGGTTAAATCCACTGAATTAATCAAGACATTGATTAATTGCAGATTCTGTCATTAATGATCATACCCACAAAATACACGCGTATAATCGGCTGCAATTAATCAATATCTTGATTAATTCAGTGGATTTAACCCTGAAGATCCTTATGGTGAAACTCGACTTGGTTATTCCTGTGTATATCATCATAATAATAAATTCGCTCTAATTACGTATTGAGCAATTTATATTTGTTATATCGCTGTCTTATCATTGTGAAACTTGTATCAACTAACCATTGTGACCAATTTCACCGGTAAGTCTCCATTTTCATATATATATATATATATATATATATATATATATAAACATTTTTTTTTGTGATGAAACAAAGAAAATACAGTGCTCAATCACAAATTGTGAGAGCTAATATTTATTTAATTTGTTGAGTTTTTAAAGATAAATGTTTATTATAGACAGCTACCCAGGTTTCTTGCTAGGTCGCAATCATCAATTTTTCAAAAGAAATTTTTTTCTATTTTTAAAGAATAAAGGGAGGTAACTTCGTTGGCATTTTTACAAAAAAATGCAATTTTTGAAAAAATTGAATTTTTAATAAATCCGAAGCGCACTAGCGTCCACGAATGCAACCAACGTTATTTGCGGTCCAGAATGTGACATTAAGAAAAGATCTTCAATAAACACCATGGGATCTAATTTGACAGCCTGATGATTGCGCCCTAGCAAGAAACCTGGGTAGCTGTCTATAATAAACATTTATCTTTAAAAAGTCAACAAATTAAATATATATATATATATTGTTAAAATGTGTTTTAATAAATTGAGTTAAAAATAATTGAGTTCCCATCAAAAATGAATAAAACAAAACATCATCTGCATAAAATGACCCAATGGGCTAACATGCCGTACAATCCAACCAACTAACCAACTGATTTTGTGTAATAATATCCGAGAGTAAAACAGAAAGTGTTGTGAATCATTCAGTAGTTTTAAATAAATAAAAACTGATTTTGTTTAATTCTGTCAGTGGGTAAAACAGAATTTTTTTTTAAATCATTCAGTAGTTCTTAATAATTAACTGATTTCGTTTTATAATATCAGACAGTAAAACAGAAATTGTTGTGAATCATTCAGTAGTTTTAAATAAATAAAAACTGATTTTGTTTAATTCTGTCCGTGGGTAAAAACAGAAAATTCTTAAAACCATTCAGTAGTTCTTAATAATTAACTGATTTCGTTTTATAATATCAGAGAGTAAAACAGAAAGTGTTGCGAATCATTCAGTAGTTTTAAATAAATAAAAACTGATTTTGTTTAATTCTGTCAGTGGGTAAAACAGAAATTTTTAAAACCATTCAGTAGTTCTTAATAATTAACTGATTTCGTTTTATAATATCAGAGAGTAAAACAGAAAGTGTTGCGAATCATTCAGTAGTTTAAATAAATAAAAACTGATTTTGTTTAATTCTGTCAGTGGGTAAAACAGAATTTTAAAAAAATCATTCAGTAGTTCTTAATAATTAACTGATTTCGTTTTATAATATCAGAGAGTAAAACAGAAAGTGTTGCGAATCATTCAGTAGTTTTAAATAAATAATTCTGCAGTAAACAGAAAATGTTTATAGTTCTTAATAATTAACTGATTTCGTTTTATGTAGTTTTAAATAAATAAAAACTGATTTTGCTTAAGTCAGTGGGTAAAACAGAAAATTTTTAAAACAATTCAGTAGTTCTTAATAATTAACTGATTTCGTTTTATAATATCAGAGAGTAAAACAGAAAGTGTTGTGAATCATTCAGTAGTTCTTAATAAATGAAAATAACGATGAAGCCAGGGAAGGAATTCGACAAGAAAAACGACAAATTAATCAATGGGGTAAATTAACAGATAAAAAAAAAAAGCAACACTGTTAGTGATTATTGATTTTTCATAAGTATTTCTATCATGTTAGTTCTAATCGTTTTTTCATTGCAACTATTTAGACCTTTAGTCTACGTTGTCAGTAAAACAGCACAATTAGAATTAAGATGGTAGATATACTCGTTAGATATTATTATAATGATGAGAATGTTTCATCTAAAAATAAAGTCGTCTGGAATTCTCTTTTTTTGAAAAATCGATTCCACTAGTTGGAATTGTCAAATTGATAATGTCAAGCTATGTTCGTGCCAAAGGGCACTTGCCAAATTTGGTCGGATGGGTTCCTTGCAGAATCTGTAAGCTAAGGTTATTTTCAAAATCTAACGGTTGTGCCAGAATGTAGTTGAAAAAAAAAACTATATATACAGGATATTCGGGAGAAATTTGACAGTTTCATAAGGAAAAAGGAAAAGTGCTTGTTAAGAACAAAATTTAATGGATTGTAAAGAAATTCAACAGGTACGGACATTACACTACTGTCAACTAGTTTCACTAAAAATAACCGCTATTAGCGTCGATCATAGCCTCAATCCTGCTCCGGAACCTGGAGCAAGCTGATGTTACAGTTTCCCTGGGAAGGGTGTCAAAAACTACCTTAGTTCTGTCGATTAACTGGGCTTTTGTAGAACTGGCAAATAAAAATCCATAGATCTGGGGAGTTCGGATGCCAAAAATTGGGACTGGTGTAGTCGTAAAAATTCGCCGACTACCATTTTTGACTTTTTCCAGAGGTGAGGCAGGGGGTCGAATCCTGTTGCCATACATATGGTCTACCATTGGCTACCGTTGTTATCCAGGGCTTGACTACAGTGTTTAGCAAATCCACGTAGGCATGTAAGGGTCCTCCAACATTATTTCTGCAGATTTTTGAGTAATTCTATTGTACAAACGCAATCAGATCGTCTGTTATGTTGCTTTCTTCTAGCCACAACCTCTGAGTCTCGATTGCAATTCTCCACTCCATGCCTGATTGTTTTTACAGTGTTCAGGGAGCACTGGGCAGCAATCATAATCTCCTTTTTTTGATGGCCGGCACAGATCATCATGACACAAGTTATTCTCTTCCATGATTCAGATGGGTTCCAGTCATCTATTCTATCTGTCATCACGTATATGAATGAATAAGGGTCCAAACTCTTAAATGAGGCGTAGTGTGCGTCAATAGCCCCAACCTACGGAGACCAAATATACATATGTCAAATTTATCCCGAACACCCTGTATGTATGTGTGTATATGTGTATGTGTGTATGTGTATGTGTGTGTAAATTTAGTTTCCTCTTTCTCTTCCCATATCTTTTTCTAGTAGGACTCGAGCATTCGCCAATTCGAAAGGAACAACTCGCTCAACTACTAAGTAGGATTGTGTCGATACATGTACATTTGAAAAGTACTAGTAACAGTTCTATAATATATATATATATATATATTATATATATATATATATATATATATATATATATGTTTCTTTGTTCTCTTTATATCTATATACATAAATATAAATATATATATATAAATAAATATATATATGTGTGTGTTTTGTGTTTGTGTGTGTTTGTGTGTGTGTGTGTGTGTGTGTGTGTGTGTCTGTGTAAATGCAATTTCCCCTCTTTTTCTAGTAGGACTTGAACATTCACCAATTCGAAAGGAACAACTCGCTCAACCACTAAGCAGGATTGTGTCGATGTAAGTACCTTTGAAAAATACTAGCAACTTTTCTATAATACGTATATGTGTATATATGCATGTATGTATGTATGTATGTATGTATGTATGTATGTGTGTGTGTGTGTGTATGTGTATGTGTAAATGCAGTTTCCTCTTTTTCTTCCTATTTGTTAAATTCTGGCACAGCTGTAAATGTTGAACCTCCACCAAAAGGAAAAGATGGAAAGGAAAGAATGAAAAAAAAAGTGAACATCAACTGGCTCTCTACTTGAATTATCAATGGTCAACAGATGGCGTTCAGAGAACTTTACAAGTGTTCACTGCCTCTACGCCGAATAGTCGATCTAAGACAAAAGAAACAAAAACCTCAGACAAAAAATGGCAAAACTACCTTAAATAAAACCGACACTTTCAATCGACGCATTGGCATCCGTTGGGATATCAAGGTTCAACCGAAATCAATTTTTGCTTGAAAGAATCAATAAAAAAGATGTCGGGTCTCTCTTGATAATTTTACAGTGAAATTGCTTTACAAAAGAGGACTATTAGTATTATGGTAATTTATGAGGAAGTGCGTCCCGGTCTCCTGCCTCAAGAGTTGCTGCCCGGTGACTATTAAAATAACAACCCAGCTCAGTCTATTCAAAACTATCCATCTATCTATCTATCTCAATTTGTTCATATCTATCTATATTACTTTAAATACTAAGATTTTTTTATTCATGTTTCTTTAATGTCTTGTTTTTAGTTTAAATAAACAAGAATTACGACAAAAAAAGATGCGACCCCCCCAATACATTTACTTGTCGAAAATATATATCTATCTATCTCCATTTGTTCGTATCTATCTATATTATTTTGTTTGTTTATCTATCTATCTCAGTCTATTCAAAACTATATATCCATCTTCATATCTAAACAAGAATTACGACAAACTAAGATAAATAAATAAGAATTACGACGAGCTGGGGTTGTTATTTTGATAGTCACCGGGTAGCGGTTTTTGAGGCGGGAGACCGGGACGCACTTCCTCATAAATTACCAGTATTATTTGTATTATTCGGACTATTGTTAATATCTTCATTGTTATTTGTATAACGTTTCGGCCGATGTGCCCTCCGGCCTTCTTCAGGTATTTCTTGTCTAAATCAGGAATCTTCTTGTCGTAATCGGGAACCTTCTTGTCGTAATCGGGAGCCATCACGGAACTTTGAACCTAACCCTTTATTCAATCCACGGGTGTATCCTGTTCTCATTCCGCTAACCATAGCTGGGGTACAGGTGTTAAGCTGTGTTAATTATTATTCTATGTTACTGCTGCCCCTGACCAGGATTGACCCTTCACTCTAGATATAACTTAACTCCTTTATAAGAACAGGATACCCCTGTGAACCTAATAAAGGGTTAGGTTCAAAGTTCCATGATGGCTCCCGATTACGACAAGAAGATTCCCAATTACAACATGAAGGTTTCCGAGTCCGAGAAGTTTTCCGAGTCCGTCAAGAAATACCTGAAGAAGGCCGGAGGGCACATCGGCCGAAACGTTGTACTAGTAACAATGAATGAATACATGGAATAAACTACCATCATTAATAGTAAATGCCCCATCTCTAAAATCCTTTATGGCAATGTTAGATAATCTGTGGAAAGTGTATAAATATTCTGTGGAATTATAATTAATGTTTATAAGGAACAGTTGATAGGTCTCAGACCTAATATACTAGCTGAAAAGATATTAATATTACTACTTCTCTGGGCGATGTAACATATTGCCTGAGGGGTGGGAGTAAAAAATTAAATGTCAGCGAGTTTGTACCCTAAGTAAGTAAAATCATCAAATTCATTAAAGGATTAAAAAATAAAACAATTTGAAATGTAAACTTTAAATATGTATTAAAATAATGGGCCGGGTTAGCTCAGTTGGTAGAGTGTTCGGCTAGAAACCACAAGGTTCCTAGTTCGATACCGGTCCTCGCCAACTCAGCGTATGAGTAGCACAGGGATCTGTGCGGTAAAGTAAGGAGCTGACGGTAGGTGTGGCGCTCCAACTCAGACGCAAATAACAATCTCCTTGGTCTAGCGCAAGGGAAAAGGGGATAGACTCCCTCGCTGATTGGCTGATACCGACTTTAGGCCGCCCCGACGACTTTACTTACTTTTATATATAGATATATAATACCAGTCATGTATTTATTAAAACTTGTTTTAAAAAACAATGAGGTCTGTCTAATGCTGCATGTTCAAATTTTGAGTGTATTTATTCTATGTTATGACGATTTTGGGTAATGTGACGTAAACAGTGACGTAATTTTTGTTACAGACAAAAACCGGAAGCGAATCTCCATTATTAATAGAGAAGTAAAATCTCTAATCTCTAATCTAATCTATCGCCCAGTCTCTCTCTCTATTATACCCGAGAATGTTGGAGGGGTATATACGGCTATACAACAGAATGATGGAGTTTGAATCTTGCTATTAGATATCCAAAACGCCTTGCAATTCGCCTTTAGACGTCATCATTAGTCAAAGTGAAGAAAAAATATTGAGGAAATATTTTATCTGCAGACAACAAAAACTATTATTGATTATACACGAAAATAAATTAGTATCTAGTCGCATTCAGAATTGCTGAAGAAGAACAAAAAATAGAATAGATGATTACAGATATATGACACATTGATTCATATATATGAGTCATGGTAGATTTTGTCCCACTTTAAGTATAGATCTTTTGAAATATTGAAGACTTTTGGCGATTTTCTGTTTGTTGTCTTGGTAGAGATCAATATTCACAATTTCCATATTTAGTGGATGTTCATTCAGATTTTTTATTTCATAAAAAATACAAAAAACACAAATAAGACACAAAACAATATTGATTGATTGGTTAAATCGAACTTAACGGACCTAAATTGCACCATCGTATGTCACCCCGCTGAAAGAAAGAAAATACCAAAAATCAGGGAATTAACCGAATTTAATGAAATTTTCAGTGTTGATATATTAATGAATAAAAGATATAATGCACTAGTTATTTTGTTTAAAAACGTTTATATTTTTTGAGGTCAGTTAACTTTGAACCACGTATCTTTGAGGCGTAACAGATTCTAACGACGAACAGCGCACATGAACGTAATTTACGATAGAACAGTTTGACCTTACCCTCTGTCTCTCTCCAATCTATAAAAGAACCCACGAGCCTAGAAAGAAATAAACAATCCCTTTTCGACTATACGACTTTCGTATGTTGTTTCTCTGAGCAAACGATGACTACTACTACTAACGACTACTACTACAACAATTACCTATATTATTTCATTTACGACAGAACAAAAATGAAAATTGCAAAACATTTAAACTCTACTTCCGCTCGTTGATGTTATTACCACTTAGCTAAGCCTGAAATATTATCTGTACTTCTTTTATTACTTGTCATTTTGATCGATGTCTCGACTTGGCAGTCTTAGTTAAGTAAGAAAATAATAGAGTAGAGGTAAAGTAAGCGGGCAGCATTATATAATCATGATGATTTAGAATTTCTTTTGTGTGTAACTGGATTCCCGTTCGGAATTTCTCTGTATAGAAAACAAAAGGGTCGGTTTAGCTCAGTCGGTAGAGCGCCTGCCTAGGAACCACAAGGTTCCGAGTTCGATACCGGCCATCGCCAACTCAGCGTACGAGTAGCGCAGAGATCAGTGCGGTAAAGTCAGGAGCTGATGGTAGGTGTGGCGTTTCACCACAGATGCTAAAAAACTATCTCCTTGGTCAAGCGATAGTGAAAAGGGGATAGACTCCCTCGCTGTCTGGCTGATACCGAATTTAATCCCCCACGACGACATTTATAGAAAGCGAAAATATTTTCTTTCAGAATTTAAAAGGAATTCTTTCCAATGCGTGACTAAATGACGATTTCATTCTGTCATTGTCTTGTCAATTGGTTAATGCGCTCGCCTGTGTCTCAAGCTGATGAGGATTTTAGAATTTATTATATCTCGTGGCCGACAACTGAAATCTGTACAAATTAGAATCAGCGAATGGATAGAAGGCATGCCCCTTTAAGAAGATTGGTTATCATGATGGGGGAATTTATTTCATAAATTTTAGAGCCGCCATTTTTCAGTTTCAGGGAAAATCTCTTTAGCGCCAAAATCTCTATTAATCAATACCTAAATCCGATCGACATTTAAAACGGAATAAAAAAGCAATAAATATTTTAACACTCTTGGTCTGAAAACGTAGTCTGTTATTGATCGAAATCACTGAAGAGTATTTGGTTAAATCGAACTTAACGGACCCAAATTCCACCATCGTATGTCACCCCGCTGAAAAAAAGAAAATACCAAAAATCAGGGAATTAACCGAATTTAATGAAATTTTCAGTGTTGATATATTTATAATTAAAATATATCATGCAACAGTTATTTTATATAAAAACTTTTACATTTTTTCAGGTCAGTTAACTTTGAACCACGTATCTTTGAGGCGTAACACAGATTTTCAAAGATACGTGGTTCAAAGTTAACTGACCTGAAAAAATGTAAAAGTTTTTATATAAAATAACTGTTGCATGATATCTTTTATTCATTAAATTCTCTTAATTCATTTTGGTATTTTTTTCGGTGATAGTGGAATTTAGGTCCGTTAAGTTCGATTTAACCTCTAATTTCTAGAAAATCCTAACTCATTTAAGCGATTTAATGCCACATTTCCCAAAAGCAAAGAATATCTTGCCGATCCTGAATTTAAAATTTGAATTCATCAATTTGAAACTTTACTCTTTCTGGATTTAATATCAGGTCAGTTAACTTTGAGGCGAGACAGAGATTCTCAAAGATACGTGGTTCAGTATACTCTGCTTACGCAATGCCATTTTCTATATCTTCATCTGTTGGCAAACTCAATTCTTGTCTTCATATCTTTCCTTGATATATATATTTACCAGCCCCTTCGCACGAGCAGGATGTGACACAAGGTCAATTTCATAAGCGGAGTTTAACAGGCTTGAATTCAGAGTTTTCCTTCTCCCAGTCCGGTTACCTAACCAAGGTTAAAGGGCCCAGTGTACCCTAGTATTTACCCATAGCTGGAGGTAGAGTAGAATTCATACCTTTCCCAAGGGTATTAGCGTTAAGTGAAATGCAATTACCACATCTAGGATTTGAACTCGGGGCGATGAGTCCATTTCCTATGACTTTAACCATTACACCACGCGCTTCCTTTATTTTTGTTTAAACTCTCATGTTGCCGGATGCAAGTATCCGTTCGTTTTATTGTTGTAGAGGTAAAGGTTGTTTTTCCCTATGAGGTTTTCTATAATCTGTCTTTTTTGTTTTTTTGTCTCTTTGTTTTCCCATATTTCATTTCGGCAGTTAAACTCTCCCTATAAAATAAAAGATCTTCGAAATTGTTTTATTCGATGGTCTATTTCTGATTGGATGATGTTGTGATTTGGTGGTAATTTGGTGATTCAGATCGCTGGATTGTTGAAGTTAGCAAGAGCAGAGAGGAGACTGGTGGCAACTGGAGGAAGCTTGGTGTTACTTGATCCTAATCTATTAATAATGGAGATTCGGTATTAATTTGTCTGTAACCGACACTACGTCACTTCTTACGTCACATTACCCAAAATTGTCATAACTTTGAATAAATACACTCAAAATTTGAGCATGCAACCTCAGACGGTCCTCATTGTTTTTTTGTTTTCTTTAAATGAGTTTTAATCAATACATACCCGGTATTATATATTTTTATACAGTTTGTTTTATTTTAGTATATATTTAAAGTTATCAGAACTAAGTTTCCATTTCAAATTGTTTTATTTTTTTACTTTTTATTAAATTTTATGATTTTACTTACTTATGGTACAAACCGTCTGACATTGAATTTTTAACCCCCACACACTCTTCAAGCAATGTATTTCAAAAATTAATTTTTACACCGCCCAGAAAGCGTTTTTTTAGGGTTTTTTTGCTAGTTATAAAAACCTCCAGTGTGAAGATTCATCAGATAATATTAATTATAATGTTAGATAAACCAGAATAGAATTTGGGGAAGGAGGAAAGAAAGAGAGAGAGAGAAAGAGAAGGGGAAAGACAGAGAGAGAGAGATAGAGAGAGAGAGAGAGAGAGAGAGAGAGAGAGAGAGAGAGAGAGAGAGAAAGAGAGAAAGAGAGAGAGGGGGGCTGAATGAGTGAGAGAGTAAACAAATAAGGAAATGAAAAAATGGCATAGAAATATAACAGCTGCAATACATTCCAAAATCAAATACTAATAAAATATACCGGAAATACATTTTACTAAAGATACTTGTTGTCACTTGACCTCCTACAACAGTCATAAAAAAAACCGCTGGTGTGAAGATATATATCAATATCAATAATAAAGTTAAAGAAAGCCGAATAAAATGGGAAAGGGAGATGATAAATAGATTTTAAAAATGGCATAGGAATATAACAGATGTGATACATTCCAAAAAAAGAAAAAAGGAAAAAATAATAAGAAATAGAGGAAATACTTTTTTTCTAAGTTGTGTTGTCGGTTGTTTTATGAGAATAACATTAATTGCTCTGTTTATTTTTAAAGACGAGGGAATTTATAGCGAACAATAGTGAAGGAACTGGAGTAGAGATAAAATAGTGAACTATTTAGAGTTTCGTTAATACATAGGGATATATGATAAGTTGTAAACAAGGTATGTTTGGAATGGCTTTTTTTGCCGACAATTTTTGGGAGAATATGTGCTTAATTAGAGTCGTGCCTAATTTTGAAAATTCGCCTAATTCATTATTAATTAATTAATTTTCAAAATTAGGTACGACTCTAATTAAGCACATATTCTCCCAAAAATAGGGATATATCTATCAGACAAAAACAGGGACTGAGAGAGAGAGAGAGAGAGAGAGAGAGAGAGAGAGAGAGAGAGAGAGAGTGTGTGTGTGTGTGTGAGTGAGAGAGAGAGAGAGAGAGAGAGAGAGAGAGAGAGAGAGAGAATGAGAAAGACAGATACAGAGAGGCAGAGAGAGACGGGTAGATAGGCAACACAACA
>CM042155.1:23124023-23131523 GCA_023376005.1 Doryteuthis pealeii | reverse complement strand
TCGATACCGGCCCTCGCCAACTCAGCATATGAATATCACAGGGATCTTTGCGGTAAAGTGAGGAGCTGATGGTAGGTGTGGCTCTCCACCCCAGATGCTAAAAACAATCTCCTTGGTCTAGCGCTATTGAAAAGGGGATAGACTCCCTCGCTGACTGGCTGATACCGACTTTAGGCCGCCCCGTTGACTTTATGTTTTCTTAGGGTCGGTTTAGCTCAGTCGGTAGAGCGTTCGGCTAGGAATCACAACGTTCCTGGTTCGATACCGACCCTCGCCAACTCAGCATATGAATAGCACAGGGATCTTTGCGGTAAAGTGAGGAGCTGATGGTAGGTGTGGCTCTCCACCCAAGATGCTAAAAACAATCTCCTTGGTCTAGCGCTATTGAAAAGGGGATAGACTCCCTCGCTGACTGGCTGATACCGACTTTAGGGCGCCCGACGACTTTACTTTATGTTTTATTAAAATGCATGGGTATTATTTAAAAAAATGATTTGATGTTTTTTGTTTAAAGACACACCAAACCCGTATAGGCTATATAATGCCGAAATTTGATTCATTTGTAAATGTTTGATTATTATGAAAACTATATTTTAATGACCCATTACATTTATTTGACTATAATCTTTAATCCAGTATTTATATTCTTAATAATTTGCACGCAGTTGTATGGTTTCAAGTATATATATATATATATATATATATATATAATATCTTATTACAAGGGGGATTGTGTATTATTCTGTCTGTAACCGAAACTATATCACTACTCACGTCACAATTCCCTTAGTTATTACCGTCACCTTATCCATGATTTCATTTTTATTTAAACCTCAATTATTAATAAAATTGCTTCCCAGTTAACCATATCTACATGCTACTAGCATTCAATTGTATTAATATATACAAGAAAATAGCAGTTTACAGTGTGAACGGGAAGGCTAATTTGCATATTGATATAAAAATTTGATTTAAAAAAATATGTGCTTAAAATTATTGATTTCTATTTGTTTGGTTTTATCTTAATGAACATGAGCAACAATATTGGGGATAATAAATCTTAAAAGAAATCCGTTAAAAAGAAGAAATAACTGTAAATTTATTCTTTACTTCCTATTTTAAACTAAATAGATTAGTAAAATTTGTCAATTAATGACGGGAGTGATGGAAGAGTAAGTTTCAGTTGTTCTATTTTTTCGATTATACCCCCCTCTGTTTCAAATCTTTTAATCTGCATTCTTATTTATTTTCATTAGCCTTTCTAATTTAATATGATATTTTATTACATTAAAACTTAAATAATTACACCTGGAGGGTGCATATATTTACTAGTAATATATTATTATAATACTTAGCCCTGTTGGCTGGGTGTGTGGAATACGCCGATTGCGCCCTCAGCAGAGGGGCAAGACCCCCCCCCCCCGATGGGTCAATCTGTTGGCCGTGGTAGCAACCCGTAATGTTTAAGGATGGAATCCTGGTGTCTGAGCATGTTATACAACACTCCACTTTGGTCATTACTTAAGCTAGACGGGCGATCTGAGAGTCCATCCCCCGATCAATCAGCTGGTCACTTCAAGCCCTAGCACCTATATGATTGTCTCAACCTTATTTTCTCTATGGCAAACCTACAGACCTTTTTATCATTTATACGCTTGTTGGTGATGTTCTTTGTTCCCTTCATGATGTTAAAATGCATCTAATGACGAGGTTCCAATTCTGGAGCTCTGAGGAGTGTGGAGTACTCCTTCATCGCCGTTACTTACAGGTGTACTCTGACCCGGAGCGGCGCTATTATCTGTCATAGTTCAATTTATGAATTAGATATATAAAAATGAGTCTAAAAAAATGAATAACCAACAACAATGAATATAACAAAAAATGTTGCTGCATAAAATGTATTTATTTATTTATTTATTTTTCTTCCACTTTGTGTTTTCCTCATTTTATTAATTTTTTAATGATTCATTTTCTTCTTTCTTTCTTTCTTTCTTTCTTTTTCTTTCTTCTTTTTTTCTTTCTTTCTTTCTTTTCTTTCTTTCTTTCTTTTTTTCTTTTCTTTCTTTCTTTCTTCTTTCTTTCTTTCTTTCTTTCTTTCTTTTTCTTTTTTTGTTTTTCATTTTTTTTTTCTTTCTTTTTTCTTTCTTTCTTTCTTTCTTTTTTTCTTCTTTTCTTTCTTTCTTTCTTTCTTTCTTTCTTTTTTCTTTCTTTCTTTCTGTTGTTTTTCCTCATTTTATTTATTTTTTAATGATTCATTTCTTTCTTTTTTTTTTTTTTTTTTCTTTCTTTCTTTCCTTCTTTTTTTTTTCTTTCTTTTTCTTCCTTTTTTATTTATCCCTTTTTTCTTTATTCTATTTTTATGTTTTATCTTACTTTTTTTTCTTTCTCCCTTTCTTCTTTCTCCTTTTGTTTGTAATAAATTGTTTTATAATATTTTAACTAAATGGAGTTTTTAGTGGTATCTAAAGAAATTGGATAATTCTTAATGTAGAGTGTAGGTGTTGATGTAATGTTACTTCTTGACGTTATTTTGATGGCATTGTCTACTATCGATTATCAGAAAAAATCATCCATTTTATTTGCTCAAGGGTTAAAATGCTGTAAAATCCAACCAACCAACTAACCTATCTAAATTTAATAATTTATACACAATTATATGGTTTAAAGTAATTATTTCTATTCAATGATGATCCTTTCTTATAAGGTGTGTGCCAGATGTCCGCTTCTACTTATAGACTCGCCGACAACCATGTGACCAACTTCTTGTCCAATCACTGGCAGTGCTGATATTATTATTTATACTGGCCTTTTCTGGTCATACCTAAGCCTTACAACTTGGATCTTCTTGGACGACGGACCATAGGATTCTATATCACAGGACTTATTCACTTACCGAAGGATTCTATATCACAGGACTTATTCACTTACCAAAGGATTCTATAACTCGGGACTTACTTACTTATTTACTTTAAGTTCTTTACAACTGGCCAAGGATGGCAGCCAGATACTTAACAGACAGTTTCACGTAGTTTTATTAGTTTTATTAAATACTAACAATTTTCAAAATTTACCTATTTGACCCTAACAGGTACTATCTCTCCGGGTCAGACTGGATATGGAAGTAATAGCAACGTACTCCACACTCTCCTAAGCTCTAGAATTGAAGTCTCACCATGGATACAATTTAATACCCAGGACTACATTTTTTTTACAGTTGGTGTATTCTAGTATTTTAGACATATGTAAAAAAAAAATATTCCAGGTGTAATAGTTTTAAGTACGGAAAACCGCAGTGGTGAACAGAGTTCGAATTTCGCATCAGAGTATTCACTTTGCCTTTCTCTTAGAGAAAGCACAAGCTAAAATAACAAGTTGAGTGCTTATCACTGGCATGCCACAATAGTCACCAACTAACCTATCTAAATTTAATAATTTATACACAATTATATGGTTTAAAGTAATTATTTCTATTCAATGATGATCCTTTCTTATAAGGTGTGTGCCAGATGTCCGCTTCTACTTATAGACTCGCCGACAACCATGTGACCAACTTCTTGTCCAATCACTGGCAGTGCTGATATTACCGAATGCATAAGCTATTTCTTTTCGCTTAATTCGTTTATTCAGATTCAGATAATTAACTGGCTGCTGTACCATTTGTGAACCTTGACGAATAGATGTTAATGTGTGTATATCGCGAATAAAATAATTACGTCAACTAATAAAAACGCAATGGTTGCTATAAATTTCTGAATTTAATCGATTTCAGCTGCTTCTTCTTCTTGTCTACGTAGACAATAATTCAGGACAAATAAATAGTAAAATAACAGAGATTCTGTCTGGTAAAACATTACAACAGGTGAAAAAATGGGGGGGGGGTTTGCTTGCGTATTAAATCAATATCTAGTTGTATACCACGTGGCTAACACCAATAACAATTGGGAACAATTTTGAACATAATTTCTGTTGGGTTTGATTTTTCATTTGATTTAGACTTATATTGGCATGCTGATTTCAAAACTGCAGTTAGTTTTCTTCGTGCATAGATTTGTTTGGTGCTGTATTTCTATGTTTTTTTGTTGTTTTTTTTAATGAAAATCGAGGATATCCCGTAGCTTGAAAGGTTGATGTCATATAGAAAAAAACTGGACTCATTTTTGGATTCAGAGATGAAAAAAAACAAAAAAAAAACAAGTGTCCGATCAAACTCAGCCAAAATCGTGTTCCCCAGTGTAATCAGTGTTCGAACCCAGCCAAAGTTTGAATGCTGACCCTCACCATTTCGAGAACAATCTCAACACACTCTTTCAGCTATTATATTTAAAAAAAAATTTTTTCAGGTCATTTAACTTTGAACCACGTATCTTTGAGAATCTGTGTTACGCCTCAAAGATACGTGGGTCAAAGTTAACTGACTTAAAAAATGTAACAGATTTTAGATAAAATAACTAGTGAATTATATCTTTTATTCATTAATATATCAACACTGAAAAGTTCATTAAATTCGGTTAATTCCCTGATTTTGGTTTTTTTTCTTCTTTCTGCGGAGTGATATACGATGGTGGAATTTAGGTCCTTTAAGTTCGATTTAACCCAAATATCTATACAGATGGAATATTATATCAAGTGATATATAACCTAATATAAATAAAAATGTATGTATACAACGTAGAGCTGGTGCTGTTTGATAGTGTATCTTTGTGTATATCTAATTAAATTAACTTTTATAGAATGTTAATGAGAAAACATTTTGTCAATTTCACGAACTGGGATTTGTAAAAAAAAAGAAAAAAAACACAACAAAGTATTTTTTCTATCTATTGTGATTTGATCTATCCCTCTTTTTGGTATTAAATGAACTTTGTTCAGTTCAGTTCAGTACAGGAGTTAAATGGAAACATTAGTTGAGAAGATTGTGCAGCGTCATTTTTCAAGTAGATTGACTGATTAAAAAAAAGCAATAAGGTATTTTTCTATCTATTGTGATTTTATTTATCTCTCTTCTTGGTGTTAAATGAACTTTGTTCAGTTTAGTTCATTATAGGAGTCAGTATTAGATAGGAAATATTAGATAGGAAGATTGTGCAGCGTCATTTTTTCAAGTAGAATGATTGATTTTAAGAAATACAAAAAACAAAAAAAAACAAAACACAAGTATTTTTTTTCCATCTATTGTGATTTTATTTATCTCTCTTTTGGTATTAGATAAATTTCCTTCAGTTCAGTTCAGTACAGGAGTTAAATGGAAATATTAGATTGGAAGATTGTGCAGCGTCATTTTTTCAAGTAGATTGACTGATTTTAAAAACAATAAAGCATTTTTCCATCTATTGTGATTTGATTTATCTCTCTTTTGGTATTAAATAAATTTCGCCCAGTTAAGTTCGGTTCAGTACAGGAGTCAGTATTAGATAGGAAATATTAGATAGGAAGATTGTGCTCGGTCATGTTTCAAGAAGTCGATCGACGGATTTAAAAAACTCAACAAAATTTAGTAAAGATATGGTCAACAGTCTTAATAATGGCATATCAAACAAACAAATATTATTTTTCTATCTATTGTGATTTGATTTTCCCTTTCTTTAAAATATTAAATAAAGTTCGCTCGGTCAGTTTAATTCAGTTCAGTACAGGAGTCAGTATTAGATAGGAAATATTGGTTAAGAAGATTGTGCAGCGTCATTTTTTAAATAGATTGATTAATATTTATAGAAAACAACAAAGTATTTTTCTTTCTGTTGTGAATTGATTCATTTCATTTTTATATTAAATAAACTTCGTTCAGTTTATTTCAGTACAGGAATTAAATGGAAATATCAGATAAAAAGATTGTGCAGCTTCATTTTTTCAAGTAGATTGACTGATTAAAGAAAACAACAAAGTATTTTTCTATCTGTTGGGATTTTATTTCTCTCCCTTTTGGTATTAGATAAATTTCGCTGAGTTTACCATGTAAAATCAAGGGCTGTGAATATTGATACACGCCCTCTCTATTGGGAAGGTTGGCGCAACATGATCTTGCCGCACCTCTTGGCTCAAAAGCAACACAGTCATGTCTAAATCAATAGCAGCTTGTTTAGACACGCATATAAACGCATTTGTAGTTTTCTTATGTTTTGTGGAAAGTATTTACGTGCACTCCCAAAGAAGCAACTGGAAACTTGAAAAGAAAAAAAAAACTGATACGTGAGAGCTTCCCCTCCAACTAACGTCAGCTTATTAATATGATAGGCCAACAGATGGGTTCAAGTCGTTACTCCTAAAAATATCGGACATATCAGGAGCTTTCGTTTTTGCTTTCGTTAGTGGCTTTTCTCTTTTCTTTTTTTTCTTTTTTCTTTTTTTTTTTAATGGTTTTAGGGCATATTCAATGCACGTCGCGTGCAGAAGCACATCTTCTTAAAAGCAAAAGCTTAAAAATTAATATAATTTGGCAGTGTGTTGGTTTTTTGTTTGTTTTTTATTTATTTACTTACAAAGAAAGTAATCACGAGGAAAGTAGGTGAAGTAAAAGGGAAGACAGTAATGCCGGCATTTCACAGGAGGTGCTTGCTTTGGCCATGAATAATGTACCCAATAATTAGGATATTATTACGCCTCTAAATTCCTTTACCTCTCTCTTTCTTCTCTCTTCTCTCTCTATAATATTATATATATAAATATATATATAATATATAACAGACTGATAATACTGGTTTTAGTTCTCAGTTGTATTTCTTTTTATAAATCTACTATTTGTTTGTTTTGTCTCTGTTTCTGTTGTCTGTTGATATCTCTCTCTCTCTCTCTTCCTCTATATATATATATATTATATAATATATTATATATATGAAATATATAATATATTATATAACAAGTGTGTAAAAAAAAGTATCGAGAATCTTTGTACTTTTTGACACACTTGTTTCTGAAAAACATTAAAACGGTTCCATTCATTGTGTTATTTCTATCTTGGTAATACAGTCTTCAAACTCGCAATTTTGGGAAACACACTTCGTATTCTGAAAAAAAAAAAAAAAAACGTTCCAGTCATTTTTCATTTCTATCTTGGTAAATATAGTTCAATTCATACTTTTCGAACCTATATAATTATTTTTATATATATAATATAAATATGGTAGAGCGTTCAACTAGAATCCACAAGGTTCTATTCGGATATAACGGTCCTCGGCCAACTCAGCGTATGAAACGTAGCACAGGGATCTGTGCGGTAGAGGTAGGAGCTAATGTAGCGTGGGCGCTCCACTCAGATGCTAAAACAATCTCCTTGTCTAGCGCTGATTGAAGGGGCATAGGCTTCGCGGACTGGGCTGAAATACCTGACTTTAGGCCGCCCGTCGACTTTACTTTTTACTTATATATAATAATATATATAAAATATATAATATTATATAATTGGAAATGAAAAACACAGGATTTACCATGGTTAAGTGGTAGTTTAAACCTGTGTTTTTTTTCAATCTTTTCTCATTACTTCATACTCGGATACCTTCCTTCTTC
>CM042155.1:23021523-23119023 GCA_023376005.1 Doryteuthis pealeii | reverse complement strand
ATGTGCTACCTTTGAATGTGGTACGAATCTGTTCTTAAGTATGTGGCTACCTTTTGATGTGCTAGAAATCATTCTTTTTATAGCATTGGCCGACTTTTGAATGTGGCCTACGAAATCATGTATTCTCTTAATAGTATGTAGCCCTTACGATCATGTTCTCTATAGTAATGGACTACTTTTGAATGTAGCCTAAGAAATCATGTCTCTTTAATGAGTATTCCTCTTTTGAATGTACCTACAATCATGTCTCTCTTATAGTATGTGGCCTACCTTTTGAATGTCTACGCAATTGTCTCTTTTCTAGTATTGGGCTATTTGAATATGACTAACTAACGAAATCGATGTCTCTCTTATATATGTGGCCTACGAAATCATGTCTCTCTTATAGAATGTGGCCTACCTTTATGAATGTGGCCACATAATCATGTCTCTCTTATAGTTGGCTACCTTTGAATAGTGGCCTACGAAATTGTCTCTTCTTCATATTACAAACTTTCTCTTATAGTATGTGGCCTACGAAAATAACGTTTCTTATAAGAATGTGCTACCTACAAATAATCATGTTTCTATAGTAATGTGCTAACTTTAAATGTGGCTACAATCATGTTTATCTTTTATATATGTGGCCTACGAATCATTCCTCACCTTATAGTATGTGGCAACTTTTGAATGGGCTACGAACCTGTCTCTCGTCTAGATGGCTAACTTTTGAATTGGCCTACGAAATCATGTCCTGCTTATATATGGGCCTAATAAAAGCATATTATAAGGTTATAACGATAACTGCTAACTAATTCTAACTTAAACCCAACCCAACCTTAACCCTTACACATAACCCTAACCTATTTAGAATTTTAGAATATTTTAGAATTAAATAGATCATGATTCATGTAATTATCGATAAATTATTTTTCGATTATTCTTAATTACTATATACAGTTATAACTGAATTGCATTTCTTGAAATTGAATATATGTAAAAATAATTAGTTTCAATAAATTGCCTACTACTTATATTATAAATATACTCTTACTGAGTGGACACATTCAAACCGGGTGGGCCACATACTATAACAGAATCAAACAGGTAGGCCACATACTATAACTGAATCAAAAAGGTAGTCCACATACTATAACAGAATCAAAATGTAGGCAACATACTATAACAGAATCAAAAGGGTAGGCCACATACTATAACGGCACCGATAGATGAATAGACAAGCAGACAGATAGTTCATTAAGTGAATCTTGCATAAACAAAGCGTACCACCAGACTAAAAAGTGTACTCGAATAATCCAGCTCAAACAATCCACCTTTTAAATGTGCCGGATTTAGGATATAGATTTCCATAAATGTTCTTAAAATTTTGTTTTGGTAAAAAAGATTGTATGACTAAATATATGATGAGAGAATTGCATGTACAATTAGAATGTGATATGGAAATATCTTCGCATATGTATCTTAATTAGGATTAATAGTCTAGGCTATATATTAGTCAATAAATTTTAATAAAACATTTCTTTTGTCTAAATTCCTAAGAGGTATTTTAATGTTTGCTATTGAAATACCCAAGAAGTTTATAATATAATATATATATATTATATATATATATATATATATGAATTTAACCTACTCTAAACAAAAAAACCGAAAAATCTAGGAAGGTCGGTTGGTGTAGGGTCTCGCCTGTCATGACAGTCAGGGTCGAATCAGCAAGCGGTCTTCATCTATAGCTCGCTGATCCGATGCTAATAGGCCAAATGTACATACGAGAATTGATTTTCTGATTTGTTTAGCCTTACATTTGAATAGGTATTCCGCCTAACTAATTAATTATCATTAATTAACTTTCAAAATTAGGTACACTGTTCAATAAAGCCAATATCTCCCGTGTTTATGTGGTGTGCTCTTATTATGTGTGCCTGTTTCAACAGTTCAACAGATATTTCACAGACCGGGTTACTTTTGCTATATATATAATTATTATATATATATATATATAATATATATATATATTATATATATATATATTGTTAAGAATTAATGAAAAATAATGAAAAATAAATCACAAAACTATCACGAGTTTGTGGCGGATATCTTGAGGATGGAAATCATCATTAAGGATCAAATGGACAGTCAAAGTATGGCATTTATCAGTGACAATTACTTAATTATCAAGCTTATTTCCAGTTGCCCACTAAGTACAACCACCAGAAAAGAATAAAAGGACAACACTTCAGTAGTATTATATAAAAATCATTCCTTTTATATCAAACCTCATAATTAGCGTAAATAACTAATCTATAAAAATTGTATATTTAATACACAAGTTGGGATTCTTTTAATTCTTATATCCGCATTTTAATTAAAGAATATGAAGAATTAATAAAGAATAAGAATAATAAATAGTAGATAAATATTAGAATAATGAGGCGAATAGAATAAATAAGTAAGATAAAGGAATAGATAAAGATAATAAACAATAAGATAATAACAATAAGAATAGATTAAAAGGAATAAGAATAAGAAGATTAATAATAATGAATAATAAATAATAATAATAATAATAATAATAAAACGAAGAATACAGAATAATGAAGACAAGGAATATAATTATAAAAAAGAATAAGAAAAAGGAAAAAAATGAGACTAAAGAGAATAAGAATGAGAATAAAAAAGATAAGAATAAGAATAAAAGGAATAAGAATGAGGAATATAAATAATAAGATATAAATGGAAAGAATGAGATAAAACTATAAGAATAAAAGGATGAGATAAGAATAATGAAGACTAGGATAAAAAATAAATTAAAAGAATTAAGAATAAAAGAATAAGAATAAAAAATAAAGATATAAGAACAAAAGGATAAAAAATTTTTTTTAAAAAGTGAAAAAATGAAAAGAAGACTAGAATAAAAATAAATTAATATAGAATAAGAATAAAGGAATAAGAATAGTAGTAAAGAAAATATTCGCGGTGAAAGTAAAAATGCTGGCAATAAAAGGAATGTTGCTCTATATGGCTAGAAGCAACAGAATAAGATGTGTTATTTCTTTATTAAACAATTTCCACAAAAAACAGACTTTTCTTTTCTTTCTCTCGCCCACTATTTTTCTTCTTCTATTGACAAACCTTCTTATATTGTTTACCAACGACATATTTTCATTTCTCATTCCAAGTATTTCGGATTTTTATGATTTCTGTCTTTCATATCTAGGACATTTTTATGAAAGCGTCTCATCTAGAGCGTGTAGTTTGCCGATTACGTTTTAATATTTCACTTGTCCCCAGTCCTTTAATTGATCTCCATTTCTAAGAAGTTTCCTTTCTCTTAATTTTACTTTCCGCTTTCTTCTCCAAGAGCTCTCTTTAATACGTCTTTTTCTCACGTCTTTTTTTGTTCTAATTTTTATTACATTTTAAAAAAATATTCACATACTATACATATATAAGGGCATTGGTTTATGTATATGTCGGAGGACTTCGATAATAATACAATTAATGACAAATAATATATATACACATTAAATATCACCAGTTTTTCTTTCTCTAAATTTTACTTTCCCGTTTTTTTCTTTACTCCAAAGCGCTTTAATACGTCTTCTTTCTCACTGCTTTTTGTGTAATTTTACTACTTTGTCTTCAAAATATTCCCATCTTATACATATATAAAGAGCAATTGTATTTATTGTATTCGGGAGGAAACTCGAAAATAATACAATAATGACAAAAGTCAAAATATATACACATAAATATCACCAGTTCTGGTTTTGAGCAAAAATAAAAATTTATTTATATTAGTAAAGATACTTAAAAAAAATTAAAATGATAATAGTATAATTTTTTTGCATTAAATTTTAAATAGTAGACATTAATGTTATTCCAGTGGCGGATCAACGCAACGTTTTTTTTTTACATAGGATTTTAATGGGGTAACTACCAGGATCCAAGGCCGGAGTCAGCTCAGTCGGTAGAGGTTCGGCTAGAAACCAAAGGGTTCTAGTCGATACCGGCCCTCGCAACTCAGCGTATGAGAGCACAGGGATCTGTGCGGTAAAGTGAGGAGCTGATGGTAGGTGGCGTCCACTCAGATGCTAAAAAATCTCTTAGTCTAGCCAGAGAAAAGGGATAGACCCCGCTGTCTGGCTGATACGACATTAAGCCCCCCGACGACTTTACTTCACGAGATCCAACTGGCGATTCAAATAATGATTTATGAGACTAATGTTTGTTACCTCCCTCACTACCCAGTCAACGCAGGTAGTCGCTTCTAGTCCCCTTTATATTTCCCATCTTATCATGCTGTCTTCACTTTCTTTACCTCTATTTAATGTCTTCTCCCTCTGGTCTGTTTCGATTCCACGTCCTTTGCTTCCATTCCTTTACAATTCATGTTGATGCTTCTTATCTATTTTTTCCCCATGTCGGTGGGGTGTAGAATGCACCGACTGCACCTCTGCAGAGGTAAGACTCCCCAAATGGGCCACAGATTGGGCGTGTGTTGCGACGTGATGCTTAAGGACGGAGTATTGGTGAATGAAACAGTCCATGATGCAACACTCCACTTAGACCCTTACTTAGGCTAGACGGGCGATCGGATAGGCCCCCTCCGATCAATCGCTAGTCACGTCAAGCCTAGCATCTATATGATTGCCCCAACTCTATTGCCCTTATGGCAAGCCCCAAATCCTTTTTTTATCATATGGGTGCGTAGAAGGCGTGCTGGCGGTCTACATGTCAGGGAATGACGTTAAACTCGATCTGATGGTGGGTTCCAGTTTTTAGTTTGGGAATGTGAGCACCCTTCTCCATGATCTGTCCACTCTGACCGGAGTGTATCCATCTATGGGTTAAATAGAAAAATCTATCTATTAAACATTGATTATATTAAAACTGGAATTTATTCAAAACAATTCTAATTACCTCTCTCCCTCTCTGCCCTCTTCCACACCATCCACTCCAAAAAAAAACCCTTATCTTCCTGTCTTTTCTTCCTTACCTTCCCTCATACATTTTCTAATTCTTTTCCTTTTTCGTTTTTCTCTCTTTCTCTCTCTCTCTCTCTCTCTCTCCTCTCTCTTACAACCCCTTCATTCTTTTAGATCACTTATTTTTCCTTCTGTTCTTTTCTTCTCTTACCTTCCCATATATTTCCGCTTTACTCTCTGTCTCCATCTCTCTCTCTCACTCTCTCTACTCTCTCTCTCTCTTCATCTCCTCTCTTCTCTTAAACCCTCATTTGCCTTGTCTGTCCCTATTTCATCCTTCTCTATACCTCCCTCATAGTCCTTACTCTCTCTTCTCCCTCCTCCTCTCTCTCTTCTCTTCTCTCTCTCTCTCACACACACTCACACCAACACACACAACCCCTCTTTTGCCCTTATTTCCCTTCGCGTTGTTCTTTTTCTCACCTTTCATGATTTATGCCTTTACTCTCTCTCTCACTCTCTTCTCTCTCTCTCTCTCTCTGTATCTTTCTATCCTTAAATGACATCTACTTCCTTTAAAGTTGCTTTTCTTATGATTATTTTCTTAGCCAAAGCACAAACCTTCTTATTTAAAACTTGAAGCTGCATTTCTTTTTCTTAGAAGTTCTGTTACTTTCTTTAGTTTTTGGACCTGAAGCGCACACGAGGATAAGAAACTGTCACATTTAAAACTGCTAAAGCAAAAGTCAGATGAGATTCATGAAATGTATGTAAACTTGTTCAGCGCCTCTTTTCAAATCCAGATTTTCTTTTTTTATATTTCACAGCTTTAGTCTGTGCGCGCCTGTAATTTAAATGTGAACACAGACTATAAAATACATGTCGGCATACATACAAGCTATTGGAGCACGCATTGACATCATGTTGTGAATACGTACTTCACGTTTGGTGCTTTTCTTAAAAAAATGTATCACAAATTCTGAATCGATACATTGCATTCACGAAGCAAACATTTTATTGATATTACAGAGTGAAATTTGTCTTACATGTTGAAAATACAACTAGCATAACCGAGTTCGGAATCATTACTGATGCTAGAAAAGCCGTTCTCTTCTTTCGACTTTCAGATATCTTGTTGCTCTCACAAGTTTATAAAAATTACCAGGACAAAACGTTACCATTGAGCTTTGTAGGTTTAGTCATTAAATTGAGAGAAATTAGGCGGGAAAATTGAGTTTGTAAGTTTAAAGGCTGAATTTCTGCTGAATTTATGTAATTAAATGCAAGATTTCGTTCCTTATTTTTTTTTTTTTGGCAACTTCAGTCAGAAAAGGAAAGATATTGAATTCAGTTCGATCATCAATCTACAACATGTTTGTCCAAAAATCATCTCTTCGGGCCACATAAAAGGGGTTTGAAAGGCAAACATTGTTCCAGTGACGAGAAAGTGCAACTAGTATTAAAAGTGGCTCAAAGAACAGTCAAACAGAATATTTACGGTGCAGGATACGATGCTCTCATTCGGAAGGTTGGACCATTTATTGAGAGAACACAGTGACTATGAGGAGAAGTAGTATTGTGATCAGCTTCATTTTTATGTATGATACATTGTTCCTGTGTTGTAATTTATACCTGTCCTAAATAAATGGCATTAGATTTTTGACTCACCATCGTATATCGATATATTATATATATTTACCAACCCTCCGCACGGCAGGATGCGACACAAGGTCAATTTCTTAAGCGGAGTTTCAACAGGTTTGAATTCAAAGTTTTCCTCTCCTTAGACCGGTTGCCTAACCGGGGTTAAAGAGCCCAGTCTCTTCTACTATTTACCTTAGCTGGAGGGAGAGTAGGATTTTACCTTCCCAAGGGTATTAGCGTTAAGGAAATGCCAATTAGCACGTCCAGGATTGAACTCGGGCGACGAGTCCATTTCCCATGACTTTAACCACACCACGCGCTTATATCGATATATTATAGTAATAAATTTAGGGAAGAGATATATAAATTCTTTTCTGAAAAACCGACCTTGTCACCACTACAAATGTTAAGATAATCTTGAGATTCGATCTGAACTTTCCTTTTCAGCGCAAAAGTTTCCCCGTTCATTTGAACTTTTAAACTTCTCGCGTGTTGTTGAGTGTTACAACGGCATTTATCCGAATTTCTTCTACAATCACTTGGATGTATGGAAGGCTTGTTTCACGTGAATCGACCAATGTTTTCAAGATCAATAATAAATCAATTCAGAACATAAATCGCTGGCAAGCCGCACTTGGCGAAACTGAGAAGGAATCCTTTTGCTTATTCTGACAAAAACAAACTCACATTCAAGCTGCTGCCTTCTTCCTTCTACCTGTGTGCGAGTAAATATCTTGAAAACAACTATTACATAAAATATAAATCATTCATTTCAAGCATTAATATTTAATATTCATAGAAGAGGAAAGCACTCAATCATATTTGTCTTTGTTTTCTCAATAAAGCAATGACTTTTGACATAACATATTGATAACAAATACCCTGCCTGCTACTACTAAGACAAAAAGACATACCGGGCAATAATGATTCAGAAAACATCAAATATTAAAACAGTCAGTTATATTATATAAATAACTTCCTGGTATTTGTATATTGTAGCTCAGTCCGTAGAGCGTTCGGCTTGAACCACAAGGTTCCTAGTTCGATACCGGTCCTTGCCGACTCAGCGTATGATAGCACAGGATATGTGTGGTAAAGAAGGAGCTGATGGTAGGTGTGGCGCTCCACCTCAGACGCCAAAACAATCTCCTGGTTTAGCGCTATGAAAAAGAGATAGACTCCCTCGCTGACTGGCTGATACCGATCTAGGCCGCCCCGACGACTTTTACATAAATGTAATGCGCCGACGACTATTATAAGTAGCAGGATCAATTGTGGCTTGACGACGAAGCCACGCGAGTCAGAGAACAAATGTATGGTCGGACGCAATCTCCCTTCTTTTCTGTAATTTCTAATCCTTTTTGTTCAATACATTGTATCCATTTTTACCAGGTTGTCTGTTCTATTTACCCTTAAACCCCACTACAGTATTCTTAGGACCATCTTACAGACTGCTTGTCATATCTAAGATCTCAGTTAAAATACCTGACGTACTATTATAAAAAAAAGCAATTAAAACAAAAAAATGCTTCAATTTTACTGAGTTATCTCCCCTAACAACTTTTAAAATTACATAAAAACTTCCTGGTATTTTTTATAGGTGATATAAACCTATGTACATAAATGGAATACGCCGACGACTACTATAAGTAGCAGGAATAATTGGTGCTTGACGACGAAGCAACGCGAGTCAGCTCGCAACTGTATGGTCAGACGCAATCTCCACTTTCTTTTCTGTAATTTCTACTCCTTTTTATTCAATACTATTTAATCATTTTTACCAGTCGTTTGTCCTATTTTTTACCTTAAAAACCCCCACAACAGTATTCTTAGGAACCATCTTATCAGACTGCTTTCATATCTAAGATCTCAGTTAAAATACTGTGACTTGCTATATAAAAAAAAAAAACATTTTTTTTGTTTAAATTAAAACAAAAAAATGTTTGAATTACTGATTATCTCACTAAAAACTTTAAAATTTACAGAATTCTCTCGTCATACTTTCAGTTACCTATTTAGCAGGCATTTATGAGTGACGTAAGAGGAGCAATTCAGTTCGATAGATGTTCATTAATGAAATGGTGAATTACTAAGATTTCCTTAATTTGGTACAATACGAGAAGAATGTACACCCAAAGAAACTCTAAATCACAGCTTAATAATAATGCTTGCCTAATTCGCTAATGATTAACATTACACGAGCTGCCCATTTCATTAATGAAGATGCTATCACATCTTCACTTGTGATTTGCGATCGTTATGACATTTCCATTTAGAATGATTGAGTAGGCATCACAATCTGATTAGAATCCCTAAATGTATAGAAAAGAAAAAAACAAGAAAATACGAGAGTGGGTCAAAAAGTAAAGCCATTTTGTTTAGGAACAGGTATATATACAAACACAAGGACATGTATCATGAATCAAATGAGCTGGTCCTCTGTGGATTACATACCTGCTTCTCCACATAGGTGAGTCAAAAAGTTAAAGCCATTTGTTTAGGACAGGTATAATTAGTATACACAGGAACATGTATCATACATCAAAATGAAGTTTTCCTCTGTGGATCACATACCTGCTTCTCCACATATGTGTTGTCAAAAGTAATGCCATTTGTTTAGGACAGGTATAATTACAAACACAAGAACATATATCATGCTCAAATGAAGCTGTTCCTCTGTGGAGCACATCCCTGCTTTCACAATAGTTACCGTTTCTCTCAATAGCAATGTGGTTAGTCAAAAATTAGCCATTTCGTTTAGGAAAGGTATAATTACCAACACAGGAACATATATCATTCATAATGAAGCTGGTCCTTTGTGGATCAGATCCCTACTTCTCCAGAGAGTCACCGTCCTCTCGGCAATGTGGATAGTAAAAAACAGTAATGCCATTTGTTAGGGACAGGTATACATTACCACACAGGAACATATATCACAAAATGAAGCTGGTTTCTGTAGATTCCCATCCCTACTTCTCCACATAGTCACCGTTTCTCTCAATAGCAATGTTCCATTCGAATAAGAGCATGTATCCCTGAACCGTAAAATTCTGTTGACTGTTCTTTGAGCCACTCTTCACTACAGATTTACTTCCTCGTCAGTGAAATAATAACTCTCATCCGCTTCGGTCCCATGAAAGAGGGTTTGAGAGGCGGAAATTATTCCAATGGCGTGGAAGTTTCCTTGTACAGAATAAGACCACCCCTGCCAAAAAAATGAGTGTATTGTGTATCTTATGGTGAGGTTGCAGTTCTGGATATCTGAGAAGTACCCTTCAATGTCATTACTCACAGAATCACTCTGAACTAGAGTTAGATATACTTTTATCCCTATCTACAGGTCAACTATATATTATAAAATTATTCAATATTCGATAGGACCGAGTCCAAAACACTCATAAGAAACAACTACACAAATATGAAAATAGACATAAATGACGCATGGCGTAGTGGATAAAGGTGTTGTTCAGACAGTTCTAACTGACAGTTATCTCTAGGCTGCAGGTCTAATCCTGCTCAAGGGCGACACTAAACATAATAATATATTAACACAGCTTAACACCTGTACCCATGTATGGTTAGCGGAATGAGAACAGGATACTCCCGTGTATTGAATAAAGCGTTGGGTTCAAAGTTGCATGATGGCTCCCGATTACGACAAGAAGGTTCCCCATTACGACAGAAGGTCCCATTACGACAAGAAGGTCCCGAGTTCGAAAAGAATGTCCCAAGTTCGAGAAGACTCCCGAGTCCGACAAGAAATACCTGAAGAATCCCGGAGGCTCATCGGCTCGAAATGTTGTACAGATAACAATGAAAATGAGGATACTAAGCCAAATAATCCAAATAATCCTAAATTATCAAGCCTCATCTTAAAGATTCAGAGAAAAATTAAGAGAATGAAAATAGAAAACTACAATGAATGTTATTACCTTATCTCTAAGCATAAAATAACCAGAGACTGTTTGACATGCCGTTCAAATCAAAATAACCATCTTTGAAAACGACTTCTTCAGTTTAATCGCCTTACTTATTACAGATTCTAAACGAGTTTCGAACAACATCACACAAAACGTCACTGATCAGAAAAGAATCTCTCTCTCTCTCTCTCTCTCTCTTCTCTCTCTCTCTCTCAAGCTATGTATTTTTCCTCTGTTTTGTCAGCTATTTATTCCCTCTCTCACGGTCTCTCTCTGTCCTGTCTCTTGCCTCACTCTGTCTCTTTCTCTCGGTCTCTTATCCCTGTCTCTCTGTCTCTCTGTTCTCTGTCTCTGTCTCTGTCTGTCGTCTGTCTGTCTCTCTCTCTCAAGCTATTATTTCCCTTTGTTTTTTCAGCTATTTATTCCCCCCCCTCTCTCTCTCTCTCTCTCTCTCTTCTCTTCTCTCTCCTCTCTCTCTCTCTCCTCTCTCGTCCCGATTTTAAATCTCCAGGATGGGACAATCGACACTTCCACTAATATTTATTGGCTCTTCCTGTTGTATTCATTAATTTCATTTTCTAATCTTTCTAACTGGTAAGCGTCCAAATCTTGAAACCACCATTAACCTCATTCAGAGCGTTTGCGCTCTGCGAGGGACCCAGACTGTTGCTTTGGGGCTTACAGTTACCAATAGACTAACAAGTTTATTCATACAGAACAAAAGTAAGAAAATATCGAAACGATCAGATAAATACAGTGTTGTTGGACGTCGTTCTTTAAGCCGATCAAAGATCATTTGATCGATGAAGATCAATATATTCTTTTTTCATTCTTAGATTAGAAGATCGATAGAGAGGAGCAATAAATCTAAAAATCTTTTTCTTGGAGCAGATCAATCAATGACCGATCAAATTTATATAGATTTGATCCAAGCGTAAAGATCAGTTCAGATCAGATGAGAAATGGGATAGCACGCCATAACTCCTTCCGAATGACAGCCACTAGGTTACAATAATTTGCCCAAGAGAAAGGTTATAAACAATATATTCCCGTATACAACTCAGGTATTATATATTGGTGATGATGCATAGAAACCAAAAAAACTTTCAGGAATTATGATCATTGGAATTGATTAATTGATGTCTGATGTCTGTTGGTTGTGGTGTTGGTTGGATGGATATATTTACGGTATGCCAACCCTTTTTGGTTATCATTAGGCGCCCGACGACTTTTTACTTTATTTAGAAAATAAAAAAAACGTTAACTGAACGTATAATCAAAGAAAGACAAAATGATCTCAAATGAAATTGAGGGAAAAAAAAAAGACAACACCCAATACTAACGTGTCTAAAGTAAAGTAACTCGTCGGGGTGGTCTAAGTCGCGTACCAGCCAATCAGTAAGGAGTCTATTCCCTTTTCACTAACTCTAGACCAATGAGATTGTTTCTTACGTCTGAGGTGGAGCGCCACACCTACCACCAGCTCCTTAGTTTACGGCACAGATCCGTGTGCTACTCATACGCTGAGTTAGTGAGGGCCGGTATCGAACTAGGAGTCTTGCGGTTTCTAGCCGAACGTTCTACCGACTGAGCAAACCAAGAAAAACTGAGAAACACCCCCACCAAAAAAAGAAAAAATAGTGAAAAACAAGTGAAAAAATAAGAAAATAAACAAATACAAAAAGATTGAGGAAGTTCAAGACGAAGTAAATAAGATGCACCTTATGAAAACAAATTAAATCAATCAATAAAAAAAAAATGGTTTAAAAAGAAGAAAAAATCTAAATAAAATCCGAGAACAAAAAGTCTGTTTCCATCAGCTCGATCGCAATGAACATAGGCAACTTCAAAGCTAATGTTTTCAACCAAATTACACACTTGTTTTTTCTTCTTCTTTGAACGTCCCTGGTGCAAAGAGGCTGGGCTAAAACTGTTTCCATATTAACTATATAGACTAGAACTGCACCTAACAACCTCTCTGCAAATAGTGTAACCACATTCTCGATATGTTAATGAGCATGGGATGGTGATTAGTATTATCTGCGTTATGCGACTATTATCCCCATCTTATTGTTTTATTGTACAACGTTTCGGTGCGATATGCCCAACCTTCTTCATGGTATTCTTCTGCGGACTCGGAACCTTCTCGGACTCGAACATTCTTTTTCAACTCGGAACCCCTTCTATGCGGGAACTTTCTTGTCGTAGTCGGGAACCTTCTTGTCGTAATCGGAGCCATCACGAACTTCGAACCTAACCCTTTATTCAGTCCACGGGGGGGGGTATCCTGTTCGTATGCTTCCGCAGACCATTAGCTGTGGGTAGTGAGTTGGTGTTAAGTATGTTTTCGTGAGGTTACTGCTCCTACTCAGGAGTCTGAGCCCGAATCGCAGGAGATAACTGTCACTTGAGAGACTGTGGCTTGTAAGCGGCTAAACTGCGGTGTCCCACTGGATGGCATGGGGCGCGAGGATGTGGTGCTGCCCGAGGTCCGAGAAGGGAAGTCTGTGGTGCGTGGCGACGACGAAGAAAGGGAGCCTGAGGAAGGCCGGGAGGCATAGTCACGCAACGTTATAGCAAGAAACAATAGAAGATGGACAATATGGGCGAGAGGGAGACGCAGGTATGAGTACTAGACCGTCAGATGTTGTGTGTTGTTGTGGGTGTTAAAGGGGAGAGGGAAGAGAATATGTGAACGCCTCGGCGTGAAAAGAAGATGACAGAGATGAGTTGTCAGTTATTTCAAGAAGTGGCGAGTATAGTCGTTTTCTTCCAGTGGAAAGTGAGTGGAGTGGTGATTTGAGGTGAGAGACTAACGTTCCGGGTTAAACGATGAAGGTAAGGTAGAATGTGAGACTATTTATCTAGTCAGAATGTGTGGATGCTTGACATATGTTAGGATGAGGTGTGAGGAAGGTGATGAGATCGTAGTTAGGTAAGAATGAGGAAAAGTTTGTGCAATGAGAGAGAGCCTGAGTGAATGGAAGAGGCGCAGGGGTTTAGGTGGGTGTCGTCGGTTTCGAGGGGATAGCACTCTTTGTGGTCATTGGTGGTCTGAAGCTGCATTCTGGATGTGATTTCGGATTGAGCGGGCTTGGTCGAGATGTGTGAAGGGGTAGGTAACAGTGTTTGATTAGCGAGTGTGAGAAACGGGGTTCGAGGATACTGGCCACGCCGGAGGGGGGTGCATATGAGGGTGGGCTAGGGTGGATAGAGTGAGATGCGTAGAGGATGTCGACGGATATGTGAGGCGTGTGAGCGTCGAGTGCGTATTGCAGAGATTTAAGGTGTGGGTGCGGGCTGAGACCGAGACGGATGCTGCAAGGAGGGGTGAGCAGATACTTTGCTGCGTTCTTTGTTGTGTGTTAGTAGTAGCTGTAAAGACGGGGGGGAGAGGGAGATGACGTGATGGATTTGCTGACATATTGTGACAATCGTTGCGGGGGGGGGGGGGTGAGGGGTATAGTGAGTTATGAGGTAGGTGAGGTATAAGTATAGTAGTGAGGGGTAGTAGTTATGGGGTTATGAGGGGAGATTGATTGAGAAGTAAATACCACAAGACGAGGTGTGTTTGTGATGGGATGGCTTTTTAGCCGACAGATTTTTGNGAGAGAATGAGAGAGAGAGAGAGAGAGAGAGAGACGAGCGACGGAGTTAGGGGTAAGTATTCAGAGTAGAAGTTTAGATCTGCTATGGGGTATTAATCCCATAAGAACTTGTTGGGACTAAATTATCTTTGTAATGCCTGAGATCCGTCTTAAGTTAAAAACCGACTGTTTAAAGCTGATACCGTGAAGCACTTGTCAACGTAATCAAATAATCATTTATAAATTAAGGACATTAAGTTATATAAGATAAAATACGAAGTGATTAATATTGATTTTAACAGTTTTAACAGTAATTAGATTTCAAGGATGATATGAAGATGACTCGGTAATATTGAATTATAATATTCTTGAGAGTAAACAATGATTTTCCTGTACGCAAATAGAGCGAAAAGCCAACTATGGTTAGGAACAAACAGGGACGAATCTTCATTCTAAATGACGTGTTATCTATAGTATCATAACAGATGGTAACACATACTACATATAATCAACATCAAATAATTTGTCTATGGTTTGATCCAAATGTAGTCTCAATTGGTACCTGGTTCTTAAGCTTTTTTTTCTAGTTTCCTTTACCTCAATAAAAGAATTAACTACTGAACTTTTACTTCTTGTGTAGGGATCCTCGGATAGCAGAGAGTTGATTGTACGCATCTGGGTGGATGTTATGACGACCGGAGGACAAGGAGGACGCAAGATGATAATAGGATGGTTAAGAAAGACCGAGAAGAGAATAAGAGATCCCTGTTAATTGGTAGTAGGTAACAGATCTAATTACTTTAATTTTGTTGAAATCCGATTAGATCGTGAATGTAGTCTATGACCTGGACTCAACCGACGAATGGAAAAGAGAAACTATGAGTAGAGAAATGAGAGAGATAAGAGGGGATATATGTGAGATCGATGTATCGGGTTTGAATAAGACCACTGTTGATATGGACCAGTGATTTCATTAAATTAGCAAAGCACGAGAAGGGAGGAGTTTTGTAATAGGAAAAAGATAGAGAGAAATTAGAGAGAGAGAGACAAGGAAGGAGAGAAAGATGTAAAGAAGGAAGATGAGAGAAAGTTAGAGAGGAGTTTTGGGGTTGTAAAATGAACGCAAGAATAAAGAGCTAGGAAGAGAGAGAGAGAGGATGTTGGAGAGAGTGAGAATATGTTCAGAGCACAGCATATGGCAACAACACACAATCACGTGGTGTTTTTCTGAAGTTAGAAAGACTGAAAGACGATGAAAGTTAGTATCTTATGTTATTGAGTTTCTATTGAGAGAGAGAGAGAGAGTAGTTATAGATATGAGAGAAAGGGAGAGAATGTAATGATTTCGGTGGAAGTACCGGAAAAAATTACTTCGGGTGGAGAGCAGGAGAGGAACCATTTATATTATATTGTTATTTTTTGCATTTGCCAGAAACAGAGTGGGGAGATAAAGAAGTATGAGTCAAAGAGGCAGTAAGGCTGGTTGGATTATGAAAATATGGGGCATATAAAACACGAGTAATTGGTTTTGGGTCCAGTAATTTAAATCTGGAACTGAGAGATGAATAACGCAGAGATGTAGATTGGAGAAAGCAGATGAGGATTCTAGCCAGAGGAGAACAAGAAGATTAAGAGTTGATTAAGAAAAATAAAGAGAGAGAAAGGGGAAGAAAAGTAAAGGTTATTGATAGAATAGGAAACGAGCATGATGTTTTATGGTGTGAGAGAAGGGAGAAGTATGATAAGAAGAAGTCCATTCAACGAGAGAGATGCGTAGTAGCTCTTGATTATAGAGGAAGAAGGAAAGAATGAGAAAGAACACAAAAAGAACGCAGAGAGAAACGGGTAAGAATAAAGGCAAAAAAAAAGAAACACAACAAGCATGACAAGAAAGAGAAAAAATATTAGATACGGTAGTCTGCATATTTGAAATGAATAACAATTATCGAGAAGAGTGGAGACAGAGAGAAGGGAAGAGAATAGAAAGAGAGAGAGAGGTAAAGAAAATGACAGCAATTAAGACCGAGATAAAGAAGTGAAGATAAGATCGAGAAAGACACAGAGATCAGACTGAGGCAGTAGAAGAGACATGGAACAAGCAAATAAAAGACAACAATAAGATTACAACGGAAAAAATGGGCCGGATTTACAATCAGCAACTGAAATCTTTGGACAGATAAAAGAGCCGAAGTATGGATAGGAGGAGAGAGAGTGGGGGTCTTAAAATAAGATACCTGAAATATAGAAGAAGAGAGAATGGAAAGGGAGTAGATAGAATAGAACAAATACAAGAATAGAATCGAGATAGAGAGAAGAAGAAAAGACGAGAAGAGAAAAGGAACGAGACGAAGAAGAAGAGAGCAACGAAGAAAAAGAACATAGCGCCACCGAAAGACAGAGACAGCAGCGGCAGAAGACACACGACGACGACCGGAGATAGTAAAGGAAACAAACACAATATACAATTACGTGTATTTTACGAATTAGAAAACGGAAAAATTGGATTGAATGATTATATGGACAGTAGGATAGAAGAACGAGAAAGAGGATACGTAGAAGGAATAGATAGACGACGAAAGATGTAGAAGTGAGAGAAGAGAGAGAAGATAAAGAAAGAGAGAGAGATATTTAAAGAAAAACGAGCAAGAAGAACGTAGAGAGTGCAGAAGAAGTTATGGCGGTAGAGTATAAATTGTAAAGTGCCAAACATCGGGGTGGGCGAACCTACAAATTGGCCGATAAAGAGGGAAATGCCGGATATGAATATCAATAGCAAGATGAACGGAAGGTGCGAATGCACTAGAAATAATGAGCTAATTTCTTTATTCACTTGCAGAGTAAGGAAATAAGTTAACCCTAGAGTAATATAGAAAAGGAAATGGTCAGAGTTTTAGGAAAACTAATCATCATCGAAAATTAAAGCATAAAAGTTGGGTGGACCATATGAACGAGTTACCCCTAATATAGCAACAATTATACCCTCCCACAGGGGGTATCCCGCAGTACTATTCACCAAAATACTTTACAGACTCTCGAGCAAATTTCAATATTGAAAACGGTCCTTAGATGAGGAAGCCGAATCTTGAGTCAGATAATGCTAGAAGGGGCAATATCAGTGTAATAGTTTGGGTAACGCACACATCCTATCAAACACCGGCACTGAGATCATCTCAAACAGGCCAACACACACATTACGACCTTTAGTAAACTTGCGGATAAATTCATTTGTGACAGCAATTCATGGCTTTCAAGTAAAGATTCTGAAACACCTTAGTTATATAGTTTTTCACATCAGTATTTGTATTCACACACACACAACACAAACATATTATCATATAATTATATCAAACATAACTGATAATTATATGATAATGTATTTTATATATCAAAATGTCTTTGAGATAATCAGACTGAGAATTCAGACGAACCTACTATTAGTATTCGCATTATAGAGGTTTGCTCGTTACAAGGCCCATGAATTAATCTGACTGATGAAGAAAAGGAGCAAGAACATGTTAAATCAATACTTTACTTTAACTCAATCATTAAAAGACATTTTTAAATTATAATATATAAGTTCACATATATATGGGTTCGTAATAATCTACATGGATATAATATCTCAAATTATCTTCTCACTTTTCTATTACCTACATATATTATTACAATATATTATAAATATTAGATTGAACGAGGGAGAGGAGGAGGAAGGAGGAGAGGAGGAGAGACGATTGACCGACTTTGGGAGATGGAGATATAGAGGGATCATAATGTGATGACCGAAAGCACTGAGGAGACAGAGAGCACACGGCTAGATAGGGCAAAGTCAACACACAATATTGGCGCCCGATGAGGCTGGAGGAACTGAATCGAGATAGATAAACTAGAGAGAGTGAGTTAGATAGTGGATGTAGAGTGGGGAGGAGGGGTAGTTATCAACGGTATCCTGTTTTAATTGGTCAGACTAATGAATTCGGGCAATACACTCTTCAATGACTTCAACCGTGGCCTTCAGTACCATTCTTAACTTGATCTTGCTCCCTTTATAATCTAGTTTTAACAGACAGATTTTAGACTCGGATGACGGTCTGTCCGTAATATGAACGCACTAATTAGTAAGGTTAACCAGCACTTCTATCGTTATTCGCTGAACTATACGTTAGCACTAGATTTTAACCTAATATATTATCTTAACCTGTTAATTCTCCGAGTGACTCATGAATACATTAGGTAGCCGACGGTACAATTTAATTAACCAAAGGTTAAACTTTAGCTCTCGTCCTAGTGGTTATAATGATATACAATAATATAGCATGTTTTCTTTATCATAAATATACCGAGATCTGAAATCTGGCATGGTATAGAAAGTACCGCTGGCACTGGTTGCCGGAATTGATAGGCCTCTTCTTCTGTTGTCGCGGAGCCGAGACAGTTACTAATTATCAGAAGATCAATCTTAATAATGTTGGAGCACGTCGATACCTGATACTTAACTTAAGGCTTTTTTTTTTCAAAAAATTTTTCCTAGTCTGTACTTATTCCTGGACGTTTTAGATGTATGGTAGTAAAAATATTCTTTACAACTCAATCTTACTCTCTGCCGGGTGTTACTGTCTGTCCCGCCAACGCGGATATGACTCCAAACAAGCTTGAGTATCAGAGTTGACTTAAAACGTTATAGAGCGCTCTACAGCTAACTGAGTATGAATAGTATAGTATCGATATATACTCTATACTCCCCTAAGTTACGCGTTTTTACTCATATGGCTATACTATATATAGAGAGAAGGAGAGACTCGAGAGAGAAGAGATAAGATGACCATAGAGATAAGATAAAAAAACGAAACTAGCAGCATACACCTGACTGGCTTATCATAGATGCCTGTTATAGTCAAAAGCGCAAAAATATCGAGTCTTCTATATTGGGGCAAGAACTTCAATTGTCTGAGTCTGATATTAGTAAAAAATTAGTTTGTCGAATATTGTAGTAAACAAGTCATCTATAGGCTCTTGACTCGTTTATACTCCGTGTGTTCAAGCAAATAATTAGCGGACAGACAAAAATCAATGTGAAGTATAAACAAAACTTGTGATGTTCAAATTACAAGGCACCAGGTAATAAACAAGCTCTGAAGATGATTTTTATAAAGTCGAAATATTATATATCTGTTACACTAGCCAGCTATGAAAATACCTGTTTTATAAAATGTTTCACCTTATAACACATTTGTGGTGTTTTCATATCCTTTACTAATACTCATACCCGGTCGGATTTCAATTTTCCTTATCTTTTACATTATAATTATATATATATATAATTGCGTTGAATAGTATATATTTGAGATATACCGTAGCTATTATTTATTCCTGAGAGCTTGGATACTACTCTGACACTTTCCAACAGAAGCCTGCCAGCGATGAGCATGATGTAACACAAGGTCAATTTCTAGCCGGAGTTTAACACGGTTTTCCTTCTCCTAAGACTGTCTTGCATGTACTTCCAAGCTTAAAGAGTACTCAGACTGCAATTAAATAATTTATTACCAAACACCATAGCTCGAAGGGAGAATCCAGTAGTTCCAGATGCATATCGAGTATCACCAAGTTATTATGCCTAAGCTGGACTGAGAAGCCCCAACGTGAAGTGAAACAGGTAACGGTTCCGAATTTGATGATTTGGGAAATCGGCATACGACGAGTTCCATTTCTCTTGAGACCTATAATCGATTACACCGCTACGAGCTACCGCCATACTATTTAGTGATTTAACCTGGATTTGGGAAATAGACTGGTCTGAAGATGCTGCTTGTTGGTATCCTTTCGTAGACTTGCCGTGATGACTGATGCGGTCGCTCGTTCAACGTGAGTCGTAGTGATCTTGAATCTGTATTAACATCGTAGGACTAACAAGAACATTTCGGCGTGGACAAAACCCTCTCATAGAGTTCGCAGACTTATACCAGGCACGAAGCTACGCATCGTGTGGAAATAAATGTAATGGGACATCCAAATTTCATCACTTCTCCCACTAAATGTGGTTGACATTCGTAAGAGGCGAATTATGAGTAATCCACTGCTATTATAGATACGCATGAGTCTCTAAGCCTCATGTCCTCTAGGGGAAAAAGAATAACTCTAATGAATTTACAAACACTATAAAAGAGTGCAGAACATTTTAGAAATTACCTAGTCACATCGTATTCGCTTCCACATTGAGCTTATCGTTAGTATTTTGAAGGGAGCGTTTTCTGGAGATCTTCACTACTCTTCAATATTGAGTATTGGCGTGTGTGGGCGGTTGTTATTGTTGTGTGTACAATCACTCTATTGTTTGAGCAATCGTTGCTCGCTTTCGTTCTCTCTTGTCGTTATATCCCCTACCCTGGAACACGAGCTAGCTTGCAAATTATGGGATTTACGACACTTGGCCAATTATTCCATTTTTACTATATATATTAGCGTAAAAAAGCTGTGAATAACATAAAATAAACATCGACCCTGAGACAAAAAAAGACACTTTTTATTTAAGTCACCTCTAACTTGAATACGCAAAGTTCATTCTGTCGCTTCATAAATAAGTCAGCCTCCATTAAAACCACATCAAAAAATTCTTTGGAGAAATCGAGTTTAATGTCCCTGAAAGTTTAATTTCCCATATTTGTAATGGCGTTGGTAAGAAGAGGAATACCAATTGATTTAAAAGAATTTAGATCCAATTTGACTCAATACATATAAATCGCAATCATCATCTTCTCCCCCCATGCTTACGAATTTATTTGCTAAAAAAAAGTGTGGCGATCCCTCATACACTATTTAAAATAGCGCGGAAATTCTATGTCAGTTTAGAATGAGGTTTTCACTAGACCTTCCGTAAGCCTATTAACATCATACAATTGCTTCTGTGCAGGAGATGTAGTTTGGCTAATATATATCGATAAAAAGACTAAAAGCTAATTGGTGATTGTACATCTCGAGATGAACTAGCGAATCTTAAACTTTAGTTACAGTTTTCCCAATCTTTTATTGGTTAGAAAATCAGCATTTTAAAAGCCGTGAAGCCTGTTTTTGCTTAAAACCGTACGCGGTCTGTACGACAATGTTCTATTAAATGCTAAATTTTTATAACGTCATTACATGAAATGACAATTTGTTCAATGTTATTTGAATTCAGCTGCTTCTTAAAGGTCATGCGTTCACAGAGAGACGTCAACTGTACGTTTTCCATTTGTTTAGTTATAATTACGAAGGCTTCACGTTGTTAATGTTATAAATTAAACGAGGAGAGGCTGAGTGTAGAATTGAATATATTCGAGGATTTAAAACGGATTGAAGCAAAAGAAACCGAAAGGGAAAGAAAATAGATCGTCTTAAGTTTTCTCAGGGCCGGTTTAGCCATCGGGGTAGAGCGTTCGCCAGGAATTCACAAGGATACCGACCCTCGCCAACTCAGCATATGAGTAGCACATGGATCTGTGCGGTAAAGTAAGGAGCTGATGGTAGGGTGGGCAACTCCACCTCAGATGCTAAAAACAATCTCCTTGGTCTAGAGGCTATTGAAAAGGGGATAGACTCCCTGCTGACTGGCTGATACGCGCTTTAGGCGCCCGTTGACTTTATGTTTTCCCTTAGGGTCGGTTTATCCAGTGGTAGAGCTTCGGTTAGGAATCGCAAGGTTCCTGGTTCGATACGCAACTCGCAACTCAGCATATGAATAGCACAGAATGTGAGGTAAAGTGAGGTGCTGATGTAGGTGTGGCTCTCCACCCCAGATGCTAAATACAATCTCCTTGGTCTAGCGCTATTGAAAAGGGGATAGACCCCTCGCTGACCTGGCTGAATCCGACTTTAGGCCGCCCCGTTGACTTTACTTATTTTTCTTAGGGCTGGTTTAGCTCATTCGGTAGGGTGTTCGGCTAGGAATCAAGGTTCATGTTCGATACCGGTCCCGCCAACTCAGCATATGAATGCACAGGAATCTGTGCGGTAAAGTGAGGTGCTGATGGTAGGCTTGGCGCTCAATCTCAGATGCTAAATAATCTTTGGTTTTAGCGCTAGTAATGGGATAGACTCCCTCGCTGATAGGCTTGATACGACATTAGGCCGCCCCGACGACTTTTACTTTATGTTTTATTAAAATGCATGGTATAATTTAAAAAAATGATTTGATGTTTTTTTGTTTAAAGACTCACCAAACCCTTATAGGCTATATTAATGCCGAATAATATATTGTAAATGTTGATTATTATTATATTTTAATGACCCATTACATTTATTTGACTATAATCTTTAATCCAGTATTTATATTTTTAATAATTTGCACGCAGATGGTATAATTATATATATATATAATAATATCTATATATATATATATATAAATATATATATATATATATATATATATATATCTTACCTGATGAATTGCTTTCAGCAAGAAATCGCTGGTTGTAATACCGTCCCGTAATTAAATAAATAAAAGCAAAAACTTTATTTGTTTTTTATTTCTCATTGAACTATATATTATATATATTTATATAAGATACATATCTTATATATATATATATATATATATATATAAAATAATATATATAATATCTTATTATAATGGAGATTGTGTGATTTTTTCTGTCTGTAACCGAACTATATCACCTACTCACGTCACTAATTCCCTTAGTTATTTAGCGTCACCTATCATATTTTATTTTTATTTAAACTCAATTAAAATATAAATTGTTTTCAAGTTAACCATATCTACATGCTTACTCGCATACAATTGTATTAAATATATCAAGAAAATAGCAAGTTTACAGTGTGAACGGGAAGGCTAATTTGCATATTGATATAAAAATTTGATTTAAAAAAATATGTGCGTAATATTATTGATTTCTATTTGTTTGGTTTATCTTAATGAATATGAGCAAACATATTGGGGGATAAATCTTAAAAGAAATCCATTAAAAAGAAGAAATAACTGTAAATTTATTCTTTACTTCCTATTTATAAATAGATTAGTAAAATTTGTCAATTAAAGACGGGAGTGATGGAAGAGTAAGTTTCAGTTTTCTTTTTTTTTTTTTTCCGATTATACCCCCTCTGTTTCAAATCTTTTAATCTGCATTCCTTATTTATTTTCATTAGCCTTTCTAATTTAATATGATATTTTATTACATTAAAACTTAAATAATTACACCGGAGGGTGCATTTATTTACTATAATATATTATTATAATACTTAGCCCTGTGGCTGGGTGTGTGAAATACGCCGACTGCGCTCAGCAGAGGGCAAGACCCCCCCCCCCCCGATGGGTCAATCTGTTGGCCGTGACAGCAACCCTAATGTTTAAGGATGGAATTCTTGGTGTCTGAGATGTTATGCAACCTCCACTTTGGTCATTACTTAAGCTAGACGGGCGCGATACCCCCGATCAATCGGCTGGTCACTTCAAGCCCTAGCACCTATATGATGTCTCAACCTTATTTTCCCTATAGCAAACCTCCAGACCTTTTATATATTTTCTACTTGCTGATGATTTTTTTGTTCCCTTCATGATGTTAAAATGCATCTTAATGCCGAGGTTCCAATTCTGGAGCTCTGAGGAGTGTGGGAGTACTCCTTCATCGCCGTTACTTACAGGGTGTACTCTGACCGGAGTGGCGCTATTATCTGCATAGTTCCATTTATGAATTAGATAGATAAAATGAGTTTAAAACCTAACCAACAACAATGAATATACAAATTTTGACTGCATAAAATTATTTATTATTAATTTATTTTTCTTCCACTTGTGTTTTTCCTCATTTTAATATAATTTTTTAATGATTCATTTTCTTTCTTTCTTTCTTTCTTTCTCTTCTTTTTCTTTCTTCTTTTAGTTCTTATTTCTTTCTGTTTTCTTTCTTTCTTCTTTTCTTTCTTCTTCTTTCTTTCTTTTTTTCTTTTCATTATCTTCCATCTTCACACAAACCCTATTCTTTAATATTATATATATATATATATTCCTCATCTTAAGTTTATTATTAATATCGAATGTATTTCTATATATATATTATATATTATATATCTTTTTTTTCTTTCTTTCTTTCTTTCTAAATTTTCTTGTCTTTCTTTTTTTCTTCTTCTTTTTTCTTTCTTTCTCTTCCTTTTTGCTTTCTTTTCTTTTGCCTTCTTCGTCCACTTTTGTGGTTTTTCCCCCACTTTTCTCATTTTGAATATATTTGTTTAATAAGAATCATTAAATCCTTTCTTTTCTTCTTTCTTTCTTTCTTACTTCTTCTTTTCTTTCAATATATATCTCTCCCCCTAAATTTCTTTATTCTTAGATTTAGGTTTTATGTCTTACTTTTTCTTTGCTCGCTTTCTCTTATTTTCTCCTTTTGTTTGTAATAAATTGTTTGTAATTTTTAACTAAAAGGAGTTTTTAGTGGTATCTAAAGAAATTGATAATTCTTAATGTAGAGTGTAGGTGTTGATGAAATGTTACTTCTTGAGCGGTTATTTTGATGGCATTGTCTACTATCGATTATCAGAAAAAATCATACATTTTATTTGCTCAGGGTTGAATGCTGTAAAATCAACCAACCCCAGCTAACCTAGATCTAAAATTTAAATAATTTATACAACAATTAATATGGTTTAAAGTAACTATTTCTATTCAATGACTTTTTTTTGTATACAGTGTTGAATTTTTGTTGATCTAAGGAAAGCTTCTACTTATAGACTCGCCGACAACCATGTGAAACGTCTTATCCAATCACTGACAGTGCCTCTGCTGCTGATATTATTATTATAATACTGGCCTTTCTGGTTATACCTAAGCATTACTACTTGGATCTTCTGGACAACGGACCATAGGATTCTATATAACAGGTATTCACTTATAAGGATTTTATATCAAAGGACTTATTCACTTACCAAGGATTCTATATACAGGACTTTATTTCAACTCTTACCGAAGGATTCTATATCACAGGACTTATTCATTACCAAAATGATTCTATACTGCCGGACTTATACTTATTTACTTTAAGTTCTTACAACTGCGCCAGGATGCGGCCCAGATACTTAACATACAGTTTCACGTAGTTTTATTATTTTTATTAAATACTAGCATTTTCAAAAATTTACCTATTTGACCCTAACGGATACTAGCTCTCCGGGTCAGACTGGATATGGAAGTAATAGCAACGTACTCCACACTCCCATAAGCTCTAGAATTGGATCCTCGCCTTGGATACAATTTAATACCCAGGACTACATTTTTTTTACAGTTGGTGTATTCTAGTATTTTAGACATATATAAAAAAAAATATTCCAGGTGTAATAGTTTTAAGTACGGAAAACCGCAGTGGTGAACAGAGTTCGAATTTCGCCTCAGAGTATTCACTTTGCATTGATTTCTCTTAGAGAAAGCACAAGCTAAAATAACAAGTTGAGTGCTTATCACTGGCATGCCACAATAGTCACCAAAGAAAAAAACCGAATGCATCAGCTATTTCTTTTCGCCTAATTCGTTTGTTCAGATTCAGATAATTAACTGGCTGCTGTACCATTTGTGAACCTTGACAAATAGATGTTAATGTGTGTATATCAACAATTACGTCAACTAATAAAAACGCAATGGTTGCTATAAATTTCTGAATTTAATCGATTTCAGCTGCTTCTTCTTCTTCTTGTCTACGTAGACAATAATTCAGGACAAATAAATAGTAAAATAACAGAGATTCTGTCTGGTAAACTTTACAACAGGTGAAAAAAGAGGGGGGGTTGCTTGCGTATTAAATCAATATCTAGTTGTATACCACGTGGCTAACACCAATTTTGGACATAATTTCTGTTGAGTTTGATTTTTCATTTGATTTAGACTTATATTGGCATGCTGATTTCAAAACTGCAGTTAGTTTTCTTCGTGCATAGATTTGTTTGGTGCTGTATTTCTATGTTTTTTTTGGGTTTTTTTTTTAATGAAAATCGAGGATATCCCGTATCTCGAAAAGTTGATGTCATATAGAAAAAACTGGACTCATTTTTGGATTCAGAGGTAAAAAAAAATAATCAAAAAACTAAGTGTCCGATCAAACTCAGCCAAAATCGTGTTCCCCAGTGTGATCAGTGTTCGAACCCAGCCAAAGTTTGAATGCTGACCCTCACCATCTGGAGAACAATCTCCACACACTCTTTCAGCTATTATATTTAAAAACTTTTTTTCAGGTCATTTAACTTTGAACCACGTATCTTGGAGAATCTGTGTTACGCCTCAAAGATACGTGGGTCAAAGTTAACTAACCTAAAAATGTAACAGATTTTGAATAAAATAACTAGTGAATTATATCTTTTATTCATTAATATATGAACACTGAAAAGTTAATTAAATTCGGTTAATTCCCTGCTCTTTGTCATTTTTTTCTTTCTGCGGAGTGATATACGATGGTGGAATTTAGGTCCGTTAAGTTCGATTTAACCCAGATGGAATATTATATCAAGTGATATATAAGCTAATATAGATAAAGATGTATGTATACAACGTAGATCTGGTGCTGCTTGATAGTGTATGTTTGTGTATATCTAATTAAATTAACTTTTATAGAATGTTAATGAGAAAACATTTTGTCAATTTCACGAACTGGGATTTGTAAAAAAAACAAAAAAAAAAAAAAACACACACACAACAAAGTAATTTTTTTCTATCTATTGTGATTTGATCTATCCCTCTTTTTGGTATTAAATGAACTTTGTTCAGTTCAGTTCAGTACATGAGTTAAATGGAAACATTAGTTGAGAAGATTGTGCAGCGTCATTTTTCAAGTAGATTGACTGATTAAAAAAAAACAATGAGGTATTTTTCTATCTATTGTGATATTATTTATCTCTCTTTTTGGTGTTAAATGAACTTTGTTCAGTTCAGTTCAGTTCAGTATATGAGTCAGTATTAGATAGGAAATATTATATAGGAAGATTGTGCAGCGTCATTTTTTCAAGTAGAATGATTGATTTAAAGAAATACAAAAAAAAAAACACAAAGTATTTTTCGATCTATTGTGATTTTATTTATCTCTCTTTTGGTATTAGATAAATTTCGTTCAGTTCAGTACAGGAGTTAAATGGAAATATTAGATTGGAAGATTGTGCAGCGTCATTTTTTCAAGTAGATCGACTGATTTTAAAAACAATAAAGTATTTTTCCATCTATTGTGATTTGATTGATCTCTCTTTTGGTATTAAATAAATTTCGCTCAGTTAAGTTCGGTTCAGTACAGGAGTCAGTGTTAGATAGGAAATATTTGATAGGAAGATTGTGCTGCGTCATTTTTCAAGTCGATCGACGGATTTAAAAAACACAACAAAGTATTTTTCTATCTATTGTTATTTGATTTCCCTTTCTTTAACTATTAAATACAGTTCGCTAGGTTTAATTCAGTTCAGTACAGGAGTCAGTATTAGATAGGAAATATTGGTTAAGAAGATTGTGCAGCGTCATTTTTTAAATAGATTGATTAATATTTATAGAAAACAAGAAAGTATTTTTCTATCTGTTGTGATTTGATTTATCGCTTTTTTTTTAATATTAAATAAACTTCGTTCAGTTTATTTCAGTACAGGAATTAAATTGAAATATTAGATAGAAAGATTGTGCAGCTTCATTTTTTCAAGTAGATTGACTGATTAACGAAAACAACAAAGTATTTTTCTATCTGTTGTGATTTTATTTCTCTCCCTTTTGGTATTAGATAAATTTCGCTGAGTTTACCATGTAAAATCAAGAGTTGTGAATATTGATACACGCCCTCTCTATTGGGAAGGTTGGCGCAACATGATCTTGCCGCACCTCTTTGGCCTCAAAGCAAACACAGTCATGTCTAATCAATAGCAGCTTGTTTAGACACGCATATAAACGCATTTGTAGTTTTCTATGTTTTGTGGAAAGTATTTACGTGCACTCCCAAAGAAGCAACTGGAAACTTGAAAAGAAAAAAAAACTGATACGTGAAGAGCTTCCCCCAAACTAACGTCAGCTTATTAATATGATAGGCCAACAGATGGCGTTCAAGTCGTTACTTCCTAAAAATATCGGACATATCAGGAGCTTCGTTTTTGCTTTCGTTAGTTTGGCTTTCTTCTTTTCTTTTTTTTATTTTTATTTTTTTTTAATGTTTTAGGAATATTCAAATGCACGTCGCGTGCAGAAAGCACATCTTCTTAAAAGCAAAAGCTTAAAAAGTAATATAATTGGCAGTGTGTTGTGTTTGTTTTGTTTTTTATTTATTTACTTACAAAGAAAAGTATTACGGGAAAGTAAAAGGAAGACAGTAATGCCGGCATTTCACAGGAGGTGCTTGCTTTGGCCATGAATAATGTAAATAATTAACGCCTCTAAAATTCCTCTTCGTCTCTCTCTCTCTCTCTCTCTCTCTCTCTCTCTCTATCTATATATATATATATATAATATATATATATATATTATATATATATAATAATATAAAGACTGATAATACTGGTTTAGTTCTCAGTTGGTATTTCTTTTTATAAATTATTTGTTTGTCTGTCTCGATATATATACATCTTGTGTTTATATACATATAATATATATAATATATATATATATATATATATATATATATATATATAACATGTGTTTATATATATATATATATATATATATATATATATATATATATATAAACAGATGTGTAAAAAAAGTATTGAGATTCTTTGTACTTTTTGACACACATTCTGAAAAAAATAACGTATTCATTGTTTATTTCTATCTGGATAATACATCTTCAAACCAGCACTTTTATGACACACTTCGTATTCGAAAAAATAAAAAAATGAATAAATAAATAAATAAAACCTTCCAGTCATTGTTCATTTCTATATTTGGTAAATACAGCTTCAATCTCAATACTTTTATGACACACCATATATATATATATATATATATATATATATTATAATACTCTGATCATAAAATTTGGTTGTGTATCAGGGTTTAATTCTTTGTATCTCAGTATATTCATATGTGTACGCTTGTCTGCCTTTGGCTCATACGTTCTTTCGCTATACACGAGGAACCATTCAATAAATAAGGTGAATTTTACACCTAGCGCTTTCATATGTGTATTATGTCTCTATCTCTCATCTCTCTCTCTCTCTCTCTCTCTCTCCTCTCTCTCCTCTCTCACTCTCTCATATTAGTCATAATTTAGATTTCCTATTTTTCTACTTCTCATTATACACAACATACCATACATACCATGATATTATACAAACATTATCCGTGTACCAGCAACCAGTTTTTAAATCTTGGATAAAGAGAATTTTAGACTATCGATATATCAATAATAAAAGAAAAAAAGAAAAAGAAAAACACAGAAAACGAAAAAACTTATCTGAGCCGAAATATCTATTTCATTTGAGAAAAATTAATAAATCGCCTATTCTAAAGTCTAATCGACTTCATACAAATATATACATTTTTATAAATTCTTATTTAAAGTTCTGTGCGCTTTTATAGATTCTACATATTTCTGTATTTGTGTAGATTCCATTGTTGTACACAAGAATCTTCACCAAGTGCGACACAGCCAAAAATGATCCAGAATTCTCTATATATAACACAAATTTAATATAGACACACAACAGACGAGACTCTCATAATATTCTAAGAATGGCAGACGTGGTTCCAGAACGAACTCCTCATGGTGTAAGCCCTGTTGAATAGAATATCACACATACATTTTCTCGGAATCCTGCTTAACGGAATTTATCATTGACATTTGGCACAAATCTTACCTTTTTATCGCTGGATATAAATACGGGTTTCCGTGAAGACTGTAATATCTCTGTCTATATAATTTGTATTTGTAATCCCCTTTGCTCGTTTGGTATATAACGGTGTGTGTTGTGTGGGAGAGAGATAAGATAGATAGACCGATATAGATAGAATATAGATAGACTAGAATCAGATATAGTATGCATGTATGACCACACAGCTCACTGGGGGTACGATAAACAGACCTTAGTGGTTCGAGGTGATATTTGTGGGAGATGTTCGTGGTTCGGTTAGGGCAGCAAGGCTGGCGCTCTGGTTTTGTCGGCCGATTGGGCCCAGTCGCTGGGTCGGCGCGTCGCGAATGCTTCGGTGTGCTGTCGGTGCTGTAGCGACGGACTGCTTCGGCTTCCCCATCATAAAATTTGGTTTGTATCAGGGTTTAATTCTTTGTATCTCGAGATATTCAGTAGGTACGCTTGTCTGCTTTGCTCATACGTTCTTTCGGGCTATACACGAGGACCATTCATAAATAAGGTGAATTTACACCTAGGCGCTTTCATATTGTATTTAGTTTATTCTCTCTCTCTCCTCTCTCTCTCTCTCTCTCTCTCTCTCTCTCTCTCTCTCGTCTCTTGCCGTCAATTTAGTCATATTATTTCCTATTTTTTCTACTTCTCATTATACATAAATACATACAATACAAAATACATATATATTATTAGAACGGCACAAACATTTCTCTTGTACAGCAACCAGGTGTTTAAAATCTTGATAAAGAGATTGTTAATCGGATCTAATAATCAAAAACAAAAATAAAAAAGGAAAAAAGAAAAAAAAGAAAAAAACAACAGAAAACCGAAAAAAAACCTTATAGAGCCGAATATCTAATTTCATTTGAGAAAATCTAATAAAATCGCCTATCTAAAGTCTACATCGACTTCAACATATAACATTTTTTATTTCTTATTCCTTAAGATCTGTGCGCTTTTATAAGTGCTACATATTTCTGTTATTTGTGTAGAGTTTCCAGTTTGTTGTAACACAAGAATCTCAGTGCGCGTTAATTAGCCAAAAATGAATAGCAAAGTTCCTAGTTTCCCACTTAGAATCAGACAAAACTCCACAAGAAGAACGAAGACTCTCATTAAGTATTCGAAAGATGGAGACAGTTGGTCCAGACGAACTCCTCTGGTGGTTAAAAGCGTAGTTAATAGAATATTACACAAATTTCCTGGAATCCTTAACGGAATTAATCATTGACATTGCAATCTTAACCTTTTTATCAGCTGATATAAGTACGTTTCCGTGAGACTGTAAATCTGAATCTATATAATTTGTTGTAAACCCCTTTCTCGTTTGTATATTAATCGGTGTGTGTGTTGTGAGAGAGATAGATAGATGACGATATAGATAGAATATAGATAGATAGATTAGAATAGTATGTATGTATGGAATAGATAATAGATAGATATAGATAGATAGTAAATAAAATAGATATAGATATGTATAGATAGATAGATAGTTAGATAGATAATATAGAATATGTATGCATAGATAGAAGATATTAAGATAGATAATAAATATAATATACATATGTATAAGATAATAGAATAGATATGTATAGATAGATAGATAGATAGATAATTATAATATAGATAATGCACTGTATGATAATAGATATAGATAGTGTTAAATAAATAGATAATCAGATAGATATAGGATTAGATAGATAGATAGATAGATAGATAGATATAGATATGTATGTTATGTATGTATAGAATAGATATAGTGATACGAAAATAAATAGATATAAATAATAGATAGATAGATAGATAGAATAGATAGATATGATGATAGATAATGATGATAGATGAGATGATTGCTTTAACCTTGTTTCTCATTTGCACTGGTTCTAAACTGTAATCTATGTACCTTTTTGTATACTTCTTCTAACTCGCTGGGTTTAAATATAACAGGTGAGAGAGAGAGACAGACAGACAGAGAGAGAGACAAGAGAAGATAGAGAACAGAACGAGAGACAGGAGACAGAGAGAGACAGAGCAGAGACAGAACAGAGACAGGAATAGACATAAGAGATATAGACAGATAGAAGATAGATAGTAGATAGACAGACAGAATAGAAGACTAGATAGATATAGATATGTTATGTATGTATAGATAGATAGATAGAAGATATAGATAGATAAATATAAATAGATATACTATGTATAGAATAGATAGATAGATAGATATGATGAAGATATGATTATAGAGGAGATAACGCAGATAATACTAATCATCAAGCCTCATCTCAAACATTCAGAGAAATGTGGTTACACTATTTGTGCAGAGAGGTTGTTAGGTGCAGTTCTAGTCTATATAGTTCAATATGGAAACAAAGTTTTAGCCCAGCCTCTTTGCACCAGGGACGTTCAAAGAAGAAGAAGAAAACAAAAGTGTGTAAATTTGGTTGAAAACATTAGCTTTGAAGTTGCCTATGTTTCATGCTGATCGACTTGATGGAAACAGACTTTTTGTTCTCGGATTTTATTTAGATTTTTTCTTCTTTTTAAACCATTTTTTTTTTATTGATTGATTTAATTTGTTTTCATTAAGGTGCATCTTATTTACTTCGTCTTGAACTTCCTCCAATCTTTTTGTATTTGTTTTATTTCTTATTTTTTCACTTGTTCTTTCACTATTTTTTCTTTTTTTGGTGGGGGGTGTTTTCTAGTTTTTCTTGGTTTGCTCAGTCGGTAGAACGTTCGGCTAGAAACCGCAAGACTCCTAGTTCGATACCGGCCCTCACTAACTCAGCGTATGAGTAGCACACGGATCTGTGCCGTAAACTAAGGAGCTGGTGGTAGGTGTGGCGCTCCACCTCAGACGTAAAAAACAATCTCATTGGTCTAGAGTTAGTGAAAAGGGAATAGACTCCCTTACTGATTGGCTGGTACCGACTTTAGGCCACCCCCGACGAGTTTACTTTACTTTACTGACAACGTTATTTTGGGTGTTGTCTTTTTTTTTTCCTCAATTTCATTTGAGATCATTTCTGTCTTTCTTTGATTATACGTTCAGTTAACGTTTTTTTTATTTTCTAAATAAAGTAAAAAGTCGTCGGGGCGGCCTAATGATAACCCAAAAAGGGTTGGCATACCGTAAAATATATCCATCCAACCAACCAACCAACCAACCGACATCAGACATCAATTAATCAAATTCCAATGAATCATAATTCCTGAAAGTTTTTTTGGTTTCTATGGCATCATCACCAATATATAATACCTGAGTTGATATACGGGAATATATTGTTTTATAACCCTTTCTCTTGGGCAATATTATTGTAACCTAGTGGCTGTCATTCGGAAGGGAGTTATGGCGTGTTATCCCATTTCTCATCTGAGTCTGAACTGATCTTTACGCTTGGATCAAATCTATATAAATTTGATCGGTCATTGATTGATCCTGCTCCAAGAAAAAGATTTTTAGATTTATTGCTCCTCTTCTATCGATCTTCTAATCTAAGAATGAAAAAAGAATATATTGATCTTCATCGATCAAATGATCTTTGATCGGCTTAAAAGACGACGTCCAACAACACTGTATTTATCTGAATCGTTTCGATATTTTCTTACTTTTGTTCTGTATGAATAAACTTGTTAGTCTATTGGTAACTGTAAGCCCCCAAAGCAACAGTCTGGGTCCCTCGCAGAGCGCAAACGCTCTGAATGAGGTTAATGGTGGTTTCAAGATTTGGACGCTTACCAGTTTAGAAAGATTAGAAAATGAAATTAATGAAATAAACACAGGAAGAGCCAAATAAATAATTAGTGGAAGTGTCGATTGTCCCATCCCTGGAGACTTTAAAATCGGGACGAGAGAGAGAGAGAGAGAGAGAGAGAGAGAGAGAGAGAGAGAGAGAGAGAGAGAGAGAGGGGAATAAATAGCTGAAAAAAAACAGGGAAAATACATAGCTTGAGAGAGAGAGAGAGAGACAGAGACAGAGACAGAGACAGAGAGACAGAGAGACAGGGAGAGACCGAGAGAAAGAGACAGAGTGAGGCAGAGACAGAGACAGAGAGAGACCGTGAGAGAGGGAATAAATAGCTGACAAAACAGGGAAAAATACATAGCTTGAGAGAGAGAGAGAGAGAGAGAGAGAGAGAGAGAGAGAGATTCTTTCTGATCAGTGACTGTTTGTGTGATGTTGTTCGAAAACCGTTTAGAAATCTGTAATAAGTAAGGGACGATAAAAACTGAAGAAAGTCGTTTTCAAAAGATGGATTAATTGATTTGAACGGCATGTCAAACAGTCTCTGGTTATTTTATGCTTAGAGATAAGGTAATAACATTCATTGTAAGTTTTCTATTTTCATTTCTCTTAATTTTTCTCTGAATCTTTAAGATGAGGCTTGATAATTAGGATTATTTGGATTATTTGGCTTAGTATCCTCATTTTCATTGTTATCTGTACAACATTTCGGCCGATGAGCCTCCCGGGATTCTTCAGGTATTTCTTGTCGGACTCGGGAGTCTTCTCGAACTTGGGAACATTCTTTTCGAACTCGGGACCCTTCTTGTCGTAATGGGGAACCTTCTTGTCGTAATGGGGAACCTTCTTGTCGTAATCGGGAGCCATCATGCAACTTTGAACCCAACGCTTTATTCAATACACGGGAGTATCCTGTTCTCATTCCGCTAACCATACATGGGTACAGGTGTTAAGCTGTGTTAATTATTATTATATGTTAGTGTCGCCCTTGAGCAGGATTAGACCTGCAGCCTAGAGATAACTGTCAGTTAGAACTGTCTGAACCAACACCTTTATCCACTACGCCATGCGTCCATTTATGTCTATTTTCATATTTTGTGTAGTTGTTTCTTATGAGTGTTTTGGACTCGGTCCTATCGAATATGAATAATTTTTATAATATATAGTTGACCTGTAGATAGGGACCTAAAAGATACTACTACTCTAGTTCAGAGTGATCCTGTGAGTAATGACATTGAAGGGTACTTCTCAGATATCCAGAACTGCAACCTCACCATAAGATACACAATACACTCATTTTTGGCAGGGGTGGTCTTATTCCTGTACAAGGAACACTTCCACGCCATTGGAATAATTTCCGCCTCTCAAACCCTCTTTCATGGGACCGAAGCGATGAGAGTTATTATTTCACTGACGAGGAAGTGAAATCTGTAGTGAAGAAGTGGCTCAAAGAACAGTCAACAGAATTTTACGGTTCAGGGATACATGCTCTTATTCGAAGGTGGAACATTGCTATTGAGAGAAACGGTGACTATGTGGAGAAGTAGGGATGGGATCTACAGAAGACCAGCTTCATTTTGATGATATATGTTCCTGTGTTGGTAATTATACCTGTCCTAAACAAAATGGCATTACTTTTTTTACTATCCCACATTGCTACTGAGAGAAACGGTGACTCTCTGGAGAAGTAGGGATCTGATCCACAAAGGACCAGCTTCATTATGAATGATATATGTTCCTGTGTTGGTAATTATACCTTTCCTAAACGAAATGGCACTACTTTTTGACTAACCCACATTGCTATTGAGAGAAACGGTAACTATGTGGAGAAGCAGGGATGTGCTCCACAGAGGAACAGCTTCATTTTGATGCATGATATATGTTCCTGTGTTTGTAATTATACCTGTCCTAAACAAAATGGCATTACTTTTTGACACACCTATGTGGAGAAGCAGGTATGTGATCCACAGAGGAAAAACTTCATTTTGATGTATGATACATGTTCCTGTGTTACTAATTATACCTGTCCTAAACAAAATGGCTTTACTTTTTGACTCACCTATGTGGAGAAGCAGGTATGTAATCCACAGAGGACCAGCTTCATTTTGATTCATGATACATGTCCCTGTGTTTGTAATTATACCTGTCCTAAACAAAATGGCTTTACTTTTTGACCCACTCTCGTATTTCTTGTTTTCTTTTTCTTTTCTATACATTTAGGGATTCTAATCAGATTGTGATGCCTACTCAATCATTCTAAATGGAAATGTCATAACGATCGCAAATTCACAAGTGAAGATGTGATAAGCATCTTCATTAATGAAATGGGCAGCTCGTGTAATGTTAATCATTAGCGAATTAGGCAAGCATTATTATTAGCTGTGATTTAGAGTTTCATTGGGTGTACAATTCTTCTCGTATTGTACCAAATTAAGGAAATCTTAGTAATTCACCATTTCATTAATGAACATCTATCGAACTGAAATTAGCTCCTCTTACGTCACTCATTAAATGCCTGCTAAATAGGTAACTGAAAGTATGACGAAGAAGATTTCTGTAAATTTTAAAGTTTTAGGTGAGATAACTCAGTAAATTCAAAACATTTTTTGTTTTAATTAAAACAAAAAAAATTGTTTTTTTTTTATAATAGCAAGTCACAGTATTTTAACTGAGATCTTAGATATGAACAAGCAGTCTGTAAGATGGTTCCTAAGAATACTGTTGTGGGTTTTTAAGGGTAAAAAATAGGACAAACGACTGGTAAAAATGGATATAAATGTATTGAATAAAAAGGAGTAGAAATTACAGAAAAGAAAGTGGAGATTGCGTCTGACCATACAGTTGCGAGCTGACTCGCGTTGCTTCGTCGTCAAGCCACAATTATTCCTGCTACTTATAGTAGTCGTCGGCGTATTCCATTTATGTACATAGGTTATATCACCTATAAAAAATACCCAGGAAGTTTTTATGTAATTTTAAAAGTTGTTAGGGGAGATAACTCAGTAAAATTGAAATATTTTTTTGTTTTAATTGCTTTTTTTTATAATAGTACGTCACAGTATTTTAACTGAGATCTTAGATATGAACAAGCAGTCTGTAAGATGGTTCCTAAGAATACTGTAGTGGGGTTTTTAAGGGTAAAAAATACGACAAACAACTGGTAAAAATGGATACAAATGTATTGAACAAAAAGGATTAGAAATTACAGAAAAGAAAGTGGAGATTGCGTCCGACCATACATTTGTTCTCTGACTCGCGTTGCTTCGTCGTCAAGCCACAATTGATCCTGCTACTTATAATAGTCGTCGGCGCATTACATTTATGTAAAAGTCGTCGGGGCGGCCTAAAGTCGGTATCAGCCAGTCAGCGAGGGAGTCTATCCCTTTTTCAATAGCGCTAAACCAAGGAGATTGTTTTGGCGTCTGAGGTGGAGCGCCACACCTACCATCAGCTCCTTACTTTACCACACATATCCCTGTGCTACTCATAACGCTGAGTCGGCAAGGACCGGTATCGAACTAGGAACCTTGTGGTTTCAAGCCGAACGCTCTACCGACTGAGCTACATATAACAAATACCCAGGAAGTTTTTATATAATATAACCTGACTGTTTTAATATTTGATGTTCTTGAATCATTATTGCCCGGTTCTTTATGTCTTAGTATAGCAGCAGGGTATTTGTTATCAATATGTTATGTCAAAAAGTCATTGCTTTATTGAGAAACAAAGACAACTATAATTGATTGAGTGCTTTCTCTCTATGAAATATTAAATATTAATGCTTGAAATGAAATAGATTTTTATTTTTATTTTTATGTAATAGTTTTTGTTTTCAAGATATTTACTCGCACCAGGTAGAAGGAAGAAGGCAGCAGCTTGAATGTGAGTTTGTTTTTGTCAGAATAAGCAAAAGGATCCTTCTAGTTTCGCCAAGTGGCGGCTTGCCAGCGATTTATGTTCTGAATTGACTTATTATTGATCTTGAAAACATTGGCTCGATTCACGTGAAACAAGCCTTCCATACCATCCAAGTGATTGTAGAAGAAATTCGGATAAATGCCGTTTGTAACACTCAACCAACGCGAGAAGTTTAAAGTTCAAATGAACGCGGGAAACTTTTGCGCTGAAAAGGAAGTTCAGATCGAATCTCAAGATTATCTTAACATTTTGTAGTGGTGACAAGTCGAGTTTTTCAGAAAAGAATTTTATATCTCTTCCTCTAACATTTATTACCTATAATATATCGATATAAGCGCGTGGTGTAATGGTTAAAGTCATGGGAAATGGACTCGTCGCCCCGAGTTCAAATCCTGGACGTGCTAATTGCATTTCACTTAACGCTAATACCCTTGGGAAAGGTATGAATCCTACTCTCCCTCCAGCTATAGGTAAATAGTAGAGCAGACTGGGCTCTTTAACCCCGGTTAGGCAACCGGTCTAGGAGAAGGAAAACTTTGAATTCAAACCTGTTGAACTCCGCTTAAGAAATTGACCTTGTGTCGCATCCTGCTCGTGCGGAGGGGTTGGTAAATATATATAATATATCGATATACGATGGTGAGTCAAAAATTAATGCCATTTTATTTAGGACAGGTATAATTACTAACACAGGAACATGTATCATACATAAAAATGAAGCTGATTCACATACCTACTTCTCTACATAGTCACTGTTTCTCTCAATAACAATGGTCCACCTTCGAATGAGAGCATGTATCCCTGCACCGTAAAATTCTGTTGACTGTTCTTTGAGCCACTTCTTAATACTAGTTGCACTTTCTCGTCACTGGAACAATGTTTGCCTTTCAAACCCTCTTTTATGTGGCCGAAGAGATGATTTTCTGGGACAAACATGTTGTAGATTGATGATCGAACTGAATTCAATATTTTCCTTTTCCTCGACTAGTTGCCAAAAAAAAAAAAATAAGGAACGAAATCTGCATTTAATTACATAAAATTCAGCAGAAATTCAGCCTTTAAACTTTACAAACTCAATTTTCCCTAATCCCAATTATCTACCCAAAGCTCAATGGGTAACGTTTTGTCTGGTATTTTTTATAAACTTGTGAGAGCAAAGATATCTTGAATGTCGGAAAAGACGAACGGCTTTCTTAGCATCAGAATGATTCCGAAGCATTCGGTTATGTAAGATTGTATTTTTCCACATGTAAAGAAAAATCTTCTCTGTAATTCAATAAAATGTTTGCTTCGGAATGCCAATGTATCGATTCAGAATGTTAGTGATACATTTTTTTAAGAAAAGCACCAAACGTGAAGTACCGTATTCAAATGATGAATGGTTGTCCATGCTGTATTATGCCGACATGTATTTATAGTCTGTGTTCACATTTAATTACAGGCGACAGACCTAAAGCTGTGAATAATAAAAAAAAGAATCTTTGTATTTCGAAGAGGCTGAACAGTTTCAACATTTACATAATTCTCATCTGACCTTTTGCTCTTTAGCAGTTTAAATGTCGACCAGTTTCTTATCCCTCGTTGCGTTGGTCCAAAAACTAAAGAAAAGTAACAACTTCTAAGAAAGAAGAAATAGCAGCTTCAAGTTTTAAGCAAGAAAGGTTTGTGGCTTTGCTAAGAAAATAAATCATAAGAAAAGCAACCTTTTAAAGGAAGTAGATTATCATTTAAGAGATAGATAGATACAGAGAGAGAGAGAGAGAGAGAGAGAGAGAGAGAGAGAGAGAGTAGAGAGAGTAAAGAAAATATGAGGAAGGTACGATGAAGAAAAGAACAGGAATGAAAATAAGGGACAGAAAAGGAAAATGAGGGGTTGTAAGAGAGAGAGAGAGAGAGAGAGAGAGAGAGAGAGAGAGAGAGAGAGAGAGAGAGAGAGAGTAAAGGAAAATATGAGGGAAGGTAAGAGGAAGAAAAGAACAGAAGGAAAATAAGGGACACAAAAGAAAATGAGGGTTGTAAGAGAGAGAGAGAGAGAGAGAGAGAGAGAGAGAGAGAGAGAGAGAGAGAGAGTAAAGGGAAATATGAGGGAAGGTAAGAGGAAGAAAAGAACAGGAAGGAAAATAAGGTGTTGTGTGTGTGTGTGTGTGTGTGTGTGTGAGAGAGAGAGAGAGAGAGAGAGAGAGAGAGAGAATTAGAATTAGTTTTGAAATAAATTCAGTTTTAATGGATAATCAAATGTTTTATAGATACATTTTTCTATTTAACCCATAGATGGGAATACTACTCCGGGTCAGAGTGGACCAGGGATCAATGGTAATGAAGGGGTGCTCCACATTCCCCAAACCTCAAAAACTGGAACCTCACCATCAGATCGAGTTTAACGTCATTCCCTGGACATGTAGACCCTCAGCCACCGCCTTCTAGCACCCATATGATAAAAAAAGGATTGGGGCTTGCCATAAGGGCAATAGTTGGGGCAATCATATAGATGCTAGGGCTTGACGTGACTAGCTGATTGATCGGAGGGGGCCTATCCGATCGCCCGTCTAGCCTAAGTAAGGGTCTAAGTGGAGTGTTGCAGTCATGGACTGTTCATTCACCAATACTCCGTCCTTAAGCATCACGGGTCGCAACACACGCCCAACTTGTGGCCCCATTTGGGGGAGTCTTACCCCTCTGCAGAGGTGCAGTCGGTGCATTCTAACACCCCATCCGACATGGTGGACAAAATAGATAAGAAAGCATCAAACAATGAATTGTAAAGGAAATGGGAAGCAAAGGACGTCGGAATCGAAACAGTACCAGAGGGAGAAGACATTAAATTAGGTAAAAGAAAGTGAAGACAGCAGTGATAAGATGGGAAATATAAAGGGGACTAGAAGCGACTACCCTGCGTTGACTGGGTAGTGAGGGAGGTAACAAACATTAGTCTCATAAATCCATTATTATTGAATCGCCAGTTGGATCCTCGTAAGTAAAGTCGTCGGGGCGGCTTAATGTCGGTATCAGCCAGACAGCGTGGGAGTCTATCCCCTTTTCTCTTGTGCTAGATCAAGAAGATTATTTCAGCATCTGAGATGGAACGCCACGCCTACCATCAGCTCCTCACTTTACCGCACAGATCCCTGTGCTTCTCATACGCTGAGTTGGCGAGGACCGGTATCGAACTAGGAACCTTATGGTTTCTAGCCGAACTCTCTACCGACTGAGCTGACCTGGCCCTTGGATCCTCGTAGTATGCCCCCATTAAAATCCCTATGTAAAAACAAAAAACACGTTGCGTTGACTAGCCACTCTGGAAATAAACATTGTCTACTATTTAAAATATTAAATGCAAAAAAGAAATCTATACTATTATCATTTTAATTTTTTTAAGTATCTTTACTAATATAAATCAAATCTTCATTATTTTTGCTCAAAAACCAAGAACTGGTGATATTTAATGTGTATATATATTTACTTTGTCATTAATTGTATTATTTTCGAAGTTTCCTCCCGACATACACATAAATACAATTGCCCTTTATATATGTATAGATGGCGAATATTTTGAATTTGGTTTGTTTTGTTTGGTTTTACGGCATATCAACCTCAGTGGGTCATTTAATGCCGATAAAGTTTTGAAATAAATCAATTCTTAATGGATAATACAATTTTTTTTATTAACACCTTTTTCTATTTAACCCATAGATGGGACCCTAACAGGTACTACCACTCCGGGTCAGAGTGGACCAGGGAGCAATGGTGATGAACGGGTGCTCCACATTCCCCAAACCTCCAAAACTGAAACCTCACCATCAGATAGAGTTTAACGTCATTCCCAGGACATGTAGACCCGCAGCCACCGCCTTCTAGCATCCATATGATAAAAAAGGGTTGGGCTTGCCATAAGGGCAATAGGGTTGGGAAAATCATATAGGTGCTAGAGCTTGACGTGACCAGCCGATTGATCGGAGGGGGCCTCTCCGAGTGCCCGTCTAGCCCAAGATAGGACTAAAGTGGAGTATTGCATGTCATGAACTGCTCATCCAACTGGGCTCTATCCTTAAGCATCACGGGTCGCCACCCACGGCCAACAGTTGGCCCCATTGGGGGAGTTTTACCCCTCTGCAGAGGTGCAGTCGATGCATTCTAACGCCCGAGCCGACAGGGTCGTTAAAGAATTTTTTTTTTAAGTATCTTTACTAATATAAATCAAATCTTCATTATTTTTGCTCAAAAACCAAGAACTGGTGATATTTAATGTGTATATATATTTTTGTCATTAATTGTATTATTTTCGAAGTTTCCTCCCGACATACACATAAACACAACTGCTCTTTATATATGTATAGATGGCGAAATATTTTGAAGAAAAAGTAGTAAAAATTACACCAAAAAAGACAGTGAGGAAGAAGACGTATCAAGGAGAGGTCTTGGAGAAAGAAAAAACGGGAAAGTAAAATTTAGAGAAAGAAAAAACTGGATATTTAATGTGTATATATATTTACTTTGTCATTAATTGTATTATTTTCGAAGTTTCCTCCCGACATATACATAAACACAAATGCCCTTTATATATGTATAGATGGTGAAATATTTTTTTAAAAATGTAATAAAAATTAGACAAAAAAAGACAGTGAGAAACAAGACGTATTAAAGAGAGCTCTTGGAGAAAGAAAAACGGGAAAGTAAAATTTAGAGAAAGGAAACTCTCTTAGAAATGGAGATCGATTAAAGGACTGGGACCAGTGAAAATCAGTTCAAAACGTAATCGGCAAACTACACGCTTCATAGATGAGACGCTTCAATAAAAATTCCAGATATGAAAAGACCAGAAATCCATAAAAAAATCCGAAATACTTGGAATGAGAATGAAAATATGTCGCTTGGGTAAACAAATATAAGAATGTTGTCAATAGAAGAAGAAAAAAAATAGTGGCGAGAGGAACGAAAAGAAAAGTCTGTGTTTTGTAGGAAATTGATTTTAATAAAGAAATCAACCATCTTTATCTGTTGCTTCTAGCCATATAAGGCAACATTCTTTTATTCCAGCCATTTTTACTTTCACGCGAATATTTTCTTTACTACTATTCTTATTCCTTTTATTCTTATTCTTATTATTTATTATTCTTATTCCTAGTCTTCATTATTCTTATTCTTATTCCTTTTATTCTTATTCTTTATTATTCTTATTCTTATTTCTTTTATTCTTATTCTTATTATCTATTATTTTTATTCCTAGTCTTCATTATTCTTATTCTTCATCCTTTTATTCTTATCCATTTTTATTCTCATTCTTATTCCTTTTTATTCTTATTATTTATTATTCTCATTCTTATTCCTTTTATTCTTATTCTTATTCTTTTTTATTCTCATTCTTATTCTCTTTTAGTCTCATTTTTATTCCTTTTATTCTTATTCTTATTATTTATAATTCTTATTCCTTGTCTTCATTATTCTTATTCTTATTCGTTTTATTATTATTATTATTATTATTATTATTATTATTAATCATTCTTATTCTTATTCCTTTTATTCTTATTCTTATTGCTTATTATTCTTATTGTTAATTATCTTTATTCTTATTCCTTTTATTCTTATTATTTATTTTCTTATTCGCACTTCATTATTCTTAATATTCTTATTCTTACTATTTATTATTCTTATTCTTTATTATTCTTCATATTCTTTAATTAAAATGCGAGATATAGATTAAGAGAATCCCAACTTGTGTATTAAATATACAATTTTTATAGATTAGCTTATTTACGCTTAATTATGAGGTTTGATATAAAAGCGAATGATCCTTTTATATAAATAACTTAACTGAAGTGTTGTCCCTCTTTATTCTTTTCTTGGTGTTGTACTTCAGTGGGCACACTGGAAATAAGCATTATACATTTAAGTAATTGTCACTGATAAAATGCAACTTTTGACTGTCACATCTGACTCTTAATGATAGATTTCCAAATCCTCAAGATACAATCCGCCACAAACCTCCGTGATAGTTTTGTGATTTATTTTCATTATTTTCATTAATTCTTAACAATATATATATATATATATATATATATATATATATATATATATATATATATATATACTAGCAAAAGTACCCGGTCTGTGACAATATCTGTTGAACTGTTGAACAGGCACACATACATAAGCACACACACACACATAAACAAATACCCACACACATACATACAGAGAGAGAGAGAGAGAGAGAGAGAGAGAGAGAGAGAGAGAGAGTTAAAAAGTAAAGCGAGAGAGTCTATCCCCTTTTCACTAGTGCTAGACCAAGGAGATTGTTTTTGCGTCTTAGGTGGTGCGCCACACCTACCATCAGCTCCTTACTTTACCGCACAGATCCATGTGCTACTCATACGCTGAGTTGGCGAGGGCCGGTATCGAACTAGGAACCTCGTGGTTTCTAGCCGAGCGCTCTACCGACTGAGCTAATTCCGTAGTCAAGCAAAACTACACATAGAATCTAAGTGCAAAGTCTCCAATTAGACACACAAAGAATATAAGTGCATAGTCAGCACAAAGATTCCCACGAGGTGGGTATCCCTTTAAATACTGTTGTGTGGGGCATAATGGGACGGGTGATCTACTTTGTGGAGCATTCCTATGTATTTCTGTTTGAAAAACCTTGGTGACATTTTTTTTATTCGTCCTATTTTAGTATTTATGTCTCGTTCTCTGTAACTCTTTCAAATCCCTACCCACCCATAGATATTCACTCACACTTATATAGATGTACATACACAAAGACAGAAATATCACCTACATTCGCAAAGCAGATATTTCAGTAAATGATTCCAAATGATCGTTTCGTTGATAAGATTGACTGCTAATAAACTGTTGCAAAGTGTTATGTAGCTTTTGAATCTACTTAGTTTAAATCCAGATGAGACTTTGAAAAACTCATCCTAATTACTAACACCAAAAAGTCTAACTGATTTCAGTTGGGTAAAACAAAAATAACGTTGCCAACAGAAAAGTCGAGTACAAGGTGTGTCATAAAAGTATCGAGATTAAAGCTGTATTTACCAAGATAGAAATGCAAAATGAAGGGAACGTTAATCTTTTTCAGAATACAAGGTGTGTCATTAAAGTATCGAGATTGAAGCTGTATTTACCAAGATAGAAATGAACATTGAATGGAACGTTAATCTTTTTCAGAATACAAGGTGTGTCATAAAAGTATCGAGATTGAAGCTGTATTTACCAAGATAGAAATGCAAAATGAAGGGAACGTTAATCTTTTTCAGAATACAAGGTGTGTCATAAAAGTATCGAGATTAAAGCTGTATTTACCAAGATAGAAATGAAAAATACAGAATACAAGGTGTGTCATAAAAGTGCCGAGTTTAAAGCTGTATTTACCAAGATAGAAACAAAAAATGAATGGAATGTTAATCCTTTTCAGAATACAAGGCGTGTCAAAAAGTCCAAAAATCTTGACACTTTTGTGAGACACCTTGTATATTCTGGAAAATAAAATATTGGTGTTTAATGTTAGAGCAGGATAAACAATTCCAAAATTTGGATAATTTTGATCTGACCGTTTGTTTTTTAGCTGTCTAAATTTCAACCACATTTGATCCTACGTTACGTTGTTCAAATAATTATTAAATTTCAAGGGGTTTATGTCAATAAGGTTCATTATAATACTATATTGTTCAATATAGTCCCTTATGGTTCAATAGAGTTCTTTAAGTCAATATGTCTCCATATGGTTATTAACGTTGCGAACATTCTGTCTCGTAATTTTATATTATTTACTCTGCCATCAAATCCATGGTAAACGAGAGACATGCACGTGATTCGACTGTTAAAACTAGATTAAATACAAATATTTCTTTGATATTAAGTTTTCAACCGACTAAATAATGTTACATGTCGATTTCTCTTTCAAAACATAGATATAATAATTGACACATTAGATCTGGTTTGCATACCGCTCCCCCGCCAAAAAAAAAAAAAAAAATTCCCAGGGGGTCAAAAAGAAGAGTTTTCAAATTTTAAAAGATGATACCTAAGCTTTTAAAAAATACCAAATTTAGCTAGGTAACAATTTTTTCTCGGTTTCTCTTCTTTTCTACCAGACTAGATCTCTTTTGCATACTCCCTACTGAAGAATAATCAAGCTAAGTTCCAATTACCCTCGAATTGGTAAGACACGACAAGGAGCGGTTGTAACTCAATACAATCCCGTTTCGTCGCAATTCTACTGCAGACTGACAGGGTATTTATAAAACTCCACAATATCATAGAAACCAAGCAACCAATCAGAACTCAGGGAATGGAATCACCCAAATGCATGAATGGACTATTCTTGATTTCTATAAATACCAACTGTCTTGGACACTGCTTCAGTTGTACTTAGCTAGTTGCTGTTATTCAAACCAAGAGTAGACTAACTGACTTCAATACCTGCACACATACGTAATAAAAATATTTTTCCTAGGGTGTCAAAAAGAGGGGTTTTCACATTTCAAAAGAGGATACTCTAAGTTTTTAAAAAATACAAAATTTAGCTTGGTAACAATTTTTCCCACTTCCCTTTCTTATCTACCAGACTAGAGCTGCTTTTCATACCCCCCCCAATAAAAAATTTCGCCAGGGGGTTCAAAAAGAGAGTTTTTAAATTTAAAAGAGGATATCCTAAGCTTTCAAAAAATACCAAATTCAACTTGGTAACAATTTTTCCCGGTTCACCTTCTTATCTACCAGACTAGATCTCGTTTATGTAAGCCACCACACACACACAATAAAAATATTTTCCCCAGGGGGCAGGGTCAAAAAGAGAATTTTCAAATTTCAAAAGAGGAAACCTTAAGCTTTGAAAAATACAAATTCAGCTTGGTAACAATTTTTCCCAGTTCACCTTCTCATCTACCAGACTAGATCTGGTTTGCATTCTCCTCTCCTCCCAATAAAAAAATTTCCCCCGAGGGTCAAAAAGAGGAGTTTTCAAATTTCAAAAAAAGATATTCTAAGCTTTAAAAAAATACCAAATTTATCTTGGTAACAATTTTCCCCAGTTCACCTTCTAATCTACTAGACTAGATCTGGTTTGCATAAAGAATTTCCCCAGAGGGTCAAAAAGAGGAGTTTTCAAATTTGAAAAGAGGATACCCTAAGCTTTAAAAAATAACAAATTTATCTTGGTAAAAAGTTTTCTCGGTTCACCATCTTATCTACCAGACTGACATCTCTAGTCGATTGCAAATATTTCATAGCCTATTAATCATCTGGAAACTTTTCTAACCTTTTTTTTATACTTGGTTAGACATCAATCTTTTGTAATATATCCGTACGGAAAACTATACATCTTTATGACAGATGAACTTTTCTTTTAAATAACAAATATGGTTAAGAAGCTCAAAAAAAACAGGAAAAGTAAAGCATGTTATCAAACCCATCATGAGCATCATGGCGCGCAATCAGCACGGATATCCATGACAATCTCTCGCCAACCTTCTCTATCACTCATTGTGCCAGGGAGGTCCTCTGCACAGCATCCATTATCCGCACAGAGCTGGTCAATGTAGGTCCTTGTTAGGCGGCCCACATTAGCATGTCCATGTGCTGGCTTCCACAGGAGAACGTCGTTTATGAGTTGGTCCTTGCTCCTCCAGAAGTTTCCAGCAGGTCTGGTCCGTCTCACTCGGATGGTTTGTGAGATAGGGGATAGGTGGCCGTACAGCTGCTTCCCTGTGTGGTGCTGTTTCCACGACTTGTTAAAGACCGCACGCAGCATTATTGTACAGCTCCCATCTAGCTTATTCTCCATGTTCCATATATCTAACACCGGTTTCGACCGGGGGTCCAGTGAGCTTCGGCCGCTAGACTTTACAAGTTAATAGCGTCGATCCCAGGGGGCTATCCCTCCAGGCAACACCTGCTCCCTTGACTCAAAGGGACAGGGCTGGGTTTAAGTCCCAACGCCTGAGGCGCCCCCTTGTTGGGGAATGCCGACGGGATCGACGCAATTTTTGTTCTTTCCCGACCATGAGCTTCGGTGGGCCCACGTTAAAACGAAGCCTTGTACCCAGCCCATACAAGTGGGGTATGAGGCAAATACAGCTAACTTATTCTCCAGGCACCTCTTTAGGGTCCAAGTGGTGCAGTTATACAGTAGCACTGATACACCTACAGCTTGAAAGAATTGTTTGAACTTGATAATACTAAACCCATATAATATGAAAACTATTCGTCTGAATGATTCAGTGCCTCCCACCTTTTTTTTCTTAAAACTATTTACATCAATTTCAATTGAGTATGCAATGGTCGACACATTGATCAACTTACCGAAAGAAAGGAAGATTGCAAATATTATTTGTACCTTTTTTTTCTTCTCTACTTTAATACAAACATAATTTTTAATATCTTTGCCGTCCAGCAGAAACGAATGCAAACTTGTATTTACATTAACCATAAAACTGTCAAAATGAGATGAAATGCAAATTTTTCTTTGACGTTAAAATTCTCACTCGACTGGATAATGTTACACGTTGATTCCTCTTTCAGAATATGAATATGATAATAGTTTATGAATATTGTACAAACATTATTTGAATCATAATTTTCTTTGCAAGACTCGTGCGGAATTAATAAGGTATATGGGCGGATAGTAGGATTATTCGATAGAATTTTTAATGGTTTTACAAGAAACAACTAGAATTTAATTTCTAATTTTAGTTGTTTTGGTCAATCATTGTGATTAGTAATTTTGATTAGTATTATACTTCATCTTCTTGATTCTAGTCGTTTTTGTCAATTATTATTAATATTAATTTTGACTAGTATTATCCTTCATCTTCCTAATTCTAGTCGTTTTTGTCAATCATTAACATTATTAATTGCGATTAGTTTATCCTTCATTGGTGGAATGGTTAAAGTCATGGAAAATGTACTCATCGCCCCGAGTTCAAATCCTGGATACGGTAATTGCATTTCACTTAGCGCTAATAACCTTGGAAAAGGTATGAATCCTCTCTCTCTCTCTCTCTCTCTCTCCAGCTATGGATAAATAGTAGGGCAGACTGGGCTCTTTAACCTTGGTTAGTCAACTGGTCTAGGAGAAGGAAAATTCTGAATTCTAAACTTGTAAAACTCCGCTTAAGAAATAAGGGGGGGCGTAAGGAAAGAAAAAAATTCTTTTCACTTTCCTGTGAAATGCATCTACCAAATATATACGTTGGTTTATGGAAGCGCATGGTGTAATGGTTAAAGTCATGGGAAATCATTCTTGATTTTTTTATCATTTTATATGAAGGAATTTTGGGAAGTTGTTAAGAAATAATTAGAAATACTCTAACTGAATCTCGGAGTAAAGGTACAGGCAAATATTTCTTTATTCTTATCAACCAGATTTGGGGTTAGTTGATACAGAATTATTTATTTATAGTTTACAATACATTTAAAAGTTCACTTTTGAAAATATTTCAAAAGTGAACGTTTCTGATGACGACCTATCATCTAAAGGTGATGTTCCGAAACCATTGGTAAAACGGACTTTTAAATGTATTGTAAACTATAAATAAATAAATACAGCTCTTACAGAAGTAATTGAGCACTTTATTATCATTTCTTCAATACTAACAAAGAATTAACTATATATATATATATATATATATATATATATATATGGCGATTTCCATCAATCATCAACCATTTATTTTGCCATTTGATCTTGTCTACCATAATTCAATCGTTTTGTAATTCTCGTTTGACTTACTTTACTTTCCAAAGTCTTTTAGTAACTTTCGTTTAATTCTTCACTTATATCCTGTGGCATTCGTCACTTAGATTCTTTTATCAATGCTAATCATAGCAGTCCTTCATTATCTGGCGTGCACCAACTCTGTAATTAGCGCATTCATCAATTATTCCTGATTCTTTTTGTTTTAGCGTTGGAGAAAATTGGTAGGAAATATACGTGGCCATATAAGGCAAAATACAATGCAAAGAAGAAATGATAATTCTTGTGTGATTTACAATAAAGGCTATCACCAAGTATTGTATACTGATGTTTTCACGGTACCAAAGTGATATATGTTGTATACCCTTCATTACTTCTTTACTTCTAACTTGCTTCTATATCTTGGACATCTATTCTTCTGGCCGGCTTTGCTTCTTCTATCATCTATCATCGTAACTTGGTCTGGTCTAGCGTCTGGTGTTGTCTTGGGGATTCCGGTCTGGTCTTCTATTGGAATTTCTCGTTATCAGAAGCCCTGTGTCATTGTTAGTTTTTAGGTAATAAACACAAGACTTCGATTTACGTTGATGTTACTTTATTTCCAAATCCCCAAACCAGACATCTGCACACATCCTACGAGCTCGGTTCCTACTTGCTAACTGACTGAGTTACTTAGTATCCTTAAACCGGAACAGGCTCTTCTATGCCTTCCGGTTCTCACGATTTATCCCCGGAGGGTAAGGTGAGAGTGAGGTCAAGTGCCGTCACTCACCCTCAAGGCCATCAACTGCACTAATCGCCATTATGTTTCTACACTATTGCCATAAATATTAGGGTTCTAATAATTATGTAACACAACACCTGTTAATTAAAAGCAACAAAAAAGATAATGAAACAGACTATTTTGCAGGGGTACATATTTAAGGAGCCGGGTTAGCTCAGTAGAGCGTTCGGCTAGAAATCACAAGGTTCTTAGTTCGATACCGGTCCTCACCAACTCAGCGTATGAGTAGCACAGGGATCTGTGCGGTAAAGTAAGGAGCTGATGGTAGGTGTGGCGCTCCACCTCAGATGCTAAAAAACAATCTCCTTGGTCTAGCGCTTTTGAAAAGGGGATAGACTCCCTCGCTGACTGGCTGATATCGACTTTAGGCCGTCCCGTCGACTTTACTTTACTTTACTTTACTTACATATTTACTAACTCCACCGCACGAGCAGGATGTGACACAAGATCATTTTTTCAGGCCGAGTTAAGAGAGGTTTGAATTTTCCTAGACTGGTTGTCTAACCAAAGTTAGAGAGCCCAGTCTGCACTGCTATTTACCCATAGCTGGAGAGAGAGAGAGAGAGAGAGAGAGAGAGCAGGAGGATGCATACCTTTCCCAAGGATATTAGTGCTATGTGAAAGGTAGGCAGCCTAGTCTAGGATTTGAACTCGGGTCGTCGAGTCAATTTCCTTCGACTCAAGCCATGACACCACGCTCCTCTGTTTTACTAACGTAGGTTCCAATCTGAAAACTTTCCCATTGAGTTAGATTAAGCTTTATTTAGTAAACTAGAACCGGTTACCCGTGAACTGGGTAAAGGGGGGGGTAAAAGGTATTCTCGCAGATTCATTATTGTTGAATCGCAAGTTGAATCCTTGCAGGATGCCCCATTAAAATCCCTACGTAAAAACACCTTGCATTGATCTAGCAACTCTGAAAAAAATGTTTCCTATTTAAAATACTAAATGCCAAAAAAAAGTTGTTGCTGTTATCATTTAAAATTAATTTTTAAAATAATCTTCACGAACATATATCAATTCTTCATTATTTTTGCACAAAAAAGCAAGATCTGGTGAGTGCATGTGTACATATATTTACTTTTCCGTTAATTGTTTTAATTTCGTAGTTTCCTCCGCACATACACACAACTACCCTTTATATATGTATAGGTAATTTAGTAAATAACTGTTACAATTTAATGTTTACAAATTATGTATTGTAGACTTTTGTACATAGTTCGATCCTAAATGTAGGTATTTCGTTGACTTTAGTAAAGTAAATTGTCAACTAAAAGTGTTATTGACAGAAAATATTTCAAAAGGTCATTTGTGTATTGCTTTGATAATAGGAGAGGGACAAAAATTCAGTTGAGTTATTTATATAACAACAACAAAAAAGATCATTAGTTTTTATATCAAACCTCATAATTAAGCGTAAATCAGCTAATCTATAAAAATTGTATATTTAATACACAACTTGGATTCTCTTAATCTGCATCTCGCATTTTAAAAAATATGAAGAATAAGAAGAATAAGAATAATAAATACTAAGAATAAGAATAAAAGTAATAAGAATGGGACTAAAAAAGAATAAGAATAAGAAAAAAAGGAATAAAAATGAGAATAAAAAAGAATAAGAATAAATATAAAAGGAATAAGAATAAAATAAAAAAACAATAAGAATAAGAATAAAAGGAATAAGAATGAGACTAAAAAAGAATAAGAATAAGAATAAAAAGGAATAAGAATGGGAATAAAAAAGAATAGGAATAAGATTAAAAGGAATAGGAATGAGATTAAAAAATAAGAAGAATCGAAAAAATGTTGCTGTTCCAGCAGATCACAGGGTGAAGCTAAAGGAAAATGAAAAAATGGACAAATACCTGGACCTTGCCAGAGAACTGAAAAAGTTATGGAATGTGAAAGTGAAAGTGATACCGATTGTAGTTGGTGCACTTGGAACGGTCCCAAAAGGATTGGAAAAGGGTTTGGAAAGTCTGGAAATCAGAGGAAGGATCGATCCCATCCGGAACACTGCACTGCTGCAATCTGTCAGAATACTCAGAAGAGTCCTGGAGACATGAGGAAACTTGCTGTCACTCAGACTCCAGTGAAAGACCATCAGCTAACGCTGATGTGAAAACTCAAAAGGAGTAAATAATAATAATAATAATAATAATAATGAGAAGAAGAAGAAGAAGAAGAAGAAGAAGAAGAAGAAGAAGAATCTTTTTTTATATAAAATTCATCAAATTAGTATTTGTCGGAATTCTTCAAACCATCCCCGATTTAATTAGTACAAAATAGATCCCTCTTCAGTAATGATCGCCAAAGTGGCTGCGTAATAAGGAGAGTGTTAAAGAAACAAACTCTTTGCATGTTTTTCTGTTGTTCTGGTTGCAAATAGCAAGAGGAAAAGTTCTATTTAAAAACTCCCCAGCAATAGAGAAATGTCGTTTACAAACAACACATCCGAGAATAACCATCTATTATTCGTGTCATCGGATTTAGTATTTTGGTCTGGAATGGCCAGAATCAATCGATCAATTTCGATGGTCAGCTAGGATATTAGCCAGCACTTTAAAGAAGATAATTCCTTACAGAGTCCCGTTTCTTGAGCCGCTCATCAGAGCTGGTGCTATTGATAGTCACTCAACTTGGTTTAGTCTGGCAAAAATCCAGACAAAGAGAAAATGCCAGATTAGAGGGATTGCATTGCGCCAGGTTTTAGATTGAGAGTGCCTGACTACTTTGATACATAAAAAGTTGGTAAGTAAGTTGGCGTAGTGGCCTATTGTCGGTATCAGCCGGACAGCGAGGGAAACTACCCATTTTTCGCTAGCACTAAACCAGGGATATTCTTTTTTTTTCTGAAGTGGAGCAACAAACCTATCTTCGGCTTCTTACAGATCCGATTACTAAAGAAGAAGAAGAAGAAGAAGAAGAAGAAGAAGAAGGGGAGGGGGTTTTGGAGGCAAAGTAACGGAGAAGGAGAAGGGTGAAAAGGAGGAAAATAAGGAGAAGGAGCAAAATAAGAAAGTGAAAAAGAAGAAAAAAAAGTAGGAAGACGTAGGCGAAATAAATGAGAAGAAAGGGTACAAAAAGGAAGAAAAGATATTTTCTTTCTTTTAGAATCGAAAATTGGTCTCTTGTTGTGACGAAATACTCAGACAATGAATTACTGATGAAAATGGCTGTGAAATTAAATGGTGATGTTTGTTTTGGGAAGAAAGTCTGATTTTACAGCAAGTGGTTTTTCTTAAGGAAAAGACAAATTGGATGCGAATGCTAATGCCAAAAAAAATCGACGTAGAGTCTCAGTGAGAATCATCGACAGACAAATTGTTTGGAATGGGGCCGGATGTTTGGGGGCAGTCCTGAAATGATGAAGATAATTGTCGCAAACTTTCTTTGGATGAAGAAAATCAGAAAATGAGTAATCTTGGTGGTTCTAACAGTTTCACCATACGTTTTTTTTTGTCTAAGAGAATAATACACGAAAAACAGGAAAACCTGCTCTACTGGTTTTGAAACAATAGAAAACATTATTTATAAAATTACGAATTGTAAAAAAAAAAAAAAAGAATATGTTTAAAAATGCTGATTCTTTATTCAGTCGTTCTCATTTAAGGGATTGATACGATACGATATTTCAAACTTCATAGCCCTCTGTGTCATAAAAGTATCGAGATAGAAGCTGTATTTAGCAAGATAGAAATGAACAATGAAGGGAACATTTTTTTTTCAGAATACAAGGCGTGTTATAAAAGTGCCGATTTTGAAGCTGTATTTACCAAGATAGAAATGAACATTGAATGGAACGTTAATTTTTTCAGAATACAATGTGTGCCAAAAACTACAAAAAAATCTCGATACTTTGTTGATACACCTTGTAGCTTACTAGATATTATTAACTTTAAGTCTAGTTTTGTAAAATGTTAGACGTATGGAGCACCCAATGAGAATCAACCTAACTAAAATGGTTTAGAAGGGTAACCCGTCAACCATTACACCAGAAAATGTGCCCTCGTCTCGGGTAGTAATTAGTAGAAATTTCATATGAAATGTTCACTGCGTAATGTAAGAACGATGTGATTAATATTCAGCACTGAATTAAGGGCATTGATGAAGGAGATTATGTTGAAAAATTAATGTTTGCCGAGTACAATGAATAATTTTTGACTAGCAGGACTTGTGGTTATAGAATGGAATGGACTACCTTGTCGATTTCGACGCATGAGGGTACATCCAATGAACAACCAACACAGTGTCTTGTTTATAGTGGTGAAGGCTTGTGTTGGACCATCCGCACTTTTTAGCACAGTCGATAGGAAAGAATTGGCGCACAAGGAATGACACAAACCATTTCCAACGTCTCTAACCATTATGCCACACGCCTCCATATCCTTCAGTATAATAATATAATTATTACAACGTTTGATATGTTTACTTATGAGCTATTACAATTGTTCAATATGTAAAAAGTATAATAATCTTCTCTCTCTCTCTCTCTCTCTCTCTCTCTCTCTCTCTCTCTCGATATATATATATATATATATATATATATATATATTTCTTTTCTTTCTTTCTTTCCTTCTTTACATCTTTTCATTTTTGATTGAAACAGATTAGCATTATAACTTCCGTACATTCACCCTCTCTCTATATTTATCCCCGTCCTGTTTCTTTCTTTCTTATTATATGTTCCTGTGTAGCATATCCTTTTTCGTCACTTTCTTTCTTTGTAATACGGAATGGTTCATTATTTTGCAGAGGTGACGACACTCATAAGGAATAAGAATTCGGCGGATAAGCGACACGAGATATTCAGAATGTTCATTCATAAATTCTATCTTGGACCATTTGGATGGTGTGATTTTAACCAGAGGGTGTTGCAAGATTATAACGGCCGTACTTTTAAGGAAGACGAGTATTAATGTATAGATTGAGATTAGATATATATATGGGCCGGGTTAGCTCAGTCGGTAGAGCGTTCGGCTATAAACCACAAGGTTCCTAGTTCGATACCGGTCCACGCCAACTCAGCGTATGAGTAGCACAGGGATCTGTGCGGTAAAGTAAGGAGCTGACGGTCTGATGCTAAAATAATCGCCTTGGTCTAGCGCAAGTGAAAAAAGAATAGACTCCCTCGCTGATTGGCTGATACCGACTTCAGGCTGCCCCGACGACTCTACTTACTTATATAAGAAGAAAGAGATTGTGATTATATATATATATATATATATAATTACAATCTCTTTCTTTTTCTTCTCTCCCTCTCCCCTCTCTCTCTCCTCCTTCTCTCTCTCTCTCTCTCTCTCTCTCTCTCTCTATATATATATATATATATATATATATATATATATATATATCACGTGGTAACATCGTGGTTAGTCTCCTTGACATTTGTATTGTATATACAAAAAGAAACTGAATATTGGAAATCCCCTGATGACCTCTGACCTTTCCTCTTTTATTCTCTTTCAATCTTTAATGTTAGAGCAAAGTAAAATTGCTGGAGGGCAAAGTAACCATTTATTTTCCGATTCCCCATGAGAAATGACCACATTCAGAGAGGACGAATATCCAGTTCGCATTTGAAGTGTTCGGACACGGAAGATGTACATTTGTTACGGCGTGAGGGCCACCCACATAGCACGGGCTCCAAATCATTATTCTATTTTAAAACTAGATTAGGTTAGATAAGTTATATTCAATTGAATCTTATCCTTCTCTCTTACATCTGCCGCAACTCTTTCTAAGTCCGTCTCCGTCTCGTGTCTTCGTTGCTAGGGAGATTTTACTTACGTCTAACTAGATACGCTCGTTTGCTCCTAACCTTCGTCATTTTTAATTCCAGGACCAGCGATTGATGTTCCAGATCGATATCCTTTGGAAATGGAGGTTTCATCTTCTTTTCTAGAGAAAATGGCGCAAATAACTTTCGAGTGTAGGTTAGTAGTCTAGCGTCAAATCAGAAAGACATACTATTTCTCTGAATTTTTTAGATGAGGATTGATAATTTGTATTATTTGGATTAATCGGACTATTGTTCTCATCTTCAGGATACCCGTTTTGACTGAAATTAAGGGTTGGGTTTAAAGTTCCGCGATGGCTCCCGATTACGAAAAGAAGGTTTCTGAGTCCGACAAGAAATACCTGAAGAAGGCCGGAGGGCACATCGTCCGAAACGTTGTACAGAGAACAATGAGGATGAGAAAATAGTCCGAATAATCCAAATAATACTTAACACCTGTACCCCAGCTATTGTTAGAGGAATGAGAACAGGATATCCCCGTGGACTGAATAAAGGGTTGGGTTCAAAGTTCCGTGATGGCTCCCGATTACGACTAGAAAGTTCCCGATTACGACAAGAAAGTTCCCGAATTCGAAAAGAAAGTTCCCGAGCCCGAGAAGGTTCCCGAATCTGATAAGAAATACCCGAAGAAGGCCGGTGGGCACATCGGCCGAAACGAAAAAAATAACAATACTGATGAGGACAATAGTCAGATTGATGCAAATAATACTAAGAACGACGTAGTTATGGGGTTTTAGTGGCTTCCATAGAAGCCAAAAATGTTTAAGATAAGAACAGATAACTCTCCCAAATTGTCATAAAATAAATTGAAACATCTTGCAAAAAGTAAAATTACATAAATATATATTAGAAGTGTATTTATTCTTCCAGTTGCTAAATATTTCTATTTTTAGTTACAAATTTATGGCTTCGATTGATTGATTTTAACGGCATATTAATCCGTCATGGCTCATTTTATGCCTAGAGGTTAGGTAATCACGTTCATTCTATATTTATATTTACATTTTGTGTTATTGGAGGCCTTGTGTAATGTTTAGAGTCCTAAGAAATGGACTCGTCGACCAGAGTTCCAATGCTGGGTGAAGCTACAATTCACATAGTGCTAATACCCTTGAGAAAGGTATGAATCCAACTACTCTCCCTCCAGCTATGGGTAAATAGTAGGACAGACTGAGCTATTTAACTTTGGTTAGGCTACCAGTCTAGGAAAGTGAAATCTGTTAAACTCCTCTTGAGGTCATTTCTAGAATTGGCCCAGTCCTAATTTATATTTTGTGTGTTTTTTGCACGCAATTATATATCAAGTATATATCTATAATATATAATTACTATATCTGTATACAACCATGGATACACAAGTATAATACATGTAAGATTATTGTCTTAAAATTGTATTAGGTCAACCCTTATATCTGTTGCACCATATGTCCAATTGAAGAAGGTTGCAGGGCATATCAGCTGAAATATTATGTAGATAGTAATAAATATGAGGACAACATAATAATTCAAATTATCAATCCTTCTCTTAAAAATTCAGGTAAATAGTTATGAATAGGCCTAAATAGATAATTTTGGTATAAATTATTTACTCAATATTCCGCCTGTCGGCTGGGGTGTTAGAATGCACCGACTGCACCTCTGCAGAGGGGTAAGACTCCCCCAATGGGGCCACCTGTTTGCCGTGGGTGGTGACCCGTGATGCTTAAGGATAGAACCCAGGTGGATGAGCTGTCAATGACTTTCAATACTCCACTTTGGCTCTATCTTGGGCTAGACGGGCGATCGGAGAGGATCCCTCCGATCAATCGGATGGTCACGTCAAGCCCTAGCACCTATACGATTGCCCCAATCCTTTTCATCATATGGGTGCTAGAAGGCAATGACTGAGGGTCTACGTCCTGGGAATGACGTTAAACTCTATCTGATGGCGAGATTCCAGTTTTGGAGGTTTGGGGAATGTGGAGCACCCCTTCATCACCATTGCTCCACTCTGACCCGGAGTGGTAGTACCTGTTATGATTCCATCTATGGGTTAAATAGAAAACATGAGTTTATAAACAAAATTGTATTATCCATTAAAAATGAAATTATTTCAAAACTTTGTTAGCATTAAACATTTTTTTACCAATAGAAGTATTCGGCATAAAATAACCCAAGGGGTTGACATGCCGTAAAACCCAACCAACCAAACCAAACCTCTACTCAATATTGTTTCCTATGATGATAACCATTGCACAACAAGTGCCTCACCAATGAAAAATAGAATCTTTGACAACAACATAAATAAAAGAAGAAATTTGTTTTCTGGCAGATTTGTTTGAAGTGTTCTTTGTAATTTGCACACAGTTGTATGAGTAAAGTAAAGAGTCAGGACTTCTCCTTGCCGAGTCCAAGACGTAGTGACAACTAACAAGCGACATAAAAAGTGTGTCGGATGTGAAATCAATCTTGTGGTTATTTCCTATAAGTCTAACATGATCAAAGGGGAACCACTCTCGACTGATAAATTATTTATTCATTGATCTACAAGGAAAAAAGAAGACGGGGTTAGGGTTAGGGTTTAGGGTTAGGTAAGGGTTTAGGGTTAGGGTTAGGGTTATGGTTTAGGGTTAGTTTAATGGGAAAATAAATAAATAATTTATTAGTCAAGAGTGGTTCCCTTTGATCATGTTAGACTTATAGGAAATAAACCAATCTTGCTTTATCATTATATACTGAAGAAGGCTGTAGAACGAATTGATCGGAAAAAACGAGTATCGACAGCCTAAAAGATTGTATTGCAAATGTTTAAGTGGGAGGCTCGTAAAACTATTTCTAATCTTACAACAAAGTGAACAATTCGCTTCTTTTAATTGAAAATGGAAATTTATTGTATCTCATAAACACGCTGATAGGCACCTTGCCGTAAATCCTTCTGAGGAAAAGCGGAATTTAAGAGAAAACACTTTAGCCATGAAAGCCAAATAAATAAAAAAAACAGGAACAAATCACGCAGAATAGGATTTCTTCGCTGAAACAAATCAGAAGAGACCCGAGAAAAAGAAGGAAACGAGTTTGATAAAAAGAATTTATTCTGATGATACGCGTAAGAATTATTTGAAGAATGATAAACGGACTTACACACACATACATTATTATTGCTGTTAGGGAGAGTTATCTCCCCTAACTATTCGACCGGACATTCTCACTGACAAGCAGTGAAACAAAAACACACACATGATACACAGGTGAATTCGGCTGAACTTGCACAAACGTGTCAAAATTAGGGTTACCCAGAAAAAAACAGAACCCAAATTATTTATTTATTTTCCCATTAAACTAACTTTAAACCTTAACCCCAACCATAACCCTAACCCCTAAGCCTCAGCCTAACCCCTAATCCCTAACCCTAACCCTAACCCCCTATTTAAAATTAACAGTTTGTGGGTTCTGTTCTTTCTGGGTCACCGGAATACAAGGGGACCCTAAAAAAACAGAACCCAAATTATTTATTCATTTCCCCACTAAACTAACCCTAAACCCCAACCCTAACCCTAATCCTAACCCTACACCCTAAACCTAACCTTAAACCCTAACCCTAGACCCCCATAGTTAAAATTAACAGTTTTATTACAAAATTTGTGGGTTCTGTTTTTTCTGGGTAAACCTAATTTTGACACCTTTGTGCAAGTTCAGCCGTGAATTCTATCCAAAATCATCCCTCTGTATTCCCAGTCGGTGGAAATAAAACTAATATTGTTATATGTTAAACATATTTTACTGTTTTTGTCATCATTTGTTATTCCTATATTTTGGGATTTAACAATTAGAAAATGTAATTTTCGTCCAAAAATATGATTTTTAAAAATGTACCCAAATTCAGATAATTGATAATATATAGTTGAACACTTATCCAAACTCATCCTACTGTATTCCCGGTCGGTGTGAATAAATAAAACAAATATTGTTATATGTTAAACATATTTCACTGTTTTTATTATCATTTGTTATTCCTACATCTTGGGATATAACAATTGTTGACAGCGTAGCGATTGTCTGCCTTTGCTGAGATGGACTAGAGTCCAAATGTTTACTCTTCTCTTGTCGCCAAGGATTCGCCACTAGGTGGCACTACAAGATGGATATTTAAAATTCAACCGGAGAGCCCCCCCCCCCTCTCTCTCTCTCTCTCTCTCTCTCTCTCTCTCTCTCTCTCTCCTCTCTCTGGTCTGTCATCCACTAAGATGGACTAGACAAGTGGTATCACTATCCATTAACGTGGAGACTTGCCTCCACTCTTAGGCTCGTACCTATGTGTATACGAAGTCCTGTATAGACCCTACCATGTGGGTCCTGCATAAGTAAGTGATTATTATATTCAGTATGAACTCTTTCTTACTTCCCATAGACTTTCGTCCTAACTGTTATATCTTGTTGTATATGTCATGCTCCATGTGCTCAGACAATAAAGTCTGTATTGTTGTTATATTGTACCCCATTTTTTATTTTATCATGTATATATTCACCAACGTTAGAAGGTTTCTCTGAAGCCTTTTTAACGTATATTAGTATTATATACATTTATATTCTTATGATTATATATATATATATATTATATATATATATAATATATGTGTGTGTGTGTGTGTGTGCATGTGTATGTATGTGTGTGTGTGTGTATTTGTGTGTGCGTGTGTGTGTTTATCTTATGATATAAAATTATCAAACAGTTCATAGTCAATGCAATAAGAAGCAAGCTTTCGGCTAGGAACCAAAAGGTTCCTGGTTCGATACGGGTCTTCGCTAACTCAGCGTATGGGTAGCACAGGGATATGTGCGGCAAAGTGAGGAGCTGATGGTAGATGTGTCGCTCCACCTCAGACGCTAAATAATTTTCTTGGTCTAGCGCTAGTAAAAAGGGGATATACTCCCTTGCTGTTTAGCTGATGCCGACATTAAGCCACCCCGACGACTTTACTTATTTTATTTCCAAAATTGAAATGATTTTTTTAAATAACATGTACACGGTAATTGTCAAGGGGATTTTATATTAAGATTACAAACATTTTTCGTGAAATAACATCTCTGTTTTTCCCCTTGGTTTTAATAAAAAGGCAAAATTCAATTTTCTATCAATACTTTAGACCTTAAAAGGAAACAGACTTTATAGAATGACAGACAAAAAACAGACAATTTCCGGTTAAATCGAACTTAATGGACCTAAATTCCACCATCGTATGTCACCCCGCTGAAAGAAAAAAAAACAAAAATCAGGAAATTGACAAAATTTAATGAAATTTTCAGCGTTGATATGTTAATGAATAAAAGATATAATTCACCAGTTGTTTTATTAAAAAAACCTTTACATTTTTTCAGGTCATCACCTTTGAGGCGTAACACAGATTCTCAAAGATACGTGGTTCAAAGTTAACTGAGCTGAAAAAATGTAGAAGTTTTTAAATAAAATACCTGGTACATTATATCTTTTATTTATTTATATATAAACACTGAAAATGTCATTAATTCGGTTAATTCCCTAATTTTTGGTATTTTTTTCTTTCGACGGGAGGTGGGGGCAAACGAAGGTGGAATTTAGGTTCGTTAAGTTCGATTTAACCCAATTTCCTTTATATAGCAAAGTAAAAGCTAACCATCCAACAAAAGTTAATAAGGATATTTATTAATTATTTTCTTATATTAAAGTTAAACTAAAGAACTCAAATCATAAAAATGTAGCTAACATGACTGAAATTATGAAAAAAAAAGTAAAAATGAAAGACTCTTGAAAATGACGAATAAAACTAAGTGGCGTCACTGATGAAAATCTCGGCTGAGAGAAAAAAAAATGTTGGATTTTTTCCTGAAGAAAAAAATTCGTTTTTTATTCTTCTTTTTTTTTCTTTTTCAATTTACTTATGAGCTGTTTATTTTGTCTCTGAAATCTTTCAAAAGAAAATCCGGAATTAACTCAAAGTGTTGTTTATTTAGATATAACAAAAAAATAAGACGCCTACTCTTCACGACATTTTTTTATTTCTTATTCAGTTGACAGATTTTGATCTTAGGAAACAATATTCGCTGAATACGTAGGATTCTTCTTTCAGACAAAGACATTTTAATTTGACAGACTAAAGATTGAAACCTTTGAAATCTCCTATCAAACTAACAGAAACACCACACATATAAACAGACACAAATTAATTAATATCAATAATAAATTGTTTGGCTACCACTATTTTATAATAATGTTTAAAATTAATTATACATAAAAAAAAGTGTAAATGTATTTAAGAGTAAAGATTATGATGATGATGATGATGATGATTAATAATATTCTGGGTCCTTTTAGGGACCATATGTCCTTTAGGCACTCCTTTTGCAATCTCATTTCATAAGGACATTTTTTCATTTGCACCACCAAAATCCGGTTGTTCGTTAGAGGTTAGGGTTAGGGGCTTGGGTTAAGGTTAGGGGTTAGTTTTATGATTTAAAAAAAAACTTTAAAAATCATCTGTTAACAAACAACCAGATTTTGACGGTGTAAATGAAAAAATGTCCCTATGAAACGAGATCGCAAAAGGGGTACCTAAAGGTCATATAGTCCTTTATTTTATTCTATTTTAATATTAATTTTTTTAAATAAATCTATTAATAATGGAGATTCGCTTCCGGTTTTTGTCTGTAACAAAAATTACGTCACAGTTTACGTCACATTACCCAAAATCGTTATAACATAGAATAAATACACTCAAAATTTGAACATGCAACATTAGACAGTTCTCATTGTTTTTTAAAACATGTTTTAATAAATACATGACTGGTATTCTATATATATATATAGTTTGTTTTATTTTAATACATATTTAAAGTTTACATTTCAAATTGTTTTATCTTTTAATTCTTTAATGAATTTGATGATTTTACTTACTTAGGGTACAAACTCGCTGACATTGATTTTTTAACTCCCACCACTCAGGCAATATGTTTCAAAAATCTATTTTTACATCGCCCGGGGGGTGTTTTTTTATTTTGTACTAGTATTTTGCTAGTATCAGTAATAAATCTTAAAATGACTAGACAGTCGTGAAATATAATAATATGTATATTTAAATTAAATAGTATGAATTCTTTGAGAAAAGTTATTAAAGCAAAACAATTGTTTTCGGCTAGGTCTGTCAGACAGGAAATAATTGTTACATTCTATCTATTTGAACATTTTCAGTCCCAGTTTTTTTTTATATTTAAAATCTTTTAAATATTTGAATTGTTGTTATGATTATCATAAAGAAGTTTCTTGTGAGAAGAGAGAATTTTTTCTCTATTCGATTTTCCCTGTCTTTTGTAAATATTATCTGATGAGACTAGACTCATATTGAGTCCCTTGTCGAGATAAATGTATGATAGTCTAATTAATGTTAAGTTTTTCTTTCTTTGAAAGTTAAATATTGGTCTGTATATAATTAATTTCTTAGTTATAAACATTGAGCTCTCTTAGGGATTTATAAACATCCTTGTATAAATATATAAGTTTACACCTACATGAGCATACAGTATTGATGTACAGTGAGATTTTGATGATCACAAATAGAATCATCCTTTACTTACCAGACAAGTGGATTATTTTACCTATATATATATATATATATATATATATATATATATATATATATATATATATATATATATAAAGATAAAAGTTGGCTTACCGGTGAAAATGGGCACGATCGTTGGAGGTGCAAAATTCAGGGATTAAGTCAGCGATATAACAAATACAAAGTGCTCAATACGAAGTAGAGCAAATTTATTAAGAAAAGGATACAATAGAAACCTATTCGAGTTTCACCATAAAGATCTTCAGGGTTAAATCCACTGAATTAATCGAGGTACTGATTAATTGCAGCCGATCACACGTGTGTTCACTGTATAAGATATTACGTTACAAGGGACGCTTGTTTTTGTTTTTCCCTTGTAACGTAACATCTTATACAGTGAACACACGTGTGATCGGCTGCAATTATCCATTTCTTAATAATTAATAATATATATATAATATATATATATATATATATATATATATAGTCATAGACACAAAAATACATATAATCCTGGTTAGCTCTAATTGTCTGCTAATAATATGGCTATTTTGGAAAGCCTTTGAGGCAATGCTTTTGAATATAGTGTTGATTTTTTGGTGTCTATTGTATCGTCAAAACTAATATTACGTTTAGATTCAGTATCCTCAAATGCCCTAGAATCATTGAAATAGTCTTGGCTACTAAGCAAAGTTGTTTTGTCATTACTGTAGATCTATAAAGTTTAGCGCAACAGTTATTTCCATTTAACTTACCGTATTTGACGGCATATAAAACGCACGGGCATATAAGACGCACCTCCATTTCAGCAGGTCAGGTTCAGGAATAAATTAAAAACCTGAGTTTGTTTTTTCTTCGCCACCATACGCTCCTGTTAACGTTGATTATAACAATACCAACAATAAAATAAGGATGTATTGAGTTTAGGGTAGGTAAATGTACTGAGCGTAAGCTAGTGAGCACCATAGAGAAGATTAGCCTAGGCCTACGGGAGGTCTCAAACTTCACCTACAACGTATAAGACGCAGGGCAATTTTTTAGCCAAAATTTTCAAAAAAAGTACGTACTATATACCATCAAATACGGTAGTTTAACACAAATTGAAAGTTGTTTATTAACAGAGTAAACATCTTGCTATTACCGATTGTCTATAAAAGCGATTATCATAAAGAATTGATCAAACAATCTTTATGTAATGAGAAGTACATACTGTTACATAATCTATGCGGTTGCATAAGATTATTGTCAATCCCCTGTAATTCTGAGGGGATGACCCTTTTCATATCATGGCCGGGTCCTTCCATGGAAAATTACAGAAGCCCGCCAAATATGTGAAGTCACGTGGGACCTTTTTCAGGGTCCCCAGTTGCAGTTGGACGTCAGGCAGAGCGGTCGGTCATTTTATGCTCTGTCTAAACTGGAACTCACGCGCGCTATGTTAGTTAGCAGATGTCTGGGCTGGGGATTGAAAATTAAGTAACATCAAAATAAATCGAAGTCTTGTGTTTATTATCTAAAAACTAACAATGTCAAAGGGCTTCTGATAGAGAGAAATCCCTAACAGAAAACCCAGACCGAAGTCCCCAAGTCAACTCCAGACGCTAGGCCTTAGAAGATATCCAAGATCTTAGAAGATGCCAGACCAAGTCAAGATAGATGATAGAAATACCAAAGACGATCAGAAGCAAAGCCGGCTAAAAGCAAAGCCGGCCAGAAGAAAATACGACCAGATATAGAAGAAAGAAAGAGATATATAACATTATAATTATTTAGTGCCAGTGAAGAAGGCACTATGCAACAATACATGCAAAGATCATGATTTAAATAATACATTGCCTCTTCCTTTTACACTACATGGTTCATGTTTTAATCTATTATTGAATAGAAGAGAAACAAGTCAAACATGGACATCGATCAGTTTCCCAACAGCCGAAAATACAGATAACGCCATTTCAGTGTTTTATTGGGCAACCTAGAGATTCGTTAAGTGCTTCTAACTAGTTGGGGAGGAAACACGCCAGGTAGGCACACAGGTGAGATTGGTATCTTGCCATCATTATTTCCACTTGTGAAGTTGGAGATGATCCGAATGGCTGGAATGCTCTCTCGGACTTTCAAAAAGATTTTAACCTTTGATTTCTTTTTACGCATTAGGAAATTAGAACCTTATTTGATTCCAGGGAAACTAGACAAATAAATCTAGCTATTCCAAATTCACATTAAAATTCTTTGTAAGTGCCTTTCTTTCTTTCTTTCTGTTCATTCCCAAGTTTGACAGTTAAGTTACAGGCGGGAGAGTCATAAGTTTACTAAATCTAATTATGCCGATTCTGTTATTATAAACAATCTTTCTATCTCTCTTTGCGTAGACGACTATTACAGATGATCTCGGCCATAATAAATATTGTTGACAAGAGTTGTGTTCGAGTTTGTTTTTAATCAGCACAGGTTAGCACGGATCTTAATTTAAAGGGCGTTTTCATACAGGAAGAAACGAGCCCATATATAAAAACGAAGACCCGTCTTCGTATATACATGATGAGAGTACTTTTCTACTAGTAGATGAGATATGAGAGCGTCCGGGATCATACTCTCATAAATCTTTCTTACTTTTCTTTAGAAGTAGCTGATTGGTAACTTACTTCTGTAGTCTGTTTATTGCGTAGCTGGGACATGTTTTCTAACTGGTCTGGTCTGTCTTTTGTTTTTCTATTTCTTCTGTTGTTGACTCTGGTCTGTCTTCAATATGCTGGTCTGACTTTAAGATGCTGGTCTAACTTTAAGATGCTGGTCTGACTAAGGTACTCGTCTGCCTTTAAGATACTGGTCTGACTTAGAGTTGGTTCGCTGCCATTTAGTTCACAAAGACAACAAGGGGTTTATATTTTATGTGATCATATTTTTTATTCAGAAGCAGACTTTCTCAACCACGGCGGAGTCGAAGCCGGTACGTCTTTACAAACGACGTATCCGGCCTTACTAACTAAGCTCTGGGCCTTCGTTCCCACAATGATTGTGTAACTGGAAAGAAGGTTACCTAAAGGTTATTTCTTATCAATCATCTAACCCTCCTCCGATTATGAATTTCAACGACTTTGAATTCAAAATCCACACTAAACGCCACGCAAAAAAAAAAGAAAGAAAAAAACGGTTTATTATTACGAGGTCTATATTTTAGTGATCGTTTTTTTTTTAAATTCAGAACCAGAATCTTTCAACCACGGCGGAGTCGGAACCTGTAGGTATTTACCTCACGACGTCTCCGGCCTAACTGACTAACTAACTGACTAGACTCTGTGCCTTCTTTCCCACAGTCTCTGTAAGCAGAAAGAAGATCTCCTAAAGGTTATTTCATTGTCAATCATCTAACCCTGCTCCGATTTTGAATTTCAACGACTTCGAATTCAAAATCTACACCAACCGTCTCTTCACTAACCGCCCCAATAAACAACGATTTATTATCAATATACAACACATGATATAAAAATGTATAAAAAAAGGAAAATCATTGATTTAGACGCAGCACGAAACATTCTTATTTTTAGTGATCATTTGGATCTTTTAGAATGTCTTTAACATTTTGATTAAGAAGGAATTATTCTTCAGTCGCGAATTGAACCAAAATGGACATTTGCCGATGTTTTGTCTAATTTTTCTTAGACGAGAATTAATGCTGTTCTATACTATGTCTCTGTCTGTCTTTGTCTCTGTCTGTATGTCTGACTCTATCTCTGTCTGTCTGTCTGTCTGTCTCTCTCTCTCTCTATGTGTCTCTGTCTCTCTCTGTCTCTGTCTGTCTGCCTGTCTCTATGTCTCTCTGTCTCTGTCTGTCTGTCTGTCTGTCTCTCTCTCTCTCTGTAAATATGTGTATTAGATGTATCAATTTTTTGGAATTCTCATCATCAGCATTATTTCTCTTTCTTTTTATAAAACAACCGAAATATTAAAACCTTTTTTCAAATCCAGAGGGCTAAAGAAATGTTACATATCGATAAAGTAGACATTCATTTTTTTAAAAATATTTTTAAATAATTTTTTATTTATTTATTTATTTTGGGGGCACTACGCCATCATCCTTAGTGGAGGGAAAGGTTCCAACAAGACATTCATAAAATTAAATGTATAAATAAAAACCTACCTTCTTATTCGACAATGGCATTTGATTGATTTAAACTGAACTTACCTGAAAAGAAAAAAAGAAAATACTTTTAAATATAAACATTTAAAATTTTTCAATAAGAATTCATCTAAAAAAAAAACAGTAGAAAATTGTATTATTTGGGGAATTAATGTGTTTTCACAATACAAACAAAAAGTTTTTTCCTTATACAAGACACATCTTCTTCTATTAATAATGGAGATTCGCTTCCGGTTTTTGTCTGTAACACAAATTACGTCACTGCTTACGTCACATTACCCAAAATCGTCATAACATAGAATAAATACACTCAAAAGTTGAACATTCAGCATTAGACAGTCCTCATTGTTTTTTTAAACAAGTTTTAATAAATACATGACTGGTATTATATATCTATATATAGTTTGTTTTATTTTAATACATATTTAAAGTTTACATTTCAAATTGTTTTATTTTTTAATCCTTTAATGAATTTGATGATTTTACTTACTTAGGGTACAAACTCGCTGACATTGAATTTTTAACTCCCACCCCTCAGGCAATACGTTTCAAAAATCTATTTTTGCATCGCCCGGAGGGTGTTTTTTATTTTGTACTAGTAAAATCAATTTTGGATTGAATGCAGTTTTTAATAATGTTAAAAATGATGTGTGACTTTGTAAGATTCGATTCTTCATTTCTACGCAATGTCTGCTCAACTGGTACAATGTGATTTTTGAAAAAAAATTGTTTATCAAGAATTTAATTAAAATGTGTGTGTAGCGGGAGAATAACTAGATGAACCAAACTCCCAAGAATTATTCGTAGAATTTCTGAACTATCTTGAAAAAGAATAATTAATGATTTTGTACAGTTCTTTTGTTAGATACATTTTTATTTTAAAAAATTGAACTGCTTATAAGCAGTTCAATTTTTTAAAATAAAAATGTATCTAACAAAAAAACAGTACAAAATCATTAATTTATAAGAGTTAAGTTAACTTAGGGGCCGGGTTAGCTCAGTCGGTAGAGCGTTCGGTTAGAAACCACAAGGTTCCTAGTTCGATACCGGTCCTCGCCAACACAGCGTATGAGTAGCACAGGAATATGTGCGGTAAAGTAAGGAGCTGATGGTAGGTGTGGCGCTTCACCTCAGATGCTAAAACAATCTCCTTGGTCTAGCGCTATTGAAAAGGGGATAGACTCTCTCGCTGATTGGCTGATACCGACTTTAGGCCGCCCCGTCGATTTTACTTACTTAGTTGTGGCACATCGCCTGTTGTATGGGACATCCAGTGAGAATCTAACTCACGCATAATGGTATAGTAATTTAGCTTTTAAACCATTAAATCATGGGTGGTACCCGAAAATTGGAATAAATCGACTTGAAATTTAGAATCTAGAATAATATTTATCAAAGGAGACAAGAAAAAAGATATTTATCTTTCAACCTAATTTTTGTCAATGCACAGGAGAGAGAGAGAGAGAGAGAGAGAGAGAGAGAGAGAGAGGAGAGAGAGGAGAGAGAGAGAGAGAGAAGACATCTTTATGATGATCAAATGACTTTTCATACAATATTTTCTTTTCAACCTAATTCCTTGTCAATGCACATAATTTAGAAGTTAATATTAACGATATAGATCAAACACACATACTTTTTGACAGACCTTGTATTCTGAAAAAAAATGACGTTCCATTTATTCATTTTTTTTTTAGAATAGAACGCACTTTTTTCCCAAAATCTTTGGCTCAAAAAATTGCCCTGCATCTCATACATCGTAGGTGAAGTTTGAAGTATTATTATTATTAATTTCATTATTATTTCCTTTTATTGAAATGTCTTGTGTATGCTTATTGCTTGCCTGTACTGCCAAATTGCTTTTATACAGTTATGTTTCTGCTTGTGTAATGCACAGCAAGACTGTTTTCAACAATATATGCTTAAATACACTAAAAACTTTTTTCCTGAATTTGACCTGCTGAAATGGGGGTGCGTCTTATTTGCTCGTGTGTCTTATATGCCGTCAAATACGGTAGTTATATTTTAAAAGAATAAACAGCAAAAATGAAAAAGAAAACAGTGGAACGTTTTTGTGCTTAAGTATTACAAAAGATCCTTTGTTGTTAACGTTAAGGTGCATTTCTGATGCAGCGACTATTAATGCAATGATCCGGAGCTTTTTGAAAGTCGGTTCTCTGGGTCACCAGGTTAAATTTGTTTTGGGACTTCCTCAATGGCGTCTATTCCATTGTTGGTGAAAAGAAGAAAAAAATGAATAGAAGTTCGATTAGATTTTGTAGGAGGAAAGAAATCAAATGTCGGAATGTGGAATCATTTCCGTTGCGGGGAATAATCAATAAGAGAAGCCATTTTTATTTGTCAGAACATCAGAAGTCGAAGGTCATAAAGAAAGTTTTTCTCCATAGAAAAACCACTATAAAGGATCATTGTTTTATTTTTTATTTGATTTGTATATTTTACTTACATAGAATATGTCTATCTTCTACTTGTTTGCTACTACCTATAGCTCAGTCGGTAGAGCGTTCGGCTATAAATCGCAAGATTCCTAGTTCGATACCGGCCCTCGCCAATTCAGCGTATGAGTAGCACGGTGAGCTGTGTGGTAAAGTAAGGAGCTGATGGTAGGTGTGGCCGTCCACTTCAGTCGCAAAAAAATCTCCTTGGTCTAGCGCTATTGAAAAGGGGATAGACTCCCTCGCTGTCACCCCGACGACTTTTTTACCTATATAAGTCTGCCGACACAGAGATAGAGAGAGAGAGAGAGAGAGAGAGAGAGAGAGAGAGAGAGAGGGGGGGGAGGGAGAGCTTTTGGTTATATTCAAATCATGTGAAAATATAAGAGGAACGAAAATCAAATTTCTAAAGGATGAACATTTTTATTGCTTTTGATCTTTATTTTATCCAATGTTTCGGATGGCCTCCACCCTTTTTTTAAAAGGATTCTGTAGCCTTAGTGAGTAAACATTATAAGAAAAGATTTAAAAAAACTTTCTTTTGATTCCCAATATATATTCAGGAAGAAGTGCACATGAACTCTACATCAACTAATTAAATATATACAAGGTGTGTCAAAAAAGTTTAGAGATATTTTGTAATTTTTTGACACACCTTGTATTCTGAAAAAAATACATTCCATTCGTTGTTCATTTATATCTTGGTAAATACAGCTTCAATCACTATACTTTTATAATACACTTTGTATATATGTGTGTGTGTGTGTATGTGTGTGTGTATGTGTGTGTGTGTGTGTGTGTGTGTGTGTGAGAGAGAGAGAGAGAGAGAGGAGAGAGAGAAGAGAGATGTTTAGCCTGAAGATCAACTTAATTTTCGCACAATATTTATTTTTCCCCCTAATTCCTTGTCAATGCACATAATTCAGAAGTGAATATTAACGATATAGATCAAACATACATACAAGGTGTGTCAAAAAAGTATCGAGATTCTTTGTATTTTTTGACACACCTTGCATTCTGAAAAAAATAACGTTCCATTCATTAATTTCTTTTTAGAATACAAGGTATGTCAAAAAAGTACCAATTTTAAAGCTGTATTTACCAAGATAGAAATGAATTAAGAATGGAACGTTATTTCTTTTTCAGAATATAAGGTGTTTCAAAAAATACAAAGATCTCGATACTTTCTTGTCACACCTTGTAGATCAACTACACATATAGTTACTGTAAGCGCTTATTGGCGCTGTAAGATTCATTGTTAATATAAGAACATACAACTCCGACACGCTTGTGAAACAAAACATTTTATATATCAAAACAGCACGGAATTAAGACAAGATACATAAAATAGGAATACAAGATAATACAAGTGAGATACAATAAGGAGACATATCAAGTGTTACGTACATGTACATATAAAAAGAGTTACAGATAGTCCATATAAAGGAAGTCACTTACAGAGGCCTCACGAGGGTGGGGTGTAGTCATAAAATGTCTAAATCATGTGGTTCAGCCGAGAAGAAGGAGAAAAGAGGAAGAAGCGTTTGAATCAGCCGCTTAAATACTATAGCCCCTGATAAGAACAAGCGGTAACCCAGCGGGAAGATAACTCTCCCAGGCCAATGTGAAGATAACTCCAACAGCGAGAAACGAATACAAATCTTTCAAAATGTAAAACAAATTAGAAAAAACTAAAAAAAATAGATAATGTACAAGGCAAGAGAATTAATTAAATATCAAATAGAGAATTATATGTTAATCGAAATGAATATTGCAAATGACTTAAGCTAAGGACATAAAGAAGCAGATGGAAGGTCAATGTTTTCGTCGAGAAAGTGTATTTTAGCAGATTGGCATCAGTTCTGATAAAGATGAAACTAATGAAATAAGACTTCAGTTTCACTTCTTCATTTTCTTTTTTTAATCAACATCAGGTTTTCTGATTTATTTTCTTGTTTTAAACAGAAATTGTTCTTACTTCAAGTCATCGATTTTATTATCTTTGCAATTAGTAAAGTCTGAATTTTAAATGGAAAATTGTAATGAGTTTTTAAAACATAGACTTTTCGTAATATAAGCTATTTGTTAAATGAACATATCACTAATGGTCTATTGGTTTGGTTGGTTGGTTGGTTGGTTGGTTGGTTGGTTGGTTGGTTTTACGGTATGTAAAGTCAGTTTAACAGTTATAATTTCCAATTATATACGTTAAAGAATGTTCTACTCTCATTAAGAAATAAAAGAAACCGGAAAACCCTCTCATCATTAAGCTCCTGAATAGATTAGACTTGATGTCTAACTCTAAGGAGATTATGATATGCTGGATACCAAACCATATAGGAGTGAGGGTGAATCAAAGAGCTGACCCCGCAGCTAAAACGGCACTAGATTTGATTCCCGACAAGTTCAAGATACCATATACTGATTTGAAACCTAAAATTAATAGATTCCTTCATACAAAATGGCAACAATGCTGGAAAAACAACATCCATAATAAACACTTCCTAATCAAACCCACCCTGGGAGACCAGAGACCAACTTTAAGGAAGTACAGAAAGGAACAAGTCATTGTGTCCCGATTACGCATTGGTCACACAAGACTAACGCCCTCCTATATTCTCAAACAAGAACAACAACCACAATGTGGAACATGTCAACCAACTTTGACAGTTAAACACTTATTCATGGAATGCAGGTTTTTTTCTCACATCAGAAAGCAAACAATATGAAAGATCTGTTTGAAAATATCAACATGGAGGATATTCTCTCTTTTTTGAGAGAAATAAAATTATACCATAGAATATAGACATGAAACAAATCAATTCCATTCAACATAATCCCCAATAATCCTAACACATTTTTAAAACCAATTACTAAAAGGTATAAATATAAATACATGATATGTATCACTTCCTTACCGTTAGGCATGACATAACCCCGGACGGATTGATATGCCGTTAAAATAAATAAACAAACAAACAAACATCTCGATTCTTCAGTTTCTTTTCTTCAAAGCTCTTTAATCTAGCAAAACATGTCTTACGCTATTCTTTCCGATTTGATGCTAGATTTTCTCAAACACTCAGATCAATATTAAGGCGTTTCAAATTGTCCTTCAATGTGTCTTCAGAGCGTAAGAGTGGACGTCCAGTAGAACGCTTAGCATTTGGTAATTGTCCGTATAATATCTTCTTTGGAAGCTTGTTCTCATTCATTCTGACAACGTAAGCAGCCCACCTAACCTGAATGTTTGAATATATTGGATCAACAGTCACTTCTGATGGAAAAATGGACAAAGAAATCCATTCCAGAATAGATAAAGCAAGCACTGCATTCGGCAATTTGAAACACTGATTATGGAATACCAAAGATGTATCTCTTAAAATAAAAATTGACATCAACGGAGCAGTCGTGCTTTTAACTCTTCTATATGGTGTAAAACTTGGACACTTTACCGCAAGCACATATACCAGCTTGACGCTTTTCACATGCGATATATATATTATATATATAATATATATAATATATATATATATATATATATATATGTGTGTGTGTGTGTGTGTGTGTGTTGTGTTATTTGTGGAAAAGTTGACTTACCGGTGAAAAAGGTCACAATGTTTAGTTGATGCAAGTTTCACAATGATAAGACAGCGATATAACAAATATAGAGTGCTCAATACGTTAGTAGAGCAAATTTATTATGATATTAGTACACGATAATAACCTAATCGAGTTTCACCATAAGGATCTTCAGGGTTAAATCCACATGATTAATCAAGTTATTGATTAATTGTAGTTGGTTGTACGTGTGTATTTTATGTGATAAACAAACCGTTTATCACAAAAAATACACACGTACAACAACTGCAATTAATCAATATCTTGATTAATCAAGTGGATTTAACCCTGAAGATCCTTATGGTGAAACTCGAGTAGGTTATTATCGCGTACGGGTCTCAAACCCGGCCAGTTAATGTATAACCACACTGATGAGAAATGATACTTCGAAACACGTGTCTGTGGATTACTTATTTATTATATATATACTCCCGCTTTGGCCGAGTACTTTAAATAGGGATTTAACTGCAGATTTACCGTTCTGGCGTGTAGCTAAACCTCCCTTTGTTTACAAATGTTTGAGGCCTCTAGTGAATTCATTTCCTCTTAGAAATGTAGCGATTAAATATTCTCCTATATTTGACAGCTGCCTCTGGCCGTACGGGTAAGAGGATTGGCGAACGAAAGTTCATTCGGGTCTCAAACCCGACCAGGGGTAGCTGATAAGGTATAACCATACTGATGAGAAGTGATACTTCGAAACACGTGTCTGTGGATTACTTATTTATTATATATTTATTATTTATTATATATACTAGCAAATATATGCACCCTCCGGGTGCCAGTATTTAAGTTTAAATGTAATAAAATATTAGATTAAATCAGAAAGGCTAATGAACTGAAGAATTCAGATAAAAAGATTTGAAACGGAGGGAGTATATATCGGAAAATAGAACAACTGAAACTTACTCTTTCATCACTTCCGTTTTTCAAATGCTAAATTTTCTTAATTTAACTATTTAGTTAAAATAGGAAGTAAAGAAATAAATTACAGTTATTCTTCTTGTTAATGAATTTTATTTAAGATTCATTGAAGAGATTTTTACTCATATTCATTAAGATAAAACCAAACAATTAGAAATCAATAATACCAAGCACATATTTATTAAAATCAGTTTTTTTAATATCAATATGCAAATTAGCTTTACGTTTACACTGAAAACTGGTATTTTGTTGTATATATAAATACAATTGCATGCTATTAGTGTTTAGGTAAGGCCAACAGTATTAATAATGTCAAACAGTTTTATTATTAATTGAGGTTTAAATAGAAATAGAATCATGGAGAATGTGATGCAAATAACTAAGGGAATTGTGACTTGAGTAGTAATATAGTTTCGGTTACAGACAGAAAAACACACAATCTCCATTATAATAAGATATATATATGGGTGTACCTGCTCTTGCGTGTATCCAAAGACACACGTAGACATACACTAGGGATTCAAAACTTGACTAGTGACATGCAGCATGTTATTGTCTTTTAACCAATGTGCATTACAGTGTCTGAAGTCTATAAGCAGCTAAACTTGTCGTGTAGACTTTACGTTGAAGTTATTAACTGCCCCAGTTACCATATTGTTGTTCTAAGAGACAGAATCCCAGAACCTCTTTTAGTCAGTCGGAACCGATTTTGCATTTTTGGCTGATTCCACTTTTATGTCTCTTGAAGATTTCCTTTTCTATAGCAACAACTTTGGTTCACTTCCTGGCTGTGGAGGTTCCCTAGACAAGGGCAGATAAGCGAATATTCAACACATTAATATATTGTTCTGCGTGATGTCGTCTTGATCCCCTCGTTAATATTAACTTTTGATCTTCTTTGTCAACGCCTAAAACGTATAGAATTCGAAGGTTTCTTGCTTTTAATATTCAATGCCACCACCCCACAAAAAACAGAACAAACATAAAAAAAACCCCAAAAAAACAAAGATATAAAACGCTTTGAATTAACTTGAATGAAGTGAAGCAAGAAGCGTTTATTCGGGCAGAATAATTGACATGTGACTTTGAAAGAAAATTATCAGAGAAATCAGACATTGAAGGCAATAAATCTTTCTATATAGAGATTATTTATATATATATATATATATATTATATATATATATATATATATATAATATATATATGAATATATATACATATATGAATATATATATGTATATATATAATGATACAATAAATAATATATATATATATATATATAATATATATATATATATATATATATAATATATTATAATATGAATATATATATATATGAATATAATATCCCTGCTGTATAAAGATGATTATTAATATATATATATATAATCTCTAAAGACGTATATAAAATTATATATATATATATATATATATATATATATATTATATATATATATATATAATCATCTTTATACAGCAGGCATTTATTATATTTATATATATATATTCATATATGTATAATATTCATATTATATATATATATATATATATATATATATATATATATATTCATATATTTATATATTCATATATATATGTATATTCATATATATATATATATATATATATATATAATAATCTCAAAAAGTATATAAAATATATATAATATATATATATATATATATATTTATATGAATATATGATATATATATATATGAATATGTATTCCTATATATATAAGCATATATATATATATATATATATATATATATATAATATATATATATATATATATCAGTCTGTTTCTGTCTATTTATGAATCTTTTTCTCCCTCTGTCACACAATCTATTTTTCTAGACTTTTACAACATACCTTATACACTATTGAATAATCAGCCTTAAATGATATACATTAAGATTAAATATATATTTAATATCTGCAGTTTTTATTACATTTTTGTCTAGTTGTTATCTATTAATATTTTGCCGTGTATAAGTCAGGGTAGTATGGAGGCAGTTAAATATTTTCAACAGTCTTTTTGTCATTAGTGTTAGATCTGCTCAAGGATGCTGATCAGTTTTCTCCTTTTAAAAGATTATCTAAATTCAATCTCCCTACCTACAAATGGATTTACACCATACTAATCTTATTATAATAGAAATTTTGTATTTGTTTGTCTGTAACCAAAACATATCACTACTCAAGTCACAATTCCCTTAGTTATTTACATCACATTCTCCATGATCTTATTTTCATTTAAATCTCCATTAATAATAAAATTGTTTTACATAATGGGATGGGTTAGCTCAGTCCGTAGAGCGTTCGACTAGAAACCACAAGGTTCCTTGTTCGATTCCGGCCCTCGCCAACTCAGCGTTGTGAGTAGCACAGGTATCGGTGCGGTAAAGTAAGGAGCTGATGGTAAGTGTGGCGCTCCACCTCAGATGCAAAAGCAATCTCCTTGGTCTAGCGCTAGTGAAAAGGGGATAGACTCCCTCGCTGATTGGCTGATACCGACATTAGCCAGCCCCGACGACTTTGACTTTTTACATTATTGATACTGTTGACCATATCTACAGGTATTTGTATTTTTCACACTTATGAAGGTGTGACACAAGGACATTTTATGTGGGACCACCCACAAACCGAGACTCATGGGTGGTAGGAGGAAAAAATTGCGTCGATCCCGTAGGCATTCACCCTCAAGGGAGGCGCTGGGCAATAAACCCCTTTAAATCAAGGCGGCTGGTATTGTCTGGGGAGATAGCCCCATGGGATCGACACTATTAACTTGTAAAGATCCAGGACCGAAGCCACTGGATCCCCGGTGTTGACCATATATACATGATATTTACCGCGTACCCCACTTGTACGGGTCAGGCACAAAGGCCCTATTTATGTGGGACCACCCACAAGTCGAGACTCATGGGGTGGCAGGTGAAAAATTGCGTCGATCCCGTCGGCATTCCCCCTCAAGGGGGCGCCTCAGGCACTGGGCAATAAACCCAGCCCTGCCCCTTTAAATCGAGGGGGCAGGTCTTGCCTGGGGGGATGGCCCCCTGGGATCGACGCCGTTAATTATAGCAATGGTCCAGAGGCCGAAGCCACTGTTGACCATATCTACATAGTATTTACCGCGTACCTCACTTGTACGGGTCAGGCACAAAGTCCCTATTAACGTGGGACCACCCACAAGCCGAAGCTCATGGAGTGGCAGGTGAAAAATTGCGTCGATCCCGTCGGCATTCCCCCTCAAGGGGGGCGCCTCAGGCACTGGGCAATAAACCCAGCCCTGCCCCTTTAAATCAAGGGGGCAGGTGTTGCCTGGGGGGATGGCCCCCTGGGATCGACGCCGTTAATTATAGCAATGGTCCAGAGGCCGAAGCCACTGTTTACCATATCTACATATTAAGGACATGCAATTGTATTTATATATACAAGAAAATTGCAGTTTACAGTGTGAACGGGAAGGCTAATTTGCATATTGATATACAAAATATGATTTTAATAAATATGGGCTTCGTATTATTGATTTCTAGTTGTATGGTTTTATTTTAATAAATGCGTGCAAAAATCTCTTTAATGAATTTTAAATGAAATCCGTTAACAAGAAGAAATAACTTATTCTTTATTTCCTATTTTAACTAAATAGTTAAATTAGGAAAATTGAGCAATGAAAGACGGGAGTAATCGGAGAGTAAGTTTCAGTAGTTCTATTTTTCCATAATACCTCCTTCTATTTCAAATATTTTATTTTTATCTGCATTCTTATTTAGTTTAATTAGCCTTTCTAATTTAAAACAATATTTTATTACATTAAAACTTAAATACTTGCACCCGAAGGGTGCATATATTTTCTAGTCAAAGTAAATATCGGTCTATACAATATTGACACAACTTTTTCTTCCAACAAACATTTCTGCGATTGACCCAACATACTTAACATTCATCTCTCTCTCTCTCTCTCTCTCTCTCTCTCTCTCTTATATATATATAAATGAGTGGCATCAGTTTTGGTATGTACGTACCGACTTGTAAACCTGACAAGAGATGTCACTGAGCATTGATATCTCGCATATACTTTAATATCTTATTATAATGGAGATTGTGTGTTTATATGTCTGTAACCGAAACTATATAACTACTCAAGTCACAATTCCCTTAGTTATTGACATCACATTCTCAATTATTTTATTTTTATTTAAACCTCAATTATTAATAAAATTGTTTTTACATTATTAATACTGTTAACCATACTGCATACTAAAACATGCAATTATATTTATATATACAACAAAATAGCGGATTGCAGTGTGAACGGGAAGGCTAATTTGCATATTGATATAAAAAAATGATTTAAATAAATATGTGCTTAGTATTATAGTTTCTAACTGATTTGTTTTATTTAATGAATATAAGCAAACATTTTTCAATGAATCTTAAATGAAATCCATTAACAAGAAAAGATAAGTGTCATTTTTATTCTTCACTTCCTCTTTTAACTAAATACTTAAATTAGAAAAATACAATGAAAGACGAGAGTGATGGAAGATAAGTTTCAGTTGTTCTATTTTTCGATTATACTCCCTCTGTTTCAAATCTTTTTATATGCATTTTTATTTAGTTTCATTAGCCTATCTAATTTAATACGATATTTTATTACATTAAAACTTAAATACTTGCAACCGGAGGGTGCATATATTTGCTAGTCTTTATAATAAAGCAAAGTACAACTTTATTTTGTCATTTCTACTGATTAAATTATATAATTCAGTGATTAAAAAATCAATCGATTTGTGAATCATCACAAGTACAAAAAGCATGTGTAACGAATACTGGATTTTTTTCACCTATAATTAATGACACATTTATAATATTATGTTCTTTTTATTGTTACATTTTGCGCGTAAAAAAGAACGAAATTAAACAAACACAATTTTTATCCCTTTAACTAAACAAGAAATTAAGAACTGAATTTAGAAGTTTTTTCATATGTACAAAAAATGTATTTAGAAAAATGAAATTATGCTTCAAAACACTCACGATTTTAGGATTAAATGTTTAAAAATAATGTTCTAATTATTAAAAAAAATCTTAAATAATGGATATTGTAATAGGCGAATTCTTATCAATTTTTTTAAAATTGATAACATTTGATAAGTTATTTTTTGTTCATCCTTTCTCTCTCTCACTCTGGTGTTTTTAAAAGTTAAAAAAAAGTATTAAAAGACCAAAACGTGGGATACTATGTTAGTATCAATTCACCTGAGTAGAAAAAAATCACGTTGAGACTAGACTTGATAACATTTAAATTCTAGGAATACTTCAGAATTTTTCCGGCTTCCTTTTATCAGAAATATTTTTAACAAACCATGTAGTAAATGCCAACATCTGGTTAAATGAATTAAATATTTTATATGGAGTCGACTCACGGGGACGAGATGTACAGGAAGAATGATTTTTATTGTTCATGCACAGTTATGTGGTTCAAAGTAACTCTTCCAAGGGAGAGGAAAGATACCAGTTGTATTATTAAGTTTCTTTACATATATCCTCATCAAGTTGCCAAATATTTGCTTACTCACACTCATTATATATATATATATATATATATATATATAGATGTAGAGGGGTTGCCAGATAAGGTGCTGTTAAGATGATTCTAAGTAGACCCTTTCTTCCAACGGCGGAATGTTAGATTGTTTAGGTCTAAGTTGAGAGCTCAATGTTCAATATTATTGAACAGAGCAATATAATTAGTAAAGAAAAAGACTTAAATTGCCTATTTTAAGCCCTTTCCTTTACCATACACACACACACACACACACACACACACACACACACACACACACACATATATATATATATATATATATATATTATATATATATATATATATATATATATATATGAACAAAAAGGCCTTAAATACATTGGGTATCGTGATTATGGACCATTTTCATTCGTTGGTATCTGAGGCCCTCCGAGCTTCGTCAGACCACGTTTTTAGTGGAACTGGTCCATAATCACGATACCCATGGTATTTAAGGCCTTTTTATTCACAAATAAATTTGCACTGTTTATAAAAATTAAGCATTGAGCTCTCATACGGAACCTGAACTCTACAACAAACTACTGTTAGAGAATAGGACCAACCTAGAATTACCCTTATACCAAGAAACGTGGTACCCCAACAATGATATATATATATATTATATATATATATATATATATATATATATATAATTGCACGCTGCACACTGCATGCATACACGCACATAATCATACGTAGATATTTAAGAATATAAACAGTAGACTGTAATCAGGTGTTCATTATGAAATTCTGTCAATGTTTGCGCATTAAAAATACATATTTGTGATTCGATGTATTAATGAGTTTGTGAATGTATTTTGGGCTGTCTATGACACTCGTACAGACATTCCACAAATCAGAGAATCCATGCAATGTGTAAAATGTAAATCTTCAATAAAAAACAAGATCTGCCGAGAAGAAATGTTAAGCCCAATACATTCACAAACTCATTAATACATCGAATCACCAAATATGTATTTTTAATGCGCAACATTGACAGAATTTCAATAATGAACCTGTTACAGTCTACTGTTTATATTCCTTAATATCTACGTATGATTATGTGCGTGTATGCAGCAGTGTGCAGCGTGCTAATTATATAATAATATAATATATTATATATATATATATTTATATATTCATTTGTTGGGGTACCACGTTTCTTGTAATAAGGGTAATTCTAGTTGGTCTATTCTTCTAACAGTAGTTTGTTGTATGAGTTCAGGGTTCCGTATGAGAGCTCAATGTTAATTTTTATAACAGTGCAATTTTTTGTGAATAAAAAGGCCTTAATACCATGGGTATCGTGATTATGGACCGTTCACTAAAAACGTGGTCTGAACGAGCTCGGAGGGCCTCAGATACCAACGAAGAAAATGGTCCATAATCACGATACGCCAATGTATTTAAGGCTTTTGTTCATATATATATTATATAATATATATATATAATATATATATATATATATATATATTATATATGTGTGTTGTGTGTGTGTGTGTGTTGTGTGTGTGTGTGTGTGTTGTTATGGTAAAGAAAGGGCTTTAAATAGGCAATTTAAGTCTTTTTCTTTACTAATTAATTGCCTCTTGTTCATATATTGAACATTGAGCTCTCAACTTAGACCTAAACAATCTAAACATTCCGCCGTTGAAGAAAGGGTCTACTAACATCTTAACAGCACCTTATCTGGCACCCTCTACTCTATATATGATATATAATATATAAATTATATATGAGTGTGAGTAAGCAAAATATTTTGGCAACTTGATGAGGATATTGTAAAGAAACTTATAATACAACTGGTATCTTTCCTCTCCCGGAAGAGTTACTTGAACCAACATAACTGTGCATGAACAATAAAAATCATTCTTCCATGTAATCTCTCCCCGTGAGTCGACTCCATATAAAATATTTAATTCATTTAACCATGATGTTGGCATTTACTACATGGTTTGTTAAATATTTCTGATAAAAGAAGGCCGGAAAATTCTGAAGTTTTTAATTCCCTCGAATTTAAATGTTATCAAGTCTAGTCTCAACGGTGATTTTTTTTCTATCAGGGGTGAATTGTATACTAACATAGTATCCCACGTTTTTGTGGTCTTTAATACTTTTTTTTTTAACTAAAAACACCAGTGGAGAGAGAAAAGGATTGAACAAATACTTATCAAATGTTTATTCAAATTTTAAAAAAAATTGATAAGAATTCGCCTAATACATATCCATTTATTTAAAGATTTTTTTTAAATATTAGAACATTATTTTTTAAACATTTAATCTAATCGGATGTTTTGAAGCATATTCATTTTTCTAATACTTTTTTGTTACATATGAAAAAACTTCTAAATTCAAGTTCTTAATTTCTGTTTAGTTTAAAGGGATAAAAATTGTGTTTTGTTTAATTCGTTCTTTTTACGCGCAAAATGTAACAATTTAAAGAACATAATATTATAAATGTGTCATTAATTATAGGTGAAAAAAAATCAGTATTCGTTACACAATGCTTTTTTTGTACTTGTTGATGTTCAACAATCGATTGATTTTTTAATCAACTGAATTATATAATTTAATCAGTAGAAATGACAAATAAAGTTTGTATTTGCTTATTATAAAGACTAGCCAAATATATGCACCCTCCGGTTGCAGTATTTAAGTTTTAATGTAATAAAATATCGTATTAAATTAGATAGGCTAATGAAACTAAATAAAAATGCATATAAAAGATTTGAAACAGAGGGAGTTATAAATCGAAAAATAGAACAACTGAAAACTTTATCCTCCATCACTTCTCGTTATTGTTTATTTTTTCTAAATTTAAGCTATTTAGTTAAGAGGAAGTGAAGAAATAAAATGACACTTATCTTTCTTGTTAAATTGGATTTCATTTAAGATTCAGTTGAAGAAATGTTTGCTTATATTCATTAAAATAAAACAAATCAGTTTAGAAATCTATAATACTAGCACATATGTTATTAAAATCATTTTTTTTATATCAATAGTGCAAATTAGCCTTCCGTTCACACTGCAATCCGCTATTTTGTTGTAATATATAATATAATTGCATGTTGTTAGTTGCAGATATGGTTAACAGTATTAATAATGTTAAACAATTTTTAATTATATAATTGAAGGTTTAAATAAAAATAAAATAATTGAGAATGTGATTCCAATAACTAAGGGATTGTGACTTGAGTAGTTTATAGTTCGGTTACAGACAATAAACAGGGGCACAATCTCCATTATAATAGAATATTAAAGTATATGCGAGATATCAAATGCTAGTGACATCTCTTGTCAGGTTTACAGTCGTACGACATACCAAAACTGATGCCACTCAATTTATATAATATAAGAGAGAGAAGAGAGAAGAGGAGAGAGAGAGAGAGATGAATGTTAAGTAATGTTGGGTCAATCGCTAGAATGTTTGTTGGAAGAAAGTTGTGATCAAATTGTATTAGACCGATTTACTTTGACCTAGAATATTATGCACCCTTCGGGTGCAAGTATTTAAGTTTTAAATGTAATAAAATATTGATTTTAAATTAGAAAGGCTAATTAAACTAAATAAGAATGCAGATAAAAATAAATATTTGAAATAGAAGGAGGTATTATGGAAAAATAGAACTACTGAAACTTACTCTCCGATTACTCCGTCTTTCAATTGCTCATTTTCCTAATTTAACTATTTAGTTAAAATAGAAATAAAGAATAAGTTATTTCTTCTTGTAACGGATTTCATGTTAAAATTCATTAAAGAGATTTTGCACGCATTTATTAAAATAAAACCATACAACTAGAAATCAATAATTACGAAAAGCCCATATTATTAAAATCAATTTTGTATATCAATATGCAAATTAGCCTTCCCGTTCACACTGTAAACTGATTTTCTGTATATATAAATACAATTGCATGTCCTTAAATATGTAGATAATGGTAAAGTGGCTTCGGCCTCTGACCATTGGGCATAATTAACGGCGTCGAATCCAGGGGGCCATCCCCCCAGGCAACACCTGCCCCTTTGATTAAAGGGGCAGGGCTGGGTTTATTGCCCCAGTGCCGAGGCGCCGCCCTTGAGGGGGGTGAATGCGACGGAGAGCGATCGTGTACGCATCTTATTTCGCACCTACTGCCACTACCATGAGCTTCGGCTTGTGGGTGGTCCCACGTTAATAGGGACTTTGGTGCCTGACCCGTACAGTGAGGTACGCGGTAAATACTATGTAGATATGGTTCACAGTGGCTTCGGCCTCTGGACCATTGCTAATATTAACGGCGTCGATCCAGGGGCCATCCCCCCAGGCAGACACCTGCCCCCTCGATTTAAGGGGCAGGGCTGGGTTTATTGCGCAGTGCCTGAGGCGCCCCCTTGAGGGGGAATGCCGACGGGATCGAACGCAATTTTTCACCTGCACCCATGAGTCTCGACTTGTGGGGTGGTCCCAATAAATAGGGCCTTTGCTGACCCGTACAAGTGTGGGGGTACGCGGTAAATATCATGTATATATGGTCAACACCGGATCCAGTGGCTTCGGTCCTGGATCTTTACAAGTTAATAGTGTCGATCCCATGGGGGCTATCTCCCCGACAATACAGCCGCCTTGATTTAAAGGGGGTTTATTGCCCAGCGCCTCCCTTGAGGGTAATGCCTACGGATCGACGCAATTTTTTCCTCCTACCACCCATGAGTCTCGGTTTGTGGGTGGTCCCACATAAAATGTCCTTGTGTCAACCTTCATAAGTGTGAAAAATACAATACCTGTAGATATGGTCAACAGTATCAATAATGTAAAAAGATAGTCAAAGTCGTCGGGGCTGGCTAATGTCGGTATCAGCCAATCAGCGAGGGAGTCTATCCCTTTTCATCTAGCGCTAGACCAAGGAGATTGCTTTTGCATCTGAGGTGGAGCGCCACACTTACCATCAGCTCCTTACTTTTACCGCACCGATACCTGTGCTACTCACAACGCTGAGTTGGCGAGGGCCCGGAATCGAAACAAAGGAACCTTGTGGTTTCTAGTCGAACGCTCTACGGACTGAGCTAACCCATCCCATTATGAAAACAATTTTATTATTAATGGAAGATTTAAATGAAAATAAGATCATGTAGAATGTGATGTAAAAACTAAGGGAATTGTGACTCGTGAGTAGTGATATGTTTTGGTTACAGGACAAACAAATACAAAATTTCTATTATAATAAGATTAGTATGGTGTAAAATCCATTTGTAGGTAGGGAGATTGATTTAGATAATCTTTTAAAAGGAGAAAAACTGTCAGCATCCTTGGCAGATCTAACACTAATGACAAAAAGACTGTTGAAAATATTTAACTGCCTCCATACTACCGCTGACTTATACACGGCAAAAATACGTTAATAGGATAACACTATGAGACAAAATGTAATAGAAACTGCAGATATAGAATACTTATATCTTTAAAGTCTTAATGTAATTATCAATTTAAGGCTGTTTATTACAATAGTGTATAAGGTATGTTGTAAAAGTCTAGAAAATAGATTGTGTGACAGAGGGCAGTGAAAGATTTGCATAAATAGCAGAAACAGACTGATATATATATATATATAATATAATAGTATATTATATATATATATTATATATATGCTTATATATAATATAGGAATACATATTCATATATTATATATCATATATATGTTCATAAATATATATTATATAATAATATATATATATTAATTTTTATATACGTTTTTGAGATTTATTATATATATATATTATATATATTATTATTGAATATACATATATTATATGAATATATAATATATGAATATATATATATATATATATATATATTATATATATATAATATGATATATACATTAATGAATATATTATATAAATATAATAATAAATGCCTGCTGTATAAGATGTTATATATATATATATATATATATATATATATATATATATATATTAATATATAATTTTATATACGTCTTTAGAGATTTAATATATTATATATATATAATCATCTTTAATACAGGCAGGGATTTATTATATTCATATATATATTATATTCATATATTATATATTATTCATATTAGAATCTAATATATAGTATATATATTATATATATATATATATATATACTTATGTATCATATAATATATATACATATAATATAAATTCATATATGTATATATATTCATATATTTCATATATTATATATATAATATATATATATATAATATATAATAATCTCTATAGAAAGATTTATATTTGCCTTCAAATGTCTGATTTCTCTGAATAATTCCTTTTCAATAAGTCACAATGTAATTATTCTGCCCGAAATAAACGCTTCTTGCTTCACATTCAATTCAAGTTAATTCAAAGCGTTTTATATCTTGTTTTTTTGGGGTTTTTTTTATGTTTGTTCTGTTTTTTTGTGGGGTGGTGGCATTGAATATTAAAAAGCAAAACCTTCGAATTCTATACGTTTTAGGCGTTGACAAAGAAGATCAAAAGGTTAAAAATATTAACGTAGGGGAATCAAGACGACATCACGCAGAACAATAATATTAATGTGTTGAATATTCGCTTATCTGTCCTTGTCTAGGGAACCTCCACACCAGGAAAGTGAACCAAAGTTGTTGCTATAGAAAAGGAAATCTTCAAGAGACATAAAAGTGAATCAGCCAAATGCAAAAACGGTTCCGACTGACTAAAAGAGGTTCTGGGATTCTGTCTATTAGAAGCACAATTGGTAACTGGGGGCAGTTAATAACTTCAACGTAAAGTCTAACAAACAGTTTAGCTGCTTATAGACTTCAGACACTGTAATGCACATTGGTTTAAAAGACAATAACATGCTGCATGTCATCAGTCAAGTTTTGATCCCTAGGTATGTCTACGTGTGTCTTTGGATACACGCAAGAGCAGGTACACCATATTATATATCTTATTATAATGGAGATGTGTGTTTTTCTGTCTGTAACCGAAACTATATTACTACTCAAGTCACAATTCCCTTAGTTATTTGCTCCCATTCTCCATGATTCTATTTCTATTTAAACTCAATTAATAATAAAACTGTTTGACATTATTAATACTGTTTGGCCTTACCTAAACACTAATAGCATGCAAATTGTATTTAATATATACAACAAAATACATTTTCAGTGTAACGTAAAGCTAATTGTCATATTGATATTAAAAAAACTGATTTTAATAAATATGTGCTTGTATTATTGATTTCTAATTGTTTGGTTTTACTTATGAATATGAGTAAAATCTCTTTCATGAATCTTAAATAAAATTCATTAAACAAGAAGAAATAACTGTAATTTATTCTTACTTCCGTATTTTAACTAATATAGTTAAATTAAGAGAAAATTTAGATTGAAAAAAAGCCGGAAGTGATGAAAGAGTAAGTTTCAGTTGTTCTATTTTCCCGATTATACTCCCTCCGTTTCAAATCTTTTATCTGAATTCTTCAGTTTCATTAGCCTTTCTGATTTAATCTATATTTTATTCCATTTAAACTTAAATATGGCACCGGAGGGTGGCATATATTTGCTAGTATATATTAATAAATAATAAATATATAATAAATAAGTAATCCACAGACACGTGTTTCGAAGTTATCACTTCTCATCAGTATGGTTATACCTTATCAGCTACCCTGGTCGGGTTTGAGACCGAATGAACTTTCGTTCGCCAATCCTCTTACCCGTACGGCCAGAGGCAGCTGTCAATATAGGAGAATATTTAATCGCTACATTTCTAAGAGGAAATGATTCACTAGAGGCCTCAAACATTTGTAAATCAAAGGGAGGTTTAGCTACACGCCAGCGGTAAATCTGCAGTTAAATCCCTATTTAAAGTACTCGGCCAAAGCGGAGTATATATATATAAATAAGTAATCACAGACACGTGTTTCGAAGTAGCATTTCTCATCAGTGTGGTTATACATTAACTGGCCGGGTTTGAGACCGTACGCGATAATAACCTACCGAGTTTCACCATAAAGGATTTCAGGGTTAAATCCACTTGATTAATCAAGATATTGATTAATTGCAGTTGGTTGTACGTGTGTATTTTTTTGTGAATAACGGTTGTTTATCACATAAAATACACAGTAGCAACCAACTACAATTAATCAATAACTTTGATTAATCATGTGGATTTAACCTGAAGATTCCTTATGGTGAAACTCGATTAGGTTATTATCGTGTACTAATATCATAATAAATTTGCTCTAACTAACGTATTGAGCACTCTTATTTTGTTATATCCTGTCTTATCATTGTGAAACTTGCATCAACTAAACATTGTGACCTTTTTCAGCCGTAAGTCAACTTTCCACAAATAACACACACACACACACACACACACACACATATATATATATAATATATTAGTATATATATATCATATATATAATATATTATATCGGCATGTGAAAGCGTCAGCTGGTATATGTGCTTGCGGTAAAGTGTCCAAGTTTTACACCATATAGAAGAGTTAAAAGCACGACTGCTCCGTTGATGTCATTTTTATTTAAGAGATACATCTTTGGTATTCCATAATCAGTGTTTCAAAATTGCCGAATGCAGTGCTTGCTTTTATCTATTCTGGATGGATTTCTTTGTCCATTTTTCCATCAGAAGTGACTGTTGATCCAATATATTCAAACATTCAGGTTAGGTGGGCTGCTTACGTTGTCAGAATGAAATGAGAACAAGCTTCCAAAGAAGATATTATAACGGACTTACCAAATGCTAAGCGTTCTACTGGACGTCCACTCTTACGCTCTGAAGACACATTGAAGGACAATTTGAAACGCCTTAATATTGATCTGAAGTGTTTGAGGAAAATCTAAGCATCAAATCGGAAAGAATAGCGTAAGACATGTTTTGCTAGATTAAGAGCTTTGAAGAAAAGAAACTGAAGAATCGAGATGTTTGTTTTGTTTGTTTTATTTATTTTAACGGCATATCAATCCGTCCGGGTTATGTCAATGCCTAACGGTAAGGAAGTGATACATAATCATGTATTTATTATTTATACCTTTAGATAAATTGGTTTTAAAATGTGTTAGGAATTTGGGGATTATGTTGAATGGAATTGATTTGTTTTCATGTCTATATTTATGGTATAATTTTAATTTCTGCTCCAAAAAAGAGAGAATATCTCCATGTTGATATTTTCAAAACAGATTCTTCAATTGTTTGCTTTTCTGATGTGAAGAAAAACGCTGCTTCCATGAATAAGTGTTTAACTTGTCAAAGTTGTTGACATGCTCCACATTGTGGTTGTTGTTCTTGTTTGGAAATTAGGAGGGCGTTAGTCTTGTGTGACCAATGCGTAATCGGGACCAATGACTTGTTCCTTTCTGTACTTCCTTAAATTGGTCTCTGGTCTCCCAGGGTGGGTTTGATTAGGAGTGTTTATTATGGATGTTGTTTTTCCACATTGGTTGCCATTTTTGTATGAAGGAATCTATTAATTTTAGGTTTCAAATCAGTATATGGTATCTTGAACTTGTCGGAATCAAATCTAGTGCCGTTTTAGCTGCGGGTCAGCTCTTTTGAAATTCACCCTCCACACCTCGCCCGGGTCCCCGCCTCACCTCCTATATGGTTTCGAGTAATCCAGCAATCATAAATCTCCTTAGAGTCTAGAACATCAAAAGTCTAATCTATTCAGGAGGCTTAATGATGAGAGGGTTTTCCGGTTTCTTTTTTTCGCTTAAAATGCAGCAGTAGAACATTCTTGTAAACGTATATTTATAATTGGAAAATTATAACGTGTTAAACTGACTTTTACAATACCGTAAAAACCACCAACAACCACCAACCACCAACCAACCAACAAAACCAATAGACCATTAGTGATATGTTCATTTAACAAATAGCTTATATTAGAAAAAGTCTATTTTTAAAAAACTCATTACAATTTTCCATTTAATTCAGCCTTTGACTAATTGCAAAGATAATAAAATCGATGACTTCGAAGTAATGAAACAATTTCTGTTTAAAACAAAAAATAAATCAGAAACTGATGTTGATTAAAAAAGAAAATGAGAAGTGAAAACTGAGTCTCATTCATTGTTTCATCTTTATTCAGAACTGATGCCAATCTGCTAAAATACACTTTCCGACGAAAAAACATCTGACCTTCCATACTGCTTCTTTATTCCTTAGCTTTAAGTCATTTGCCAATATTATTTCGAATTAACATATAATTCTCTAATTTGATATTGTAATTAATTCTCTTGCCTTGTCATTATCTATTTTTTTTAGTTTTTCCTAATTTGTTTTTACATTTTGAAAGATTTGTATTGTTTCTCGCTGTTGGAGTTATTTCACATTGGCCTGGGAGAAGTTATCTTCCCGCTGGGTTACCGCTTGTTCTTATCACCTGGGCTTATTAGTATTTAAGCGCTGATTCGAAACGCTTCTTCCTCTTTTCTCCTTCTTCTGCGGCTGAACCACATGATTTAGACATTTTATGACTACACCCACCCTCGTGAGGCCTCTGTACAGTGAACTTTCTTTATATGGACTTCTGTAAACTCTTTTTATATGTACATGTACGTAACACTTGATATTGTCTCCTTATTGTAGTCTACTTGTAATTATCTTGTATTCCTATTTTATGTAATCTTGTCTAATTCCGTGCTGTTTGATATATAAAATGTTTTGTTTCACAAGCGTGTCCGGAGTTGTTGTTTTATATTACATGAATTTACAGCGCCAATTTAAGCGCTGACAGTCTATATGTGTAGTTGATCTACAAGGTGTGACAAGAAAGTACGAGATCTTTTGTATTTTTGGAGAACACTTATACTTCTGAAAAAGAAATAACGTTCCATTCTTAATCTCATTTCTATCTTGGTATAAGCTTTAAAAATTGGTACTTTTTTGCGCAACTTGTATCTAAAAAGAAAATTAACTGAATGGAACGGTTATTTTTTCAGAATGCAAGGTGTGTCAAAAAATAGCAAAGAAATCGATACTTTTTTGACAACACCTTGGTATGTTCGTTTGAAATCGTATTCGTTAATATTCACTTCTGAATAAGGTGGTGGCATTGACAAGGAATTAGGGGAAAAATAAATATTGTGGCGAAAATTAAGTTGATTTTGCAGGCTAAACATCTCTTATCTCTCTCTCTCTCTCTCGTCCTCTCTCTCTCTTCACACACACACACACACACACCACACACACATACACACACCATACACACACACAAAACATTATAAAAGTGTATTATTAAAAAGGTAATAGTTGATTGAAGCTGTATTACCAAGATTATAATGAGACACGAATGGAATGTATTTTTTTCAAAAATACAAAGGTGGTGTCAAAAAATTATGCAAAATTCTCTAAAAACTTTTTTGACACACTTGTATATATTTAATTGTTGATGTAGAGTTTCCATGTGCACTTTTTCTGAATATATATTGGGAATCAAAAGAAAGTTTTTTTAAATCTTTTTTTCTTATAATGTTTTACTCACTAAGCTACAGAAATCCTTTTTAAAAAAAGGGTGAGGCCATCCGAAACATTGGATATGATAAGATCAAGAGCAATAAGAAATGTTCATCCTTTAAGAAATTTGGAATTTTACGTTCCCTCTGCTATATTTCACATGAATTTGAATGACCAAAAAGCTCCTCCCACCCCCCCTCTCCTCTCTCTGTCTGCTCTCTCATCTCTCTCTGCTCTCGTCTGTCTTCTTATCTCTGTGTCGGCAGACTTATATAGGTAAAAAAGTCGTCGGGGTGACAGCGAGGGGTCTATCCCACTTTTCAAATAGCGCTAGGACCTGGAGATTTTTTGCGACTGAAGTGGGACGGCACACACTGACCATCAGCCTGCCTTACTTTAGCCACAGCAAGCTCAACCGTGCTACTCATACGCTGAATTGCGAGGGACCGGTATCGAACTTAGGAATCTTGCGATTTATAGCGAACGCTCTACCGACTGAGCTATAGGTAGTAGCAAACAATAGAAGATAGACATATTCTATGTAAGTAAAATATACAAATCAAATAAAATAAAAACAATGATCCTTTAATAAGTGTTTTTCTATGGAAAAAAATTTCTTAATGACCTTCGACTTCTGATGTTCTGACAAATAAAAAAGGCTTCTCTTATTGATTATCCCCGCAACGGAAATGATTCCACATTCCGACATTTGATTTTCTTTCCTCTACAAAAGTCTAATCGACTTCTATTCATTTTCGTTTTTGCACCACAATGGAATAGACGCCATTGAGGAAGTCCCACAACAAATTTAACCTGGTGACCCAGAGAAACCGAACTTTCAAAAAGCCGCGGATCATTGCATTAATAGTCGCTGGCATCAAGAAATGCACTCTTAACGTTAACAACAAAGGATCTTTGTAAATACTTAAGCACAAAAACGTTCCACTGTTTTCTTTTTCAATTTTGCTGTTTATTCTTTTAAAATATAACTACCGTAATTTGACGGCATATAAGCACACGAGCAAATAGACGCACCCCATTTCAGCAGGTCAAATTCAGGAAAAGTTTTTAGTGTTATTTAGCATATATTGTTGAAAACAGTCTTGCTGTGCATTAACAAGCAAGACCACACATAACCTGTATAAAGCTCAAGTTTGGCAAGTCAGGCAAGCAATAAGCATACACAAGACATTTCAAAATAAAAGGAAATTAATAATGAATTAATAATAATAAATACTTCAAACTTCACCTACGATGTATGAGATGCAGGGCAATTTGTTGCCAAAGATTTTGGCGAAAAAGTGCGTTCATAGTTCTAAGAAAAAAAAATGAATAATGGAACGTCAGTTTGCGCTTTTCAGAATACAAGGGTCTGTCCAAAAAGTATGTGTGTTTGATTCTAATATCTTATATTAACTTCTAAATTATTGGCATTGCAGGAATTAGGTTGAAAAAGAAATATATTGTATGCAAAATCTTTTGTCTCGAGGATAAAGCATGTAGCAGATCTCTTGCTCTCCTCTCTCTCTCTCTTCTCTCTTCTCTCTGCTCTCTTGCTCGCATAGTCTCATACGCTCTCGCAGTTACTTACTCTTGTCATTGACAGAAGATTAGGTTGAATAGAATAAATGATCTGTTTTTTATTCTCTTGTCTCCTCTTGATAAATATTAATTCTAAAGATTTCTAAATTTCAAGTCGTATTTATTCCAAATTTTCGGGTACCCACCCAAGATTTAATGGTTTAGGAAAGCTAAATTCTATACCAGTTTACTGGGCGTGAGTTAGGATTCTCACTGGATGTCCAATACAACAGGCGATGTGCCACACTAAGTAAGTAAACTCGCGGGGCGGCCTAAAGTCGTATCAGCAATCAGCGGAGAGTCTATCCCCTTTCAATGCGCTAGCGCACCCGACGCACGTTGCATGATTTAGCATCTGAGGTGAAGCGCCACACCTACCATCAGCTCCTGTATTTACTCGCACATGATTCTGTGCTACTCATACGCTGTGTTGGCGAGACGGTTGAACTAGGAATACCTTGTGGTTTCTAACCCGAAGCTCTACCGACTGAGCTAACCGGCCCCATAAGTTAACTTACTCTTGATAAAATTAATGAATTTTGTACTGTTTTTTTGTTAAGATACATTTTTATTTTAAAAAATTGATACTGCTTATAAGCAGTTCAATTTTTTACAAATAAAAATGTTATCTAACAAAAGACTGTACAAAATCATTAATTATCTTTTTTCAAGATAGTTCAGAAATTCCTACGCATAATTTGGGAGTTTGGGTTTCATCTAGTTATTCTCCCGTACACACACAGTTTTAATTAAATTCTTATAAACAATTTTTTTTCAAAAACACATTGTACCAGTTGAGGCAGACATTGCGTAGAAATGAAGAATCGAAATTTACAAAAGTCACACATCATTTTTAAACATTATGTAAAAACTGCATTCAATCCAAAATATGATTTTACTAGTACAAAATAAAACACCCTCCGGGCGATGCAAAAATAGATTTTTTGAAAGCGTTTGCCTGAGGGGGTTGGGAGTTAAAAAGTATGGTCAGCGATTTTGTACCCTAATAAGTAAATCATAAATTCATTAAAAGGATTAAAATAACAATTTGAATGTAACTTTAAATATGTATTAAAATAAAACAAACTATAATATAGATATATAATTACCAGTCATCGTATTTATTAAAACTTGTTTTAAAAAAAACAATGAGGACTGTCTAATGCTTGAATGTTCAAACTTTTGAGTGTATTTATTCTATGTTATGACGATTTTGGTTAATGTGACGTAAGCAGTGACGTATTTGCTGTTTACAGACAAAAACCGGAAGCGAATCTCCATTATAATAGAAGAAGATGTGTCTTGTATAATAGGAAAAAACTTTTTGTTTGTATTGTGAAAACACATTAATTCCCCAAATATAAATTTTTCTACTGTTTTTTTTTTTAGATGAATTCTTATTGAAAAATTTTAATGTTTATATTTAAAAGTATTTTCTTTTTTTCTTTTCAGGTAGTTTCAGTTAAATCAATCAAATGCCATTGTCGAATAAGAGGTAGGTTTTTTAATTTTTATACATTTAATTTTGATGAATGTCTTGTTGGAACCTTTCCTCCACTAAGGATTATGGCGAGTGCCCCAAAATAAATAAATAAAGTAAAAATTATTTAAAAATATTTCTTAAAAAATGAATGTCTACTTTATCGATTGTAAATTCTTTATGCCCTCTGGATTTGAAAAAGTTTTAATATTTCGGTTGTTTATAAAAGAAAAGAGAAATAATGCTGATGATGAGATTTCCAAAAAATTGATACATCTAATACACATAATTTAGCAGAGAGAGAGAGAGACAGAACAGACAGACAGACAGAGACAGAGAGACATAAGACAGGCAGACCAGACAGAGACAGAGGAGAGAACAGAGACACATAGAGAGAAGAGAGACAGACAGACAGACAGACAGAGATAGAGTCAGACATAACAGACCAGAGACAAAAAGACAGACAGGACATTATATAGACAGCATTAATTCTCGTCTAAGAAAAAAATTAGATCAACATCGCAATTGTCCATTTTGGTTCAAATTGACGCGACTGAAGAATAATTCCTTCATTAATCAATAATGTAAAGACCATTCTAAAGTCAAATGATCACAAAAAATAAGAATGGTTCGTGGCTGCGTCGTAATCATGATGTTTCCTTTTTTTATAATTTTTATATCATGTGTTGTATATTGATAATAAAATCGTTGTTTATTGGGGCGGTTTAGTGAAGAGACGGTTGGTGTAGATTTTGAATTCGAAGTCGCTTGAATTCAAAAAATCGGAGCAGGGTTCAGATGATTGACAATGGAAATAACCTTTAGGAGATCCTTTCTTTCTGGCTTACAGAGACTGTCTGGGAAAGAAGGCACAGAGTCTAGTCAGTTAGTTAGTCAGTTTAGGCGGAGACGTCGTGAGGTAAAATGACCTACAGGTTCCGACTCCCCCGTGTTGAAAGATTCTGGTTCTGAATTTAAAAAAAAAAACGATCACTAAAAAGTAGACTCGTAATAATAAACCGTTTTTTTTCTTTCTTTTTTTTTTGCGTGGCGTTTAGTGTGGATTGAATTCAAGTCGTTGAAATTCATATCGGAGGAGGGTTTAGGATGATTGATAAGAAATTAACCTTTAGGTAACTTCTTTCCAGTTACACAATCATTGTGGGTAACGAAGGGCCCAGAGCTTAGTTAGTAAGGCCGGAATACGTCGTTTTGTAAAGACTACGCGGCTTCGACTCCGCCGTGGTTGAGAAGTCTGCTTTGATAATAAATAGTGATCAATAGAAATATAGACCCCTTGTTGTCTTTGTGACTAATATGGCAGCGAACAACTCTAGTCAGACCAGTATCTTAAAGGCAGACGAGTACCTTAGTCAGACAAGCATCTTAAAGTTAGACAGCATCTTAAAGTCAGACCAGCATATTGAAGACAGACAAGAGTCAACAACAGAGAATAGAAAAACAGGGAAAGACAGACCAGACCAGTTAGAAAACATGTCCCAGCTACGCAATAAACAGACTACGAAGTAAGTTACCAATCAGCTACTTCTAAGAAGTAAGAAAGATTTATGAGAGTAATGATCCCGGACGCTCTGCATATCTTCATCTACTAGTAGAAAAGTACTCTCATCATGTATATACGAAGACGGTCTTCGTTTTATATATGGGCTCGGTTTCTTCCTGTATGAAAACGCCCTTTAAATTAAGATCCGTGCTAACCTGTGCTGATTAAAAACAAAACTCGAACACAATCTTGTCAACAATATTTATTTGGCCGAGATCATCTGTAATAGTGCGTCTACGCAAAAGAGAGATAGAAGATTGTTTTATAATAACAGAATCGGGCATAATTAGATTTAGTCAACCTTTGACCTCCGCCTGTAACTTAACTGTCAAACTTGGGAATGAACAGAAAGAAAGAAAGAAAGGCCACTTACAAAGAATTTTAATGTGAATTTGGAATTAGCTTAATTTTTGTCTAGTTTCCCTGGAATCAAATAAGGTTCTAATTTCCTAATGCGTAAAAGAATCAAGGTGTAAAATCTTTTTGAAAGTCCGAGGAGCATTCCGCCATTCGGATCATCTGCCAACTTCAAAGTGGAAATAATGATGGCCTTATTGACTAAAGTTTGGCAAAGATACCAATCTCACCTGTGTGCCTACCTGGCGTGTTTTCCTCCCTAAAATAAAAAACTAGTTAGAGCACTTAACGATCTCTAGGTTGCCATAAAACACTGAAATGGCGTTTCTGTATTTTCGGCTGTTGGGAAACTGATCGATGTCCATGTTTGACTTGTTTCTCTTCTATTCAATAATAATTAAAACATGAACCATGTAGTGTAAAAGGAAGAGCATGTTTTTAAATCATGATCTTTGCTGTATGTTGCTAGTGCTTCTTCACTGGCTACTAAATAATTATAATGTTATATATCTCTTCTTCTTCTATATCTGGTCGTATTTCTTCTGCGCGCTTTGCTTTTAGCGGCTTTGCTTCTGATCGCTTTGTATTTCTATCCATCTATCTTGACTTGGTCCTGGCATCTGTCTAAGATTTGGATATCTTCTAAGGCCTAGCGTCCTGGAGTTGAACTTGGGGACTTCGGTCTGGGTTTTCTGTTAAGGGATTTCTCTCTTATAGAAAGCCCTTTGACATTGTAGTTTTTAGATAAATAACACAAGACTCGATTTATTTTGATGTTAACTTTAATTTTTCAATCCCCAGCCCAGACATCTGCCTAACTAAACATAGCGCGCGTGGTTCCAGTTTAGACAGAGTCATAAATGACCGACCGCTCTGCTGACGTCCACTGCAACTGGGGGACCCTGAAAAGGTCCACGTGACTT